>JAWNNO010000691.1:0-335163 GCA_035044985.1 Lordiphosa fenestrarum
AGCAGGTATAAGTAATTTTGTTTTCCATAAACTGTTGCATATAGTCCTCTAAGTCTCCTTGCCAGACATTTCTGTTTTTAACAAAGTGATACGAAGAGACGACCACGTCCTTGGGATTGCGGGCCACATAGATGACTTTTCGTTTGTCTAACCAAATTTGTCTGGGTAGAAAATGGGCTGGCAAATGCGATTGGATAAGACGAGGATGAGGCAATTCGGCTAAGGCATCTATGGTATCCTCTTCTGCCCTGATGTTAACGGCTGAGTATCTGAAATTTTGATTTATATCTCTTTATTTGTTATCAGTTTGATATACCCACTCCAAATACACACTCCTCTCGGTAACAAAAATGTTCTTTGCCGTTTCAAAGTCCAGGTTATTTAGTAGCTGCCAAGCTAATTCCTGCATCCAAGTTGTGCCTGACTTTATGTACGACACCACAAACACATCGCTGGCGTAGGTTTCTAGACCATCGATGCGTTCGGGAAAAGAGTCCAAGTATCGTTGGGGCAATGTACACCAACGCTTGCTCCAGTCCTGCTGCAAAGGCACCCAGGAAGGTCCAGCCCCAACACTTGGATATGCCAACTGAATCAAAGGTGTTCTGGCGAACGCCGACTCAACTGATTTACTCACGTACATGGTAGACTCCGAATGGGACTTGCTCAACAATTGTGGACTTATATAGTTTTGGTTAGACGGTTATATGTTAGTTCTTATCGCATAATTAAAGCATTTAGATAACGCATTGTAATTGTAAAGATTGTACCATATTTTTGGTAAATATGTTGAAGGGTAATTTTTATGCATGAGTGAAATTTAAACAATCACTCTTATGAGTTTATGGAGATATGATACCCACAAATTTGGTCTTGATCTTGAATAAAAATATGTATGTACAGTTTTATTCCCTGGAAATGCACGCGTTTTGTGTGTATAATTGACATGCACATACAAACTCTTGCAAAACTCGTGCAACTCCAAAAAAACAGTACATACAAATGTTTTTAGATGTGTACAGTTGTACACATGAACTTCTTGCAGTTGTACTTGTCGTCAAATTTTTTTTATATCTCGTTCATTTAGTTATGTGTGTTTATAAATAGCGCTACTAGCGTGTTATCTACATTTTGCTTTCAAGAAAATAAAACACAATAGCTTAAGACACCTAGAGACATACACAAACATAAACTGTCCCTAATATACCCTAAATGCAGAAAACCATTCCATTCCATTATTCTTCTGTCCCCGAAATACTCGTTTAATATAAACTAATTTTGCAAGGTGGCAACTCTTCAATTTTGTCCCCAAAATGTGCTTTGGACATAAAAAGGGTATAAAGAAAAAATCTGCATTATATTAAACAGTCATTTCAGGGACAGTGTGTCCCAAAATGCCTGTTGCATATGAAGTCCCCGAAATGGACGTTACTTACAAAATTTCAAAAAACTCCGTTAAAAAAATTTTCCAAAAATTCTGAAAAAATTATAGTGGATTTTAGAAGGTATTTTTCATATATTAAGATCGGAAGAAGTCGAATATTTTATGGTCCCCAAAATGCCTGTTCCGAATAAATATATATATATATATTTAAAATCGGATGACTATAGGTTATAGCTGCCATATGAACGATCGGTCGAGAAACTAGTTTTAGTGAAAAAAAACTTTTTTATTTTCGATGAAATCGTCTCCAAACTTTGTGTTTCTTAGTTTGCTATGCTTCAACATGATTCTACTAAGTTTGTTTAAAGTCGAACATTTCTATTATACAGCTGTCATAGATAAGTAGAGTCAGAAAAGTAGTTAGCTTTTCCCTATTTCTGAATCCGAAAAATATTACTCTTCATATAACCAAGCCAAATTTGGCAGCAGTGCAAAATCAGCACAAAAACCCCTGCATTTAAACAACTAGATAGCTTTTAGTTTTGCCCTCTTTCTGTTTGTCTTTCAAGGCCAAAAATCGGAATTGTTTAAAGTCAAAGGCAATTTCAAGATTCCACACATCGTCCATAACTCTTCGCCAATGCCTCGGGCTTTGAGGAAATTACCCAAATGCTTGTGTACAATTTATGAATGCTGTGATTTATTTTCATTTACCTACCACAAAATACCGTTAAAGCAGCTACTAAGCTCACACAAAACAACAAACACATTTCTTGTGACAAATTCGAAATTTATGTGTTTTGCGCCACAAAATGGAGAGCAGAGTTTTCTTTGCGCTGTGCGGTGGCTTTCAGTGATATGTTTCTCTCTCTGTCTCCCCATTTAATTTGCTTTGATTTTTACACGAATTTTCATGCCAATTGGCAGTTAGGACGCCTCCGCCTCCTCGCTTGGTAGCAAAGTTAATTTGCTTACTGGTAACGGATTCTGTTTCCGGGTCCTGCCACGCTTCTGCCCTGAGTTAAGTTTAAAAGCACCCGATTTCCGCTTCCGTTTTTTTGGGCTTGCCATTTTTATTTTAGGCCTGCGGCTTTTACTTACATATTTGCATACATATGTACGTTTTTTGTTTGTTTCGTGCGGCATTTATGCGTATTTACTGCCGGTTTGCATTTTTCATGTCCATTGCGGTTCCATTTGAAGACTGAAAATTCCATTAACTGAGAACTGGCTTTTTAGCCCGGCTTATGAACGGTGAAGTTCATTAATGCCATAGCCTTGCGGGCTTTCAAATGTCAATGGAGAAATAATTAATGAAGTTATGCCAAGTCCGAAGGACAAATCAATAATTCAAGTCGTGTGTGTGTGTGTGTGTGTTGTGTTGTGTGTGACTGCCAACTAATCGAATTTATGAGAAGAGCAGCACAATCGTCTCATAGCCAAAGGGTCTCCTCTTGTGCTTGTGTGTGGCTGCTGGTTCACTTTCAACAGCAGCTACAACATCATCGTCAATATTTATGTCAAACAATATCCTGCATTGTGCGGCCAACCTTATCATCATTATCATCTTCATCATCGATAGCAACATGGAATGGCATTGATAGCCACTGCCGCTTTGTGCCTTAGTTCGTTTATATACAAGCCATTTAAATGCCATTCGCTTAAAGTTTAACTAGTTTTGCTAGAAAAGGGGATTTCATAGGATTAAAGAATGTTTTCTATTTGTCTGGGAAATGGGGAATACAAACTAAAGTCGCAATTAGTATTGCAACTGCAACATACCCTTAATTATGGTGTTTCCAAAGTTATGAAATCTTAAATAAATTCATTAAATCCACTTTGCTAACCATCTCTATTTTGGAACATACGATTTACTGGCTTTATTTTTAAATTGGATAAAAATATCTCTCTTTGAAATATATGTTTATATTTGTTCAATCATTTCTCTGTAACGCTTCTGTAAAAAGTCCCCGCAAACTTAGTTATATATATAGTTTTCAGATGAGCAACATCGGAAACTACTCCCCTCTCCCATTCAACTTCCCAATTTACTGCATTAGTAAGAACATAATTTGCATATGGGAGCTATACAATAGGGTCACCCTATTTTAATTAAACTTTTTAGAATTATGTGGAAGCATGTAGAAGAAACGATATCAAATTTGAAAATCCTAAAATAAAAAACAAGAAAGAAAGTCGGTCAAGCCCGACTATAACATACTCTGTACCAACGAAATTAAGCGCTCAGCATAAATTTTGTTGCTGCAGCAGCAGCGGACAGTCTTTTGATCATAACTCGAAAACCGTTCATCCGATCTTCTTCATTCCTTTGGCGGATCGATAAGTTATCCTAATAATAATATGTCCAGAAGGAACAAGCCATCGATCTTCAAAACTGTGGGAGATATGACGTTTTTTCTAAATTGCGGGGGCGTGAGGGGGCGTGGCCAAAATTGAAAATAAACTTGATCTGCCTGCAGACATAAGAAGCATATGTCCCATACATGTCAAACCTCTATCTCTTACCATCTCTGAGATCTGTGCGTTCATACGGATAGACAGACGGACAGACGGACATGACGGACATGACATGGCTGTTGATGCTGATCAAGAATATATATACTTTATAGGGTCGGAAATAATTCCTTCTCGATGTTACATACTTTTGCACAAACTTATAATACTCTGTGTACCTACGGTACAGAGTATAAAAATGGTTTTAAATCAAGATTATTATACAGTCCCATAATTTCTATGGATTTTTATTCTGGTTATCCGTCACTCTAATTTAATCTGAAATTGAATTTTCTTGAAAAGTGTAAGGGTCCTTTAATAATTCCATCACTTCCTTAGATAAAACCGCCCGCTTGGTTTTTGGGGCTATACGTAAACTTCATATGAATGGAATTAAGTAGTTAGACTTATAAATTCGTATTCGTGACAACTATTTACGTGTTCCTCGTAAACAATTCTCGGTCATTTCTTGCATCTTTATTTCTCGACTCAAGAAATTACCTATGGGAAGGATGCAAGAAGAAATTATATCAAGTCCATGGTACACAATAGTATGACCAGTTACTGGCTACTTTAGAACCATGAATATTCCGACAATTAAAAATCTGTAGAATCTCGTTGCTTTTAAAAGCAAGTAAATTAATTCGGCATCCACACAGAGAATAAAAAAAATGCTAATATCAATTTGATCGAGGTTGGTTAATTTGATATTTCAGCAAATATCATTTCGATACCATCACATTTCATTTTGACTAAAAAAAAGAAACGTACTTATAGAAAATGTGAAGATGGAAGAAATAGTGTTAGTGTAACGACAAAGTATCGGCCTTATATTGATATGAGAAACTATAGTATTGAGTCCCAGATCATATCATTACTTTGTCTGTCTGACACAGTGTAATTCACTCCAGCCAGTTAAAAACATTTTTTGGTTGCAGAGTGAAAACACTCAGAGCATATCTCAGAAGTTCGATAAGAATGAAAATTCGGAGTCACAGAGCAAAAAATTCTTCATCCAATTTTGAGTTTTTGATACCGTTTTGACCCAATAGCTTCAATACTAGAACCAGATGGGCAGGAACCAGCTACTTTGTATTGAAATGCTTTTTATACCCTTGCAGAGGGTATATTAAAATTTTCCAGATGTTGGTAACTTATAGCAAGAAGCGTTTCCGACCACATAAAGTAAATATATATTCTTGATCAGCATGACGAGCTGAGTTGATTTAGCCGTTTGCTTCTATGCTATCTCCCCAAATTCCGTATTTACTAGTTTTCAATGCTTCCCCATGATTCTGAAAAATTTGGTCGAAATCGGACATCTATATAGTACAGCTGCCATAGAAAAGTAAGGTAAGAAAAATTGTTTTGTTTTTACTGTAAACCTCTTTAAAAATGGAATATATTTATTTCACAAGCTTTCACACAATTCTTTAAAGCTTTGTCAAAATCGGATGACTATAGGTTATAGCTGCCATAGGAATGATCGGTCGAGAAACTAGTTTTAGTGAGAAAAACATTTTTGTTCTTAAAGAAAATGCCACCAAAATTTAGATTTCTTAGTTTGCTATGCTTTCCCATGATTCCACTAAGTTTGGTCGATATTGAAAATCTATATGTTATAGCTGTCATAGAAAAGTTGAGTCATAAAAGTTATTGAGAAAAACTTGTTTGTTTTCAGTGGAAATGTCCTTCAAATGCGGTAGAAAAACGTGCTGCAAGAGTATACAAACTTTTAACTTTCTACTTACTACTCTATTTTTATTGCTCAAATCCCTTAAAGTGGGTTGCGATTTTGGCTGCTTTGATCAGCACTAGTTAATAAGTTGAGTAAAAAGGGTAAACTAAAGTCGTGCAAATGTATGAAACAGGTATAAGGAAGCATCTCCGACCCCATAAACCAGTAATCGTCGTCCATCTGATTTTTCAACCTTTCTCGAGACTAAGCGCGGTGTGCCTCAAGGCTCTGTCCTTGGACCACTGTTATTTACTGTGTATGTAAATGATCTTTCTAGTGTATTGTTAGTTGTCCGATAAATAAAATAAGTGAATGTTTAAATGAATTTAATAATGAGCTTCTAGTAATAAACAAATGGGCAGAAGAGAATGGCCTTGGACTGAATCCCTTAAAATCAAAATGCTTAGTAATCTATAAGAAAAAATTTAATACTGATCAGTTCCCAAAACTAAAGATTAAGACTAGTGATATTGAGTATGTTGACAACGCTGTCAATCTGGGAATTACATTTAGTTCGACGCTTGCGTGGGGAAATCATGTAAATCGAGTAGTTGGAAGGACGTATGGAATGTTAAGGCATCTTAATCTAACGAAGCAGTGTCTACCCCAACATATTAGACTTTTAGTCGCTAAATCGTACATGTTGCCCGCTCTATTTTATGGAGTAGAAATCTTTGGGAAGTGTGATGCTATTAGCTTTAATAAAATCAATGTCTTATTTAATAGTATTACTAGGTATGTCTATAATATTAAACCACGAAATCATATAACGGACCATGCAAACAAACTTCTTAACCTCAGCTTATAACCGTATATATCTCTTAGGGCCCTTATAATGCTTCATAAAATTATATGTACTAAAAATCCCTCTTACTTATATTCAATGCTAATCTTCAGTGCATCAGTAAGGACACATAACATTTTATGTATAAGAACTAAGCTAGCCAGCTCTGACACGCAGTACTTTATTTATGCCGTTCGTCTTTGGAACCAGCTACCACATAATTTAAAAGCAGTTACTAGCGCATCCAAATTTAAGAAAAACCTCACTATTCACCTACACACCACTTGAAATAATTTAAAATAGTCTAAAGTAGTATAAATTCTCATTTAATTTAATACAAGTAAATTCAATTGAACTCTTTCTTTTGATCTTCTGTTTTTTTTCTTCTTTTTTAACTTTAACATTTAAATGTATTAACTTAATTTAAAATGTAATCTCTCTTCCCTTTAATGTAAAATATGATTTTAAACTGTTCTAACAGTGACTAGCACAGAAACTTATAAGAATAATTCTTGTCGTGCTAGGAAAATACACCAATAAACAACAACAAACAATAGCCGAGACGATATGGCCATGATTCAGACTCAGATTTTGCAGTGTAGTCCATGTGCCCAATATCTACAATCTCACAGATATTTCATAAAGATCGGATAATAAATGGCAGAGTTATACAGGTTATTTAAAAAACGGTGCATACTTATCTGAGCCGCATGCGCTGTTTGCTAAAATAAAGTTGAAATATTCAAATCAATGTTAATGCTTAATGTTAATGCTTAATTAACATAAGAAGAGGTTATTAAACACTAATTCCATTAAGTAACGGGTATATCGAAGTTGGGCAGGTCCGACTCGTTGTCTTAGTTTTTGGTCTCGCTACTTATCCACGTTATATTGATTCGGCTCTTTTAAGATTCCTCCATTGACTTCCATTCTACGACACATCCTTTTACTTCTAGTGGTGGCCTTTTGTGACATCATTCGCTGCCAACTTAAGATGTTAATTAACATCAAAGCCGACGAGGACTAAAAAAAAAAAACTATGCTATGTACACAAAATACTTCTTACCTTAACAATCAAACACAGCCTGCTTTAGTCCCACTAAAAACGTCTTATTAAAAGATCTCACGACTCGTTGAGCCGCTGCCAACTCAAAACCTCTTGTCTAATCCACAGCTACTTATGGACGGACCCAGCTCCCATTGTCGTCTCTCTTGGCCGTGTTTACTGTTTTAGGGCTTTATATTCCCTCACTATACGTTTTATGGGCCCAAGGCACTTGAAATTAGCGCGCCCGCCGACAGCAAGGTCGAGACCTCCCTTGATGCTGCTGCTCTATTGATTTTCTGTGCCGTTCAACTCGGTGTACTCATAATTTGAGAATGCTATCTCAGACGCGGGCTGCTAATTAATTTTTATTGCCTTTAAACAAAAATTTTTCATTTGTTTTGAGCTCTTATCTTTGGAATTTTCCTGTCTGGCCATTTCAATTAATTCGCTTTTCCCTGCTGAAGGGGCTTAGCACTTAAGGCAAAAAGGAAATTAGGTTCTAAGTCAGATTCTGCGCGAAACACACACTTTTCCCTCCAATTTGTAGAGAAAATGTTTTTGTATTTAAAATTGAATTCGTTTTGTCCTTACGAATTCGACAACTTGTCAAGGACAAGTTAAATTTTTTCTCTGACAACAGGAAGCGACAAGTTTTTGAACAACTTTGTTGTTAGATTAAAAGCATTTCCCAGCCAAATGGCGAAAGTTTGCCTGCTGTGTGTGTGTGTGTGTGTGAGTTTGTGTGTGTTTGTGCGTATTTGTGTACAGCGTACACAGCCAGAAAGTCGCAAAATGGAAGTGGTGACTAGATGAAGCAAACCACCGCCGTCGGCAATAAAAATCTATTACATTTTGTCAGACACAACTTTGATTTTACGAACTGTCAACCGTCCAAATAGATGGCAGGAAATATAGATGCATCCACACACACACAGACACGCAGCCTAGTGGCTCGAGGTGAAAAGAAATAAAAGCCAACGCTTCAAAGTTTTCTGCCAAGCGGAGGAAAAACTTATGCAATGATTTTATGTTTCACCCCAAGTAATGTAATAAATATGTTGCCCGGATATAAATCTATATATTTATGTTTGTATGCAGGACTTGAAGATGCCTCAAGGCAAAGTATTTGATGAGAAATGTTACAACAATGTGCAGAAACATCAAAAGAAGTTCAAGTTGTTAAATTTTCCAAAGCCGAAACAAACTTGAGTTGGGTAAATGTAAAAATTTGAGCCTCTGTCTTTTATGTTCTTTAAGATCGACGCGTTATTCCTAAGTTCATGATGTGAATCACTTAATAAGCTTAAGTCGACGATCTTGAAAAACAGAGGCTAATAAGGGTGGGGACTGTTAAGGTAATTCGGAACATTTTTATGGATGTTTACATAAAACTTTCCTGCAGATTGTAAAACCATCAGGATAACAGAAGAAGCTGCCAGGAAATATGTCAAAATTTTGTATGGCTAAAATTTTTGTTGAACCGAACCGAAATTTAAGGATCGGAACAGGTTCAGCATCAGCTTTAATACCTTAAGGGCGCGCGCACACATGCGGCTGAAAGATGAACTGACGGCAGAACTTCCGGCTGATCTTAACGAATAATCACTCGCTGAGCATGCAACTGTGCACAACAAGCACTGAATTTATCTTTAAGCTTCAGCTGTAAGCTCAGCTCAGCGGAATCAATCAAACATGTTTGTTTTTTTTCGGCTGGCTGACGCTCTAAAAAATCGTGCCCAGCCGTCAGTTCATCCTTTAGCCGCATATGTGCGTGCGCCCTAAGAGGTTAGGTTCAAGGTTTCGGCTCACAGTAATCTGATAGTCGAAATTCCGGGTTCGAACCGGTTTCGTTTGCAGCCCTGAAAAAGACACAAGTATGCTGGGCAGCACTGGCTGAATCAGCGATGGGCAGCACTGAACACACTGTAGCACTTTCTGTGGTAAACACAAACTTTGGAAAGTAGAGATAATGCTATACTTAGGCTTGACCAACTTTCATATGTCGAATAGTGTGAAAGCAGTATTATTATTAGCTCAGAACTCAGGACCTACAACCTAACACGAAGAAGGCGTCTTAGTGCAGACGATAAACGATCACTCGCGTAACAATAAACAGAAATCACTGTAATGCAGATGGAAAGATATTTGCCTACAAATATGGCAAGGTCGCAAATTGGAATACAAAATAATTAACCCAGACCTATATTAGCTGTCCCTTGTTCGAAGCTTGAATCGAGCGACTATTAATTATGAATTCGAAGAAACTCCAGACTCATTTAAAGTTATCTTTCTAAACTAAAAACATAATATACCGCTAACGAATCAATGCGAGCGATTAATATGTAAAGCAACATAGTATCGGAAGGCCCCAAGAGGCAAATTCCAAAATTCCGGCGTGTAGTAGTTTTTGCACATTCCCACAAATCCATCAATTGCCAAACTTGGCTGTCGAAAGAAAACCAAAATCTCGCTTAACCATTTGACATCTGCTTTTCAATTTGAGGCCACCCACTAAGCTTCATCCCCTCCATCATCGCAGGCCATAAATAATATGGGTAAACATCCATGCAATAGGCAAAGCGCTGGCAAAAACATTTATCCTTTTTTTCTGCAAAACTTTTATGCCACAAAGCATAAGAGAGAAATTTGTGGCCCATTTGAGTTTTAATCATTTTCGCGTTTCTCAGGGCTGAAACTTTTTAATTTGCTCATCATGCTGGGAGAAAATGAATCATCATTGACATTGGATTAGCCTGTGACGTGCTGGTCCTTCATAATTGGCCATTTGGAGTTGTAAAGTTCTTCAGGTGCAAAAGAGCGGAAAATCAAATGGAGATGTCAACATTTATGAGATATTTGTGTTAATTAGTTTGATTTTATGCTTCAAGTCTCTGCGGGACAATTTCAGATTGGCAATTCCATTCCGTGAAAACTCATTAAAACTTTGTAGCCAAGTTTTGCTGTCAACAGACGTGGAAGATGTGCTAACCACGCCAGCTAGTTAATGAGAAAATAAAAAACCAATCCTGTACATTTGTTGTGCTTTCTTGTTGTTGTTGTTTTCGGGTGGTTTACTCTCTATTAACCAGCAATTATACCAAATCGATTTTAATTGAACTTTTAGGTAAACAGAATTTATGGGTCAGAGCTGACAGTCGGTGGTTGGGTGAGCAATGAGGAATTTAATTATAGATACGGAAGGATTTTTGGAATTTTATACAAGAAATATGGGAATAAAGTTACGTCCATATTTCTAGAGTAATAACACTTGAGTCGCACATGACCGACTTGATTACTTCCGTTTGTTTTACTGCACACCGAAAATCATCAACCAAGTGCAACTGGATACTTCTCTGTTTTCAAATCAAACGAATACTTAGCCACGCCTCCCCGCAAACTTAATCAAAGCTAAGAGGTGAGAAGGGAGGGGGGAAAAAACTATACGAAAGCCATGTTAATGCCATATGTAACATGTAATTTCATGTGGACAAGGAGGCTGATGAGTATGCTCATGTTAATGTCAATGGCAGCAGGGGCGCAGAGGCGTCTCCTTGCTCTCTGATTAGTTCGGTTAAAGCGACAAAAACAAACAGCATGTCAGCACTTTCACCATGTCTGTACATTCGGGTTTTACAACTGCAAGGACATGACCATAATTACGCATCCATCAACGCAATACACAAACCCATAACTATTATTGCCGAATTGATGGCTGCCTTGATGGTATTGACAAAACACTGTCAACTCATCATAACTGGAAGATGGAAACGCGGGCTCCTTATCAATTGTCCCCAGCGAACGATTTAATAAAACTCCTCGAACTTCGCCCGGACTCTCTCATCTTGGCAGACAACAAATATTTTTCTCATTTTCCCTGCAGGCTAAAAATCAATACGCACAGGGAAATGCTTGCACACTTTTGGGCAACGGCGCGTTAAAATGTTGGTGTACATACTCATTGTTCCACAAAGTTGTCTCATTTCCTTTGTAATTATATCGTGTAAATTGAAATGAAGATGCTACAAATGGAAACTGACAAATGAGGTCATGTTGAGTAGTTAATGGTGCTCAAAAATTCGCATTTTCATTAGGTAGAATTATTTTCCTGACATCAACCAGCACAAAAGTAGGACAAAAGTGCACAAAACGGTTGGGAAAACTAAACGAAAACAAACATTAATTATAGCTTTTATGGTATACATAAGAAATAAGCAAGAAAAAAAATTGTACTTTGAGTTGTTAACCTCTGCGAAAAGGCTTTAAAGTTTCCACAAAATTGTACGTATATATTTACGCCTCATCGAATTTAGGTTCATGCTATGCCATTGCCCTGAAGGAGAACTGGAGGAAGAAAAATCAAAACATCCAGTCCAATTTTGCAGGTACAAAATGTTCAACCAAAGAATTTTGCAAAATTTATTTTGTGGGATGTGGACAGATTGAGAGGTGAAATGGAGTTTTAGGACACCGAAATGGGGTGGTCCGGACAATCAAGGTTTTTTTAAGAAGGGTTGACATTGACTGGAGATTGCATAATAATCGTTTCGTTATTCGAAGACCAGGAAAGGGGATATAAAATTGACAAAAGTTAAAAAATTCTGTTAAGATGATTAGAAGACAATGGAGACCGGTGAGGTTTTTTTTTATAGGGATGCCAGATTAATATCGAGATATCGAATTATCGATTTTTTATTATAAAAAAAGACAATTTATAATTTTTGAATATATTTTGTAAGTGATATATCCAGATATCGAATCTTTTTGTTGATCCATTTCTGAGATGCAAACCGGTCCTGAACCGAACCGAACCGCAAACCGAAACCACGAAGAAAAACGGCTTTGAGTTTTAAGACGTGAGCCGCTTTCCTCTAACTAATTTGGGAATCTGAATTGGCTCCCTAAGATAATTTAAATATAAATTTTGATCGACCATCTACATCCTTAGCGATGCCTGATTGAAATAAAATTTAAGGATGACTTGACCCAAATTGTATAACATGTACAAGCTGCAAGTCTTCTGCAACTGCCTGCCGATCCCTTTATAAGTTTCGTCAATCCTTACCATAATTCAGTCTTAGCCAGCAGAGCTTTAGTCATATTAGATGATAAATAGGGTGTGTAAGATGCATGGTACGTATTCTTTTCTATCCGATATTCTGCATTATCGAAAGGCATTCGTCGGGGATCTTACAGGCGAATCCTGTAAATCCGATTTTGTACATTCTCCTAAGGATTTTAAAGATATTGAAATGGTTTCTAGGGACAGAAATCATAATATTTCATAATGTGCCCTTATGAACCACTGAACTGAACCGAAACTGCGGTACGTACGTACTGCAATCAAGTGGACATGAGTCGACAATCGATTCGGCAAACACACTAAAAAAAAAGCTAGAAAGTCGATGAGTGCTCAGAAATACGCGAATTACTTCGTCAAACGGTAACCAAACTTATTTAAACAACACTTGACTAACGAAGAATTAAGTGTACTACTATAATAGATTCTAAGAAAAAATAGCTTGGAAGAATATTGTTAAACCAGTGGTGGTTAAAGTAGAAACTTCCAAAAAATGGTTTGAAATACCAGATCTGTATCTCGCATTTATGAGCCATCGCGTTACATATCTGAAAGCATTGATTAATATACACTAGAATCTTCGTCGCTATCGGTATTAACAAGATTATATAATATCAGATGGTCCATTCGCGAGTTTTTTGCAGTTAAGTGAGCAAAATGATCACTAAACTGTGTTTGGGCCATATCTTCAGATTTTGGGGGTCCCCGAGGAAAACCAAGTATGAGGAAATGTTATACGCGACCTGCTCTGCAGCGTACGGTAAGTCATTTCCCAGGTTCTTGCACTTGAGTGAAATTTGTAGCACTGTGTAATTGTAAGATTAGCTAAGAGTACCTCAATTAAACTTTTTCCCCTTGAAAACTTAATAAAACATGTTTTTGAGAACTTTTAATATTTTGGTCTTGGTGTCACCTTTCTATGGCACTGCCCATATTCATAATGTAAGTTTGAAAAACGTAAATCAAGTACAAAACAGGCTTGACCGTCAGACCGACGTCGCGTCGCGACGGAAATCTGCACCGCTATATCAATCGTTCGCCTCTATTCGCCCTGATCTGTGCTGCTCGTCTTAACCAACATTTTTACAGGCTTAAATTAATCCCAAAATGAACTTAACATATCCTCGGAAAATCTTATTTTAAGATTAACGAGATTTCAAAAAACGAAATTAAAACAAGATTTTTGTTCTCAGATTTGGGAAGTTCGAACTCAACCAGCTTTTGAGATCGTTTGTACTTGAAAAATTGACGTCCGAGTACGGAAATCTGGCCCTTTTTTTGTGTGTGCTTTTTTTGTTTTTTATGTTAGACTCAATTTGAGCATTTGAAGACTGTCAGTTGGACAAGTGAACTCAACAAGGCACGAGCTTAGTGCGTTTCTAAATTATGGTAAAGACAAAACTGTTATTCAGAAAAAATAAAGTAACAAAAGTTCGGTACTGCAAAAATTAGTTTATAAGAATATTTAGAATCATACTTTTTTCAGAAAAATCTACGAGATAGATGTTCAATTCTTTTAAGAATATTTATTCGTGCTATTATCGTAGTTCTTAGGTCAAGATTAAAGAGCAAGTTTCTTTACCAGTTTCAATGTAAGGCCCTGTTCACGAAATTTAAAAAAAGAAGAACATATGATGCCAAGTGCATATTCTATGTGGGGACTTTCTCCATAAGAAAAAGTAAACCAATAAAATAGCCGTCTGAAAACTCAGACTTAAATTTGCGATTGTTTAGTTAAAAAAAAGAAAAATTTTGTAAATAAATACAAGGGAAATAAGAACCAAGTTGCCCCATTTTTCAGTGGCAGTTTAAGAATGAACCAAAAAGGAGTTGCTAAATAGATAGCCATCAGCTTACCTCCAAAGGTAATTCAAATTGGACCCAGACGAAAAAGGTTAGGCAAGATTCTTTACCAGTTTCAATGTGAGGACCAATTTAAAACATTAGAAAAAAATAAGAAGGTAAATTTGTCAAAACACAAAAACAGTTTGAAAAAGAGAAAAAAAATTAAATTCTTGCTTGGAAACTTCTTCACTGGTTAGCTGTGACTTTCTGCCATTTACTATCTACCGACAGAGTTTTTATTAGTGTCCGTAGTTGAGTCAACTGTATGAAAAATAAATTAAACATGCCTTCACAGCTGAAGGGAAAAAAATTTTAAGAAATAAAATATTAAGTTCCTTACTGCTCTAGTGGCAGCTGAGGAATGAACTTAATTGGTTAAGTAATCAGCAAAGTATTCAACTGGGTGTCAAATGACCATAAAGTCAAGGAGCATGGGATTAGATTTGAATGAATGAATGAAAGGTCTGTCAAGGCAATACGAACAGCAAGTGCAAGGATGGTTTAATTTTCAAATTATAATTATAATAAAATGTGAACCTTTCGCTTAAAGTTCACTTTCTCTCTTTGCCCACAATAAAAAGCATACCAGTTCCAAAATCTTACCTAAGCACTTCAAGCTTAACTGTCAGTGTTGTAGTTATTGGATTTTCTTTTCCTCTCCAGGCAATAAACCCAACTCAAATTTTTAATACAATACCGAAAAAAAAATGAATAGCGAACAAAAGGCAAAAGTAATTTCACTAGCACTAAATCTGTAGCATATTACGCACACACAACGGCAATACCAAGTGCTTAAACAACAAACACACATACACACACTGAAAATCTGATCCACTTAGATGTAAAGAAAATAAAAGTACCCTATAAATTCCTATGAAAACAATCGAGACACTGGCACAAAGTTTGTGTCTGTCCGTCTGTCTGTCTGTATGAACGCGTCGATCTCAGAGACTATAAGAGATAGAGCCACAAATTTTGCACGAAGGTAGATTTATGCTGTACGCAGATCAAGTTTGTTTCAGATTTGAAAAATTCCACCCCGTCCCCCTTTTATCCCCAAAAAACCAAGACCTCCTCTAGAAATTCTAGACCTAAACAACCGTCAGATCCACAATTTTCAAGTTAGAGCCTCGTGGTTTAGTATACATCAAGCTAGGCCCAATATCTATCTATTCTGAAAAGTACAATCAGATCGGACCAAAAACACCGGAGCTATAAGCGAAACAGTTGAGCTGATAAGAGCAGTTGTTGATCAGGACTAGAAAAGTATTTCCTACATTTAGGATGACATCTTCAAAAATTCAAAAACAAATAAATGAAAATAAATGAACAGGGTATTTTGTGGTCGGGAAACTCGACTGCAGCGCCCTTACTTTTTACTCTACGAGTAACGGGTATAATTATTGAAAATATGCCGTTTTTTCCCCTTCGAAACCCATGTAACCCCTTATGGAAAATGGTTTCTTAATTTAAGAAAATGTTTTTCTAGAATATATGGTGTCATGCCTGTAAAGCCGCTTTAAAGGAGAACTTCTTAAACTTTTTAAAAATAGAATTGTTTTCCTCTGAGTCGGGCAGACGTGAGTGGCTAAATCAAAGCAGCTTTATATCATCATGTGAATCCCTCAATGCTTTACAAGCAATTGCGGATCGGTGCTTAATAATGTGAATGTGGATAGTGCATACAAGCTTCGGTATAGTCCAGTTTCCAGTTTCCAGTTTCCATTTTTTCTACAGCCTCATAGGCAACAAAATGAATTGAACTGTTGGTCAACGTGTGAAAAATCCGGCAGTTGAAAAATCAGGGTCAACGTTCAGCAGATGAGTCGAAAGGTCGTGTTCATGTGCGTTTGATATTTATGAGGTTTTTTTCTGCAGAAACTTGACCAAACACAAACAAAAGTGAAGCCAAACCAAATAAACTTCGAGCCGTGGCTCGACATCGAGTACATTTGGCCACATGCCACAAGGACACTTTGACAAATTAAATTCAGTACACATTTTCAAGGACTTAAATCTCAGTTTTAAAACAGTGTTTGCTTTTGCATACAACTTGAACAAAATGTTGTTCCACCGCAGGACAACAAGTCACCGGCAAGGACAAACACAATCCTCAGAGAATACAAAGGAACACATTAAATTTGCACTGTCACATAGAGCTTTCAAAAGTTTTTTCCTCTTCCTCCAAACACCAGTTAGGCCGTTTTCTTGGTCACACACACACACACACACACGCATGCTTACCTTTTGTTGATGCAACAATAAAAGGCAAAGTCAAAGCCCTGTAAGGCCACATGCAAAAAGGATACACGTTGTAAAAAGCGCATAAACTTTGCCAAAAGTGACAAACAAAGAGCAAGGGCAAACGGCCTACGCCAAGTGTGTGTGTGTGTGTGTGTTTGGTGGGGGGCAAAACAAAAGGTAGGCGAAATTGAAGCCCAACTTGATGGGCTGTAAATGGCAAACTTTTCTTTTTTTTCCATTTTCGTGGTGCAGGTGCTAAAACTTTAGTGGCATATGAGAGGCAGCAGCAGCCGCAGGTGGGGACGACTGAATGAAGCGTGCTGAAGTGCGAGTATCTATCTATACTGTAGTCCCTGATGTTGTGCCTTATCTTTGCATTTGAATTAGTCCTGTGCACATAAACAAACGAAATTGAATTTTCCCACGACATTTGTGCGTGTGCTGATGGCTTACCAAGAAGTTTTTTTCCGTACATTATCAGAGTTTATGGGAATGGGTTTGTAATGCATAGAGTGGGGCTTACTGTTTGCATTTACATGGCCCAAAAACATGTGTCGCGCAGTTAGTACATTTTCATGAGATGCAAATCTTCAACAGTTTCGCTGCTGTTTGGTTTGCTGAAAGTTTCCAGATTGCTTATTTCTTCAATTAAAGTTTTCCAGGCACCCATCCGTCTGCACTTAATGAACGCCAAGCCAACTAAAAAGTGTCATTTTTTTATGCCTTTTCATTCATGGCAACGAGTGCAAGGTTTTTTTTTTAAAGCTTCAACTGTCCAAGGCTTTCAAGCCAGAGCCAGCCAACAACAGAAAAGGCCCTTGCAGCATCCTTGCTGGAAGAGGAAAATGTTTTTGGATCCTGCTCGTGGCATGTAAATGGTTATGTACATCGAAAGTGCCTACCCGCAGCCACTGTCATGCGAAATGCGTATGTATTTGGCTGCAGGACATTTCGGTTTAGTTCGGTCCGGATAGGTTTACAGGCGAACACTTGACAAAAGGGAAAATGGAAGACAAAAATGCTGATTTTATTTTGTGTGCACATTGTCACATGATAATCAGAGCGATATGTGCGATAACATAAGACCCGCGCACGCACGCACACACACACACACTCACAAAATTCCAAAAACACCCACAGGGCAGATGGACTAGCTTTATCGTTCATGTAAGTAAAGGCTCAACAGACGGCATGACACGGCTTGACTTGAATTGGCATACTTGATACACTAGACAACATAGTTTAATTGATTTTAAATCAAGCTGATTTTGTTAAATACTCTGCACTAAAGGTACAAAAGTATGTTTTACAGCCGGAAGGAAACATCTCCATCCCTATAAAGCAGCGAAGTTCACTCATAGCCCCCAAGGGCGGAGCGCTATCGGGTATATACACGCACACGAGCCTAGCGCATGCAGATGTCGGGCATATGAGCGTAAGCAGCGCAGCCGTCGATGAAGTGCACAGCACACAATACTCATACACAATACAATACACAATACTCTCACATTTTGAGAAAAAATTTAATTTTTTACAAGCACTCATCTGTACACACAATTATTAACAGATCCAATATAAAACAAGAAAGAAAGTCGGTCAAGCCCGACTATAACATACTCTGTACCAAGAAAATTTGTCTTTTGATCATAACTCGAAAACCGTTCATCCGATCTTCTTCATTCCTTTGGCGAATCGATAAGTTATCCTAATAACTAAATATGTCCAGAAGGAACAAGCCATCTATCTTCAAAACTGTGGGAGATATGACGTTTTTTCTAAATTGCGGGGGCGGGAGGGGACGTGGCCAAAATTGAAAATAAACTTGATCTGCCTGCAGACATAAGAAGCATATGTCCCATACATATCAAACCTCTATCTCTTACCATCTCTGAGATCTGTGCGTTCATACGGACAGACAGACAGACGGACAGACGGACGGACGGACAGACGGACAGACGGACATGGCTATATCGACTCGGCTGTTGATGCTGATCAAGAATATATATACTTTATGGGGTCGGAGATGCTTCCTTCTGGATGTTACATACTTTTGCACAAACTTATAATACTCTATGTACCTTCGGTACAGAGTATAAAAAAAGACAGCCCAAAAGGTCAACTCAACAATTTCAAGAGCCATTCAAATATGTTTGGCCAACAACATACCATTCAAACCACAGAAAATAATTAAACCCAATAAACCCCCCTGGCTTTTTAACCCTAAAGTAATAAACACAAGCTTACACAAATATACAAAGAAATCGTCAAATCCAGCAATATTCCAACAACTATTCCGACAATTCCAAAACAATCACACCCAACACCACTTCATATACACAGACGGTTCCAAATCAACTTACTCAACATCATTCGCTATTACAACAGAAGACTCAGTCCTTAAAAGATGGATCCTACCCAACTACTCATAAATCTTCACGGCTGAAATCATTGCAATTCTTGAAGCCCATGAAGTCCATAAAAAACATAGAAAACCACAGATATTACCCAAGTACCATCAACACACTACTAACTAGACAGCAAAATAAAATTAAACTTATGTGGATTCCAAGCCACATCAACATAAAAAGAAACTAGTTTGCCGATTTGAACGCTAAATCTGCAAACCAATTCCCACTCACCACCACTATCAATACTAACACAACAGACATCAATAGATACTTTAAAAACCAACAAATAAACTTAATGGAACAACACTACCAATCATGCTCAAACTGGTCCAAAAACATAAATCCAAATAAGATAAATACTTCACACTTCATGAAATTTACGAACCAAGAAGAAATTACTAGACTAGACCAAATAAAAATAGTACGATTACGACTTGGGCATACAAAAATCACAAACCAGCACTACATAGATAAAAGCCTTTCCAAACAATGTCCACTTTGCCAAAACAATACCAATATAGACATCAAACACATCTTAATAGAATGTCCATCCTTAACGCCTGCCCGAATACTAAACCTCCAAAACAAAAACCCAATAGACCTCCTAACGAACCCATCAATTGATAACCTTAAGCACATACTAAAATTCCGCAAAAACTCTAACCTTTACCACAAAATATAAAAACAAAAATCTATTAAATCTCATCCAAATTCACGTATATTCCATACTAAACCTCAAACTCAATCTCACTCATACTTTGTACATAAACATAACTTAAATACCTATATAAAAAATGCAAATATTACTAAACAGTTAGCTGAAGGCCGCAGCAGCCATGCTACCTCCTACTAGCTCCTAAGTTTATAACTTTAAGCTAGTCATATAAAATAAAATAAATAAATAAAAAACTCAAAAAGACCTTCCAGTCTAACTAAACCGCACCCCAACATCGAAATATTCAATCTAAAAAGTTACAGAAACTTCTTTCCAAATTAAAACGATGCACAGTGTTGTCCTATCCTGCTTTCCTTTTCAACTGTCGCATCTTGGTGGGCTGACAATCCAATTTGCATGTGCTGCCAAATCCATGATAGTGGGTCAACATTGCCAACAAGTCCCATCAACACGTGCAAATTGAGTATAAAAAGGTAGCTGTAAATTACTGTCTGTCTGAGAAATGAACTGGCCTGATCACCAAGCAAAGTTTATTATTGCGATTTTATTAAAATTTTATAAACTTTATGACAGGAGTCAAACGCACAATGTTGGCCTCCTATACCCACCATTACCCGGTGCCAGACAAGGCAAGTTTTAGTGTGAACATTTCAACACTTGCATTGGTAATTACTTTGCCATAGACCAAGCTTGCCACTTAGACCATCAAAAACTTTAGCTTCCACTCACATACAACAAAAAAAAGTTTTGCTACACAAAAAGAACGAAAAACAGGAAACAATTCATTTCTAGCACAAAAACAATAAATAAAGAACTTTTAACAACATTTTGCTGAAGCCGTCAAGTGCTGATTGAATTGAACCAACTTGTGTGAGCAAAATTAAGTTAAGCAATTTAAAAAGTGTTCTTAAAGAGCAAAGGCAGATGTGCTAAATGTGTTATTCTTTAATTCAAGGGCCGTTTCTTATGAACTTAACAAATCTCTAAGCAATAGAGAGATGCTGGCAAAGTCTCTTCTGTCTCTCTTTCTCTGACGGTGGCTTTTATTGATTGCATAGCAAAGACAGAAAATGCGGAGCAGCAACCATGAATATGCATATGATGAAGTAGGCAAATGTAGATATATGAACGTATGTCCGTACTTATGTACACTCCGCTTGCGCCAACAACATTTTTGAACCGTCAAGATGGTGCCACTAAAGTGAATTGCACCTTCATGCCCCAAACAAAATGAGTTTCGTAAACAACAACAAAACCAAACAGGAGGAAAATATTTAAATTGTTAAACGTCCCAAGGCAAAAATTGGTACAAAAACAGACAGAGAATACAGCAAACTTTTAAAAAAGGCCATTTAAGGAGTTGCCTAGAGACTCCACCAGCAGTATAATAGAGTAATGGTTAAGTTCTGTCGCATTAAATCATAACCGAATCATAAGAATATTTTAGATACGAAACTAT
The DNA here is from genome assembly GCA_035044985.1 of Lordiphosa fenestrarum. Classification (NCBI taxonomy): domain Eukaryota; kingdom Metazoa; phylum Arthropoda; class Insecta; order Diptera; family Drosophilidae; genus Lordiphosa; species Lordiphosa fenestrarum. The sequence goes on from JAWNNO010000691.1 coordinate 21,178, forward strand.
GTTTTGTTTTAAAGACCATAAACTACCCTCTCGAGTGAAAGATAAAATCTGAAATCAATCCGAAACGGGTTTGAAAACAGGGTACTCCCGGAGCAGGCTTAAGGTGATCCTGTTGTTGGGATTAAAAAAAGAAAGTGGAAGAGAATTCAATCTTTTCCGGGATCGGATCAAGAATATCCGGGATTACCCTGTTTTCAATCCCGTTTCGGATTAATTTCTTTTTTCAGTGTACTCTATCACAGACTATTTTCGAAAAACAGTAGCCAACTCTTTTGTGTGTAACTTCAATTAGGTTAGGTTTGGTGCTTCTAATTATCGCACAAGGGAAAGAGACCTGCAGTTTAAAGCCAATTCCAAACGCAAAGTTTGAGAAGCTTTGAGAGCTTACTTCACTGATGGTGAAGACGTCCGGGGTTTTTCATTAGATCTTCCTGTCTCCAGGAACAAAAACGACTGTTTGAAATGGAGAAGCAATGTCCAATAAGTTAACGACCAAGGCAGATGTAAGACAAGGATGACGTTTATACACACCAAATTATTTGTGATTAATGCCCTTTAAAGTAAGCAAACTTTATTTTGGTTGCGTCCTAGATAATCGACACTGTATGTTCAGTAGAGCGTACCTGCCTTGTATGAAAAAAAATTTTTTTTCTAGTTCTTTGAGGCTCTCAGCTTAAAAAATTCAGAATAATTTATAGAGAATTTAACGAAAATCCAAAATCAGATATCTTAAGGTTTAATGGTGAGGGAGTTTCTAATTTCCCCGTAATTTATTTTTGAATTATCAATGTAGGCAGAGACCTTTTACCTTTTACTTTTTTTGACCTTTTTATGTCAAAAATTATTCAAATACTTCATAAATTGTAAAGCTAGTAACACGATGGGAGGGCACCAAATTCATGATTCTTCCGAATGTAAAACGCTTTGAATTTTCTCTTATAATTACTTCTCCTTTGTCTTCGTTGAGTACTTTGAAAAAAATATCCAGAAGCCCCATGCTTGCAGATTAGATTCTGACAAAATTGAATTGACGATATTAACTTCTGTAAATTCCAATAGTTATGCAATCTAAACAACTTTCTTTAGTCATATACTCATGCAATTTTTTACCTTTTATGAGAAATTTAAAAGAGAATTATCTGTTTTGGTTTGTGAAATCGGCCCTCGTCTAAAAAAATCTTTTATTAATTGGAGTCTTCCGTGCAGTGCAGTTGTATGGTTAAGAGCATAAGCTAGTCCAATTTATCGCTGGTCATTAAAAACCACTAAAATAAAATTAAATTAGGGTTTAATTTATAATAAGTATAGTTTTATTGTACAATAAAATGAATATAAATAAAATTCATTATGGTTTCTCAAACTTCATCAGGTCGTCAATCCAACGTTCTCAAAATAGTTGCACGTTGAAATGACAGCTCTTTCCTCGATCTTTTGTTCTTAATTTCAAGATTTGTTAACTTCTGAAACGAAAAGTGCATGTGGGCAAGGCAAACATCTTCAAGATCTAAACATCTGCCGACATCTTTTAATTACTATACCAGCTCATCCCTGAAGATACCGATTGGCACCCCAAAAAATTACATAATGCAGTTAGTTTGGTCTTGAACGGAATAACGAAGCGAGTTTCAAGGGCGAATCGGTGACAACGCCGGTATAAATTAATGTTCCATAAAGTGTCATTATTGGATCGTTTTCCAAGAAGTGCATCACTGTAATATTGTTGGATAGCTGCTTGTTACCAACAAAGCAAGGACGTGTACTGTTGAACAGTGTTTTTCCCAAATCCATGGCACATCCCAGATTAAATGGCACATCACGACGCCCTTCTACATTTTGCATGGAAGCAATTAATCACAAATTTGGTGCCCTCCGATTGTGTTGCTAGCTTTACAATTTGTGAAATATTTCAATATTTTTTCGACATTTTGGTAAAAGGTCTCTGCCTACATTGATAATTCAAAAATAAATTTCGGGGAAATTGGAAACTTTAAAGCCTCATCGGCACCATTAAACCTTAAGATATCTGATTTTGGATTTTCGATAAATTCTCTATAAAATATTCTGAATTTTTTGAGCTATGAGCCTCAAAGAATCTAAAACTTTTAAAATCGTATGGAGAAAAGTACGCCCTAATGTTCAGCCAGATACAGCAAAATCTTGCGTTAACACACTAATGAAAAAATTGAAGGAAAGTTAACTTGGGCTTGGCCGAAGTTTGTTTACCCTTGCAGCACGCTTTTCTAACTAATTTGAAGGGCATTTCCACTGAAAACAAACAAGTTTCTTTTCTGACTCTACTTTTCTATGGCAGCTATACTATATAGATGTCTGATTTCGACCAAACTTGGTGGAATCATGTGAGTTTATAGCAAACTAAGAAATACAAAGTTTGGAGGCGTTTTCTTGGACAACAAAACAGTTTTTCTCACTAAAACTAGTTTCTCGACCGATCGTTTCTATGGCAGCTATACTATATTTAATAGTCTACCGGACAAGGCTAAATCAACTCAGCTCGTCATGCTGATCAAGAATATATATACTTTATGGTCGGAAATGCTTCCATCTTTGCGTTACAAACATCTGGACAATTTCAAGTTATAATAAATACTGAACCAAAATAATTATTTTCATTTAACGTAGCATACTTTAAAGGGCATTAATCACAAAAAATTTTGTGTGTATAAACTTAGTCAAAGTAAATTTGTTTCTGTTCCTGAGAGATACAGTTCAAAGCTATTGCTTTGCCAAACGAAAAGTTGTGCTAAACTGTTTAAGCTCTTGTTCTCAACACTTATTATTTAGAGAGCTTTTATCACAGTTCTCTACCCATTCGCCATCAATTATACAAAGAAACACCAGAATATTTGCCTACAATGAATCACCACTCTAATCAGATTACAGTTGAATTCTGTATTTCACTTGGCACCAATCATTTCAAAGGGTCCTAATTGAATCGTTTCATTTTAAGTAACTTTATATGAAGCAGCCAGCAATCGCACAGAAATCCATTTTTAATAGACTCCACACCGTTGACAGCACTTGCGACTTGAAATTACACAATCAGAAGGAGGCAAACGAGCTGGGACGTACTTTCACTCAGAGGCAACCATCTGGTTTCTGATACTGTGCAAGTAGGTGAGCAACAATGATGACAACGACCAGCGACTCCCTCCCCCTCTGGTCCACGTTGTAACTGTTAGCCATTTTAAATTGCTGCCGGTAGTTAAGGATTGTGGATGGGGGCTAACAACCTAACACTTGGCAGCATTTCAAACCCAAAAAGGGATTGCGGTAAAGCTGAATGCTAATTGCCTAAATCTATCCCACATGGCAAGGCCCCACACGACGTTGAGCTGACAATTTGTAGGTCGTGTCTTTAATTAGCTGGCTAACAACCTGTCGGCTAATTAATGTGAGAAATTGGCTTTAACAACATTTGCATAATGTGGGCAAAGCGAAAACATGTTGCATACTTCTCGGCCTATAAGCATCGGCGCAGTGCAGCCCTGTGCATTTTTTATCAATGCCTTCCTTTCTCCCACACCCGTTCTATTCCACTACCCATTCAATCTGCAGACAGCGAGCATAACGAGCGCGTGGCATGAATAAATTAAAGCGATTTCAAGCTACAGTATATTTTTGCCAAAGATTTATTACAAATCAGGCGTAGCACATTGGTTTAGAAGCAATTGATTTTAGGTTAAGAGTTCAAAAAATATACAAAAGGGGCAAAAGAGATAGTATCTGACCACCAAATTCAAAAATACTTACTTTCCCCCAAAAAAAAATAAAGTTTAAGAACTTTGCAACTATAATCAATGCATAGTTTTTGGCAAACCTTCAGCTTTAAAGTAAAACAAATAACAAAAAATTCCACAGTTTTTATGCTTTTCCTTAAATGTGTTAGAGCCGTTTTCTGATCTGCTACATAGAGCTATCTGTCACATAGACCTACAAATAACAGAGCAAAATCGAAGCCTATCGGACACATACCAGCTATTCAGAGGAGGAGAAATCGGACCTTAATCATTGCAATACATAATTTCAGCTTACACCAAAAAAAACAAAGGCTAAATCGCCTTAAAAGAGGGGTCAACGGTGATTCACCATTTATTTTTTCCAAAAAATAAAGTCTTACAGTAGGACTGAGACTTTTTGAAACTAATACCAATTCTTTTATAGTTGAAGAAATCAGAATATACTTTCATAGTTAACATAACATCTCCCATAAGCCAGTAAATACTTTCATCAATTTCTAGTATTAGAGAGGAATTGAAGTGAGGAGATTAAAGTAAGGATACACCAAGATGCGTCTAACCTTATATGACCGGGTTTAACATCGTAAATGAAATGGTCCTTATGTACTTTTTAGTAGAATATTTTCATTCTGCTGGTTCACTAAAGTTGTATTTCCGAAAAAATTACCAGCAAATAAGTAATATAATAATAATAAATTAGTAAATTAGTCCCATGTCTGGGTCTTGTATTCGGAGAAACTTCAACACGAAAAGCATCTCAGCGCATTCGACTATCAAGCACTCTGGTGAGTCACAGTAAAAAACGCAGCCATATGTTAGGCACTCTGCAAGCCGAATATCAGCTGCCCCATTTACATTCCCGATGAAGGGAATAAAAATTTGAGAACTATCTAAAATACCTATAAATTAACAGGGATGCAAACCACTCGAATATATAGACTGGTTCGGTTCAGTGGTTCAGACAGTTTCTGAACCGCCGGTTCGGTTCATTACATGGTTTTTTGAGCTGACTGAACCGCGGTTCCGGTTCGGTTCAGTGGTTCTCAAAGGTACATTATGATTTCTGTTGTCATGTGACTTTTGCTCACTTTCAAATTGCATTCCTATTTGAAAATCTTAAAAATCCTTAGAAGATTGTCCCAAATATATTGTGTCCGGATTCAAAGGATTCGTCTAATATGTTCCTTGAGGAACGATCTTCGAAAACAGAGAATGTCGGCTAGAAAAGATTAGATTAGAAAAAGTGTAAAAACTCCCCTGGTTAGGATTGAATGAAGGTGAAGAAATATTACAGAAAAAATTCCAAGTATTGTCCACTAGATGAAAGAATGTAGATTGATGGTATGTATATTAAGAGATCGGAGGGCAATTACAGAAGACTTGCAAGATTACTTGTTCTTAAATTTTCGTCAAGTCATCCTTAAAAGTTCCAGCATCGGTAAGAATGTAGAGTCAAACGAAATGCAGAAAAATGATCTTAGGGAAACGATTCAAATTCCCAAATTAATAAGTATCATTGGCTAGAGGAAAGCGAGTCCCGTCTTAAAACTCGTCAGAGAACTGAACCGAACCGAACCGATTTTATTTGTGGTTTTCGGTTTGGTTCAGCAATTCTTAAAGGAAGCCGGTTCGGTTTGCGGTTCGGTTCACCAGCTGGAATAAGCGGTTCGGTTCGGTTCAAAACCGGTTCGGTTCAGAACCGGTTTGCATCCCTGTAAATTAATTTAATCCGTATTTTGCAAGGTCCTGAATCGAACCACTGAGAGCTGGACCCAGAACCGAACCTTCTAATTTGTTAACTTCCTGAACATCTCTTCTTGGAAAAGGTTCGGCTTAAGAATCCTTGCTAGTCAATAACCTACAAGTGGGGGAGATGTCATTTCAAAATCATATAAAAACTGGGATTATGATGAAGACAACAAAAGGGATATTATATATTCATAAGCCGAGTTTTAAAATGGCCGAACAAGTTTCTTGCTTTATATTTTGTAGTCCCCATTCTTTTAAGCCGTGGTAAGGGTCTAATGAATGAGGTTCAATCAAGCTTTTATTGATGCTATAATTTGTAATGGAACTTTTGACTTTACAAAAGCATAGAACCCCCCCACCGAACCTTTTCCCCCATTTCTGCGGTCTTTGATTTATAGATTTGAAGCTTAGTGAGATCGTAAGTTTAAGCGATTTCTTAAAAATATGGACAAAATCGATAATATCGATCTTATTACAACAAAATTTTAAATGATAATGAAATGATACTTTTACAATATCGAAATATATTTTATTTAAATATCAGGCAGTCCTTCTACGAAACAAGTATATAAGGGTGTGGTTCACGGAAGAACATTTTTGCAATCTCCAGAAGCGATAATCGGTTTTGGAACTTATCGTTTTTTTAGGCCGTAAATTATGGAATCTTTTTTCAAGCATAGAACCGTTTTTAGAATTGTCGACTTATACTCAATAATTTTACAGCAGGTATTGGGAGAATAGAAAAAGAGTAAATGTTTTGAAGCATACACTCAGAGAAAAAATAGTGAATTTCATACTTGGATCAAGAATTTTCGAGATTAATAGTTAGATAAGAGTGAAAGTTCTCGATCCAAGAACGAAATTCTTGATCCAAGTATGAATTTTTCATTCCGGTTTTCCTGATCCAAGAGAAATATAATGAAGAAATGAAAATAAGTGGTTAAACCTTGAAGACGGCTCGTGGAATACGCAACACCTCAAAGCAGCATCAGCCTTTGTATGTCAACTGTCAGTCGAACAGCCGTCTTTTCATCCTAGCAATGCCATAAATGGTTGGGAATTCTAAAGCAACATGAGTGCAAAAATCGATAGCGCTCTCCGCCCGATAGCTTCCCCACACATCCCTCTCACATAAAATTCAAAGCTGTAAGAGCAGACTCAACGCTATTCTCTCAAATGTGCTTGCACCAAGCTGGAACGAATATAGCTCGATTTCAAGAGCGAAATTCTTGAAAATTCAGGAAGAACGTTATTGTGAGCAACACTTGGTTGCCGCAAACTATTTAACATTTTTGATTGCCTTTCACATCACTGTGCAGCTCCTTTATGTGCTACTGCTTCTACTTCTGATGATGATTACTCGCCCATCCTGCTATTTTCCTTCTGGGTTGCTGCCGAAGATTGTTGCATATCAAATGGCGTCTAAGTGCTGGGCGTACGCCTGCTAAGGGGCGTGTGGCAACAGTGGCGCCTACACTAACACAAATCAAATCACAATCGAAACGCGTGCCGGCGGGCCGTGCTTTTCGGCTTTTATGGCCTTTTCGACTCCATTTATTTAAATTCAATTTAATATTATTATAGCAGCACTCACTTGCCAAGAAATTGCTTAAAAAGTTGATTGAAGGCGTCTATGAATGGACAAGAAAAGAATCCAGCAACTGTAAGTACCTTATGTACTGCTGCCCCAAGGCCACAAAATTTAATTCAATATTCAGCCCCATTCTTGTATATGCAGTTTCTTCTTCTCATCCCGCATCCCAAAATCAAGTGTGTCGCTGTCAGTTGTTGCCTCTGTCACTGTCAGCCCGGCGACATTGCCTGTCGAATGCACTAAAAAAACGCTAATCAAAATATCCTTGACAGTGCCCAAAAACTAATAAAGAGAAAAATGTAATAAAAAACCACTTAGTAAATTTAGCTTGAGTGGGTTTTTGTGCGATAGTTAATTGACAGAAACAGAGTTTTCTTTGTGAAGAAGCATCAGAGTTTAAGAATGCAGTTTTTTATGCAGAATTTGTGGTATTTTGTTACTTACTTTTACAATCTCAATTTTACAATTTTACTAACGCATTAACTTGGCGCATTACCATGGAAAGTTTCTTTGAATACATCGGAGACCTGTGACGATTTAATAAAAGTAGGTAGGAACTGCTTACCTCCTGTATATTGTTGTGTGAAAAATGGACCAACAGTTAAATCTTTTTATAGCTGTGACTCGTAGAGCGAAACGGGTATGGTAAAGTCGGACAACCTGATCTTAAAGAAAGAAACTTGCTCTGAAAAGATATAAAACGAACAGGTTATTGAGTTAACAATGTTGAAAAACGAATGCTTACCAGCAATCATGCAATCAGCAATCAGTTAATTGTGTCCATTCATTACACTTAAACTAATTATGAGCTTAATATCGAAATCAAAGTTCAATTTAGATGAAATAAAAGTTCAAAGCTTCAGATCAAGACAAACAACAAATACGACCGCTGTAGTTCTCAAGTTAGAAATCCCTGCATTGTGGATTTAAAAGGGTAACTAAAATTCGCCGTGTAAATATGTTTATAGTCAATTTAAAGTGCTTTTTATTAAGTTTTAATTCAAAAGGGGCATAGTCAATTCAAATATGTTGGTTTAAGGTTATAAAAAAAGCAGAACGAAAGGCTAAAACTTGCCACATGGTTAAGCAATTAATTTTCTATGAAATAAATTTGAACAAAATAGAAAAAAGCAGCTGATTTTAAATTGTTGAATGATTGTAATCTGTGATGCTCTTGATTCATGTGTAAACGATCTTACTCTTGAAACTGATGAGCTCTTGATACTAGAAAGAACATTCTCGGTTTTGAACAATGCAGTATGCTCTTGATTCAAGAATGAGCAATCTTGAATTTGAGTATGTTGAGCACTTGATTTAAGATTTTGAATACTTGGTTCAAGAATTGAAGCTCTTGGATCAAGATGTCGAACTACTGACATCAAATATTCGTGATCCATGTATGAAATTGTCTTTTTTTACCCTGAGTGTATATGGACTCGGTTGCTGATCAGGAATATACATACTTTATAGGGTCGGAGATGCTTTCTTCTGGCTGTTACATACTTAACATTAACTTAATATACCCTCTGTACCTTTGGTATAATGACGTTGCCGTAATTGAAAATGCTGCAAACATTTTTTTCGCTTGGTTTGGGTTTTAATGCTTGAAAAGCTAATTAACTTTAAATATACAAATGAAAACAAAATCGCAAACAAAGCGAAATGGGGAAAACGCCTGGCCAAATGCAACAGCGGTTTTTTAATTACATGCCAGAAATAGACCGGTCCTAGGACTGGAGCAGCAGCCAAATGAAAGTTGGCCTTGCTGCGGTACAGCAGATGAGGCTTGCGGGTTTCAAAATATTTAACAATAGTTTCTCGACTTTGTTTTGTTTGGGAGAAACTTTCTCGACAAAGGATGAGAAGAAGAAACCAAAGAAATTAATTGCAAATAAGCAAACTTTTTGGAACTAAAATGAAAAATACCAACCAAATTTTTAAACAGTTTGCAAGAAAAGGGAAGAAATACCAAGGCCAAGAAATATATTTTTGAGCCGTTTCAACGGATGCTTAAGCTGTGCTTTCACTTGTCTAGATCTCATCTGAGATGGGTGAAAAATACCTCAGATTACTGTGAGTTGGCAGTCAAAAAACTCATGAGAGAACTCAGATACCCCACTTCTCATGCAGCTTTTCATATATTTTTGTGTTTCTCAGGTTGACTACTTTACTTGTCTGATATCCCATTTCAGAAACTGTTAACAGAGAAGTGAAAATACAGCTTAAGTAAAATCTACCTATGTATTTTATCATTCCCTCTTTAATTTCAGTATTTGTGATTCTCTTTACAATTCCGCAAAACACTTCTGTACATCATTAAACCAACACCCGGACCATAAGCTCTTTTAAGCCAAGCTCTTCGACAATTTGGCCTTTGTGTGCCTTGGGTGGGTTAAAAGAAATGCCAATGCTTCCAGTTGGTTCTTTTGAGCGGATTCCCGTTGAGAATTTACTCCAGCGCCAACCCTGTCACCTCAGTTCCCTTTACATGCCAAAATGGGGAAAAAGGATTAAACGAAAGAGCAGCACATAAATAAAAGAAAAGCTCATTATGCCGCTGACCGAGCTTAAAGTGCAAGGCAAAGGGAATCAGCAGCAGAAACCAAAAAAAAAATAAAAAAATGAGAAAACACGGATGTGAATTGCAGGCGCGTAAATGTGAGTGTATTAACAATTTAACAAACAAAAGCAAGGGCCATTAATAACCCGACTTCGACTCTTTATTGTATATTCATTTATTATTTATGTGTGTGTGTGTGTGTTGATGAGGGTCATAAATACCAAATGTCCTTTTTAGGACATCAACCGCATTTTTGATTAAAGTCTGTATAAAAAAACATTAAATTTGGGTTTTCTTGAAAATAAGTTAAAGTCTGCGGCCAAAACATTCATTCACTTCCCATTGCATGTCACTTGGTACACTTAGGCAAAACACTTATGAGCTTCGAAAAATATATTGTTCTACTATGTATAAACTAACTTAAGGATCCAGATGTTACTGTAAGTTTAAGGCCCAATTGCTCAAAGTAGGGGTAAACTACAGGTTTGGTCAACTTCGATCAACTGCGGGAGATGCGGGAGTTAACTATAGTTCAAATTTTTGCAGATCGGCGATTTAATTTATAACTCTATGGGAACTTAACTGAAATTCCACTATTAAATTTAACATAGATCTGCGGCTAAGTGTGTTGTAGTAGTCCACACTCAGAAAAATAAGGTATGATAAAGTTTAAGATCTACTGGGATAGCACTCATGCCGTTTTATACTTAAAATTCATCGTTCAAGTACAAAATACCTTAGACTATGTACATAAAGAACAAAAGTGAGCAACGGAAAATTCAAATTTTATTCAAAGGGAATCAGTTTTAAAAAATTTCCAACTGATTCTAACACTGTTCTTGTTTAGAGATGGCAGATTTCCGACTTACACTAAGGGAAAAATGCTCGCAATTTGATTGTCATTTTTCTATGATAGTGTTTGGATAATTCACGGCCCTTGAATAATTTCACACTTTTTAAGCTCGAATCGAATTGGGAAAGCTTTCGAATTGTATGGAACACTTTATACTTGTTTGAAGTACTTTTTCTGGGTTTTAAACCTTTTTTTTGGTTGACATATAATGCCAAGAATGCTTAGAATAAGTTGAACTTATTTCGTGAGTTAATCGAGCATTAAAACCAAAAACTATGAAGAACGAGAAAGCTAAGCTAACTTCGTCTGTGCCAAAGTTTTTATACCCTTGCAAATGCTTGCTTAAATATTTATTTTCAAATAAATACTCTTTTCTCATTTTCCGACCGATCGTTCGTATGGGAGCTATATGATGCAGTCATCCGATTTGGCCAAAAATTATGTAAAATTATGTGAAAGCATGTGAAACAAACAGGTCCAAATTTCAGGATGCTACCATTAAAAACAAAACAGTTTTTCTAACTAAGACTGTTTTTCAGACTTATCTTTCGTATGGCAGCTATACCATATAGTTGTCAGATTTTGATAAAACTTGGTAGAATTATAAAAAAGCATAGAAAACCTACGATTACAAAGTTTGGAGACGTTTCCATTGATAAGAAAAAAAATGTTCTCACTAAAACTAGTTTTCAGACCGATTATTCCTATGGGAGCTATAAGATATAGTCATCCGATCCGGACGGTTCTGACATATAAGTAGTGTGCAGCAAAAATAAGACTCTGTGCAAAATTTCAGCTCGATTGCTTTAAAACAGAGAGACTAATTCGCGTAGAAACAGACAAACAGACAGACAGACAGACGGACGGACGGACAGACGGACGGACAAAGCTCAATCGACTCAGCTCGTCACCCTGATCAAGAATATATATAGCTTATGGGGTCGGAAATGAATATTTCTATGCGTTGCAAACTTCTGGGCAAAATTATAATACCCTTTGCAAGTCGGCACTAGAAAATCATATAGTAATTATTATAATAATTTTGTACTTGAATCAAGTGCTTTCGTAGCCACCTTACTATAGAAACTTTTTACTTAATTCAAGAACAAAGTTCTAGGCACTCCAATTCGACATAACTTAGTTGCGACTAAGGGCCAATCTACATAGAGCTATCTGTCACATAAACTAACCTATAACAGAGAAAACTGTGTTTATCTGACACATGGCTGCTATCAAGAATATAAGAATTCAGCCCCTCAAGTAAACATCTACACTCGCGCGCACACACATAGAGAAAACTTAGTTTCATCGCCATGCGAATTTTTATCACTCGTGCCTTAAAATTCCCAACCTGTTATAGCTCTCCCATGGCTTTCATTTTGATTTCGCTATAGAAGTTTCTAAATTTTTTGAATATTCTCTCCGTGTGTTCGTTTGTGTTTGTTTCGTCTGTGTGTAATCATGCATATCTTGGGGTTTGAGGGTCTTTTGGTTAGTGCCTTATTTACATTGGCCGGAAGCTGCTGGTTGTGCTCGTTTCCGCTTTTGTCTATGTGTGTGTGTGTGTGTCGCCATACACCGCCACCCACCCATGCTGCTGATGGCGACACGCGCTGTGGCAATGAAGTAGAGCAATGGACTGGCTCATTAATTTCAACATAACGCGCTCACACACACAGCCAGCAAATTTTCCGCACACGCACACCATAAATTTGCACGTACACACATCGCTGGCATAGTTGGCGCTGGCTTTCAATGGTAATTATTTCAAATTAAACTAGAAAAGCACTTTTCAAGCAGATGCTCCCAAAAGTAGGTAGCACATTATTAGCACCTGTATGCATGTAGTACCATAGTACATACGTATGTGAGGATGCCTTTGTGGCGAAATAACTTGGCTTGCGTGACGGAGTATCATTTGAGCGTCAGGTCCTTGTGCTGCTAGTGCTGAAGCATGAGAGTGCACTTTGATTTTGTTTACTCAGCACACACACACACGAAGACTTAGAAGAGTTTGACTTTTGGATATTCCTTCGCTCTAGGTCTGTTCGCTGTCAGTTGCCTTGTTCTACCTTTTGGGTCTAATAATGGTAGTAAGACACACACACACATAAACTACATTTAGAGAGAAATGGGGGTTATCCTTGGCATGCCCTGGCGCCTGTTGCGTTTCACGGTCCGCAAACAAACAACAAAAGCGCTGAGCTGGACAATATAAGCACAATCATGTAAATTCTTTTGGCTGGACAATGTCTACCAGTTTGTTATTCGGTACGAGACAGCTAGAAGAGGGCTAGAGAGATAGGAAATATCTGAGGGATTTTTGGACTGGGTAAATGTTGCCATTGAATTAGACATATGGCCATGAAAGTTAAATGTTTTCTAAAAGTTTGCAAATTTGTTGGTCACAAAGGAGATAAAAACTTGTTTTAAGTAGAAGGACCAGCTAGCCTCGTCTGTATCGAAGTTTGTTTACCCTTGTAAAAGATTTGAAATTAACAAATGTATTACGAAGACGACAGTTTTACGCTCGTTTTCCCAAAATTTTTCCTTCCATGCATTATTTATACCAGCGGCCAGAAATGGAAGCCGACCTTTAAAGCAATCACACTAATAGGAAAACCAATCGAAACCAATAGCCCAAGAGGAAACATTGTCAAAATCGAATAGGAAAATCGCCAAGACACCATCAGGCCTAACGACCTGATGCATCATTGAGCGTTAGTCCGTTCTTAACAACAGGTAATGCATCACAGCGCAAGTTCAATATATGAACTTTAGTTGGAACCCATCAACAACCAAATCAAATTCGTTAGCCAAATACTCTGCTGGTGATTGGTTCACCTCGATAGCTTTAAAACTGAGAGACTAGTTTGAGTAGAAACAGACAGACAGACAGACGGACGGACGGACAGACGGACGGACATAGCTCAATCGACTTAGCTCGTCACCCTGATCAAGAATATATATAGTTTATGGGGTTGAAAATGAATATTTCTATGCGTTGCAAACTTCTGGGCAAAATTATAATACCCTTTGCAAGGGTATAATTACTAAATACACAGTGCTGCAGCAAAATTATACTTTCGAAATTTAATTTTCCACTTCGGCCTTTACTGGTTTTACTATTTTATTCTATATGATTTTCTTTTAAATTTCATTTTAATACCCCATTTAATTCTCCATGGAACAGATGTGGGTTAGGAATTTGGTTACCGTCTAGCGAAGTTATTCGCGTATTTCTAAGTAAACATCGACAATTCAGTATTTTTTTAATGTCTGCCTCCATATTAGTGTGTGGTTTAACATATGTGCCCCTTAAAGTATGCCATGTTTTGTTTGGCGGTAGGTTAAATTAATTCTAATCTTACCTCTGGTCCAAGATTAATATTATCCAAATAATAATTCCCGAAAGTACACCGAATCCAATTGCATTAACCCTTTACATGGTGGTGATGCAGATCTGCATCATACCGAATTAATACAATTATTTTCCAGTGTGGATTATAAAATTGTCAAACATGAATTTGATGCAGTTCAGCAACATTCCTTTTTAATTTAAAACAGCTGATCACTTTTCCCGCCAATTTTGTGAATGTGGTAAACTCAATTGGTTGCGCAGTTTCTCATTAATCTACATTTTAATCATTTCTATGAAATCCATTGGTTTGATTTGCAAAAAACCAAATTGTGCTAGTTCAGAATAGCTAAAAAAATATATAAAAAGCTACTTTACGAGAGAAAATTGATAAGCTGAATTTCAGGAATTTTAGAAAGGTTTTCAGGAATCGTTTTCTTAAGGACGATCTAGGATTCGTGGATCTTTGAAATTCATATCAGTTAACCTTTGTGGCCGTACCACTAAAAATATGAAGTGAAATATTTTTTAGGTCCACCCATTTTAATTTGGGGTTTAAAGGGTTAAGCATTTTTTGACTGTGAGTAGTTGTTTCATGTACAATAATGGAAATGATCATATGTAAGCGATTAATGTTTAGATTAAAATGTTGGCGTTGGTAAAGGGAAGGTCACAAATTTGGCGATATTTTCAACTTTTCATTTGAGCTTAGATAGATTAGAATGAAAAATTGATGGCACAAATTGTAGACGCGACCAAATGATTTGTCATGCTTGAGATGCGGCATTAGCTGTCTTTTTTAAACCATCAGCTGATCCTGAAATATCTGAATTTCACAAATTATAGACAAATTATTCTACCTATAATAGCCTCTGTCATTTTAAGATACTCTATTCCTAATATAATTGAATGATTCACAAAATCAAGGAGATAAACTAAATGCTAGTTATATGTTTTATAGACCAGAAAGCTATCAGTGCCTCGGGACATTTGATGAAAATGTGTTTTATTTAAAAAACAACTTACACATCCGGTCACCTTCATTACCTATTGAAAACAGGCAGTTTTGAAGTAACTTGTCTTGAAAAAGCTTCTCAAATTTTGCCATTCGCATTCGGCGTTTAACTATAGGTCCCTTTTCATTTGTGCGAAAATTACAAGCACACAAGCTCATAGACTTAAGGCGTTCTACTTTATTATGCTATATGATTTCATTTCTTTCACTTTCTCTCAAGTAAACCGCTAAAAGAGAGCTTTTAAAAGCACATCGGCAAAGCAGTGCGCGTTCAACTACCAAATTTTCGCACCACCATATTATCACCCTCAACAGCAAAGCTTAAAGCGTCTCAATTATGCTCTGCCATCCCTCGCCCGCTGGCAGCATCCACTGCGCAGCTGTTCGAACTGTCAACCGGCTTTTGGATGCTGCCCACCACCCACAGACCAGAACCCAAGTTCACACAGCCTGCAACAGGATAAAAGGGGGCAATTTGAACGTTGCCTGCTCAGTGGATGTTACAGCCTCACTGGCCAGAGAGCGGCGTTTACAAATAAATAAAAATACAAATAAAATTAAAATACCAACATAAAGCGCAATTCTGCCGCCTTGGTGAAAATGGCCTAACAAAGCACAAAGTGGAATAGTGAAAAATAGAATTTTAACATATAATTAAATAATACGAGTAAAAGAAAAACCCCAAATTCAATTCAAACAAATTTCAAAATGTTTTCAAGAGGACGAAACCGCTTGAAAATTTTGTATTTATCACTGCTGATTTTCCAACTAGCCTGCAACGTACCACAACTGGCTCAGGCATTGCCCGATGTCATCAAGATTGGTGAGTTGCAGCATGGAGCTGTTCCCACAGAATCTAAGAATTTAATTCAAGATTCCTTTGGCATCTTCAAGCGTATATCGATTTTTTTCACGTCATAATCAAAAGCGCGTGCCTTGGTATGCGTCTGACTCTGTGTGTGTGTGTGTGTGTATCCATGAGTGTGGCCCTGTGTTTGTGATTTGTTTGTTTTCATGCTGATGGAGAGAGAACGACCCCACGCTTCCGCCCTCATAAATAGCAAAATCAGATACATTTGT
This sequence comes from Lordiphosa fenestrarum, assembly GCA_035044985.1. Taxonomy (NCBI): domain Eukaryota; kingdom Metazoa; phylum Arthropoda; class Insecta; order Diptera; family Drosophilidae; genus Lordiphosa; species Lordiphosa fenestrarum. The sequence goes on from JAWNNO010000691.1 coordinate 37,145, forward strand.
AATTATGAACATCACTTACAACATTTGTTTCCACTCATTTAACCCGACAGGTGGCCTGTTCCATCCCTCCGATGACCATCAGGAGTTAGCATTTCGTCAGGCCGTGGATCGCATAAATGCCGACCGCTCCATTTTGCCGCGCTCCAAACTGGTGGCCCAAATTGAACGCATTTCGCCCTTTGACAGCTTTCATGCTGGTAAACGAGGTAAGCTTGGCTAGCCCAAAAGAACCTATGTATGAATCAGACTTGATAACCCGTGTGGCATCGAACAAAAAATGTTGATAAGAGTTCACACAAATGAACTTCTTTTCGAAATCTTTTCATTTATTTGGGTCCGTACTTGTAAACATTTCCTGCAAATAAATAAATGCAGCACCTAAATTAAGTTTAAGCGAACTCGAATTAGGATATTGTATTTTGAAATAACTTTAAATTTGTACGTTTTATTCTTCGATCAAGTAAATGAAATCAAGGGAAGGATTTAATAATTCTATAAACAAGAACCGAATATACTTAAAATGAGTACATATGTAACTTAGTACGGGAAAATTTGTTCCTCTTATTGTTACAGGGGCATTGATTTAGTCCCTTAAAGTGCAAAGGTCAAAGATTTAAATTAATCTTGATCTGACTGCATCTATAGATATAACAAGTATAGTATGTCCCACTTTTCGATAAAGAGAAACATTGGAGAGTTATACAATCTTTGAGTTAAAGTCGAAATTTTGCCAAAAAGTTCTTCATAGTTTGTAAAGTTAGATTTTTATACTCTGTACCGTAGGTACATAGAGTATATTAAGTTTGTGCAAAAGTATGTAACCCCATAAAGTATATATATTGTTGATCAGCATCAACAACCGAGTCGATATAGCCATGTCCGTCTGTCCGTCTGTCTGTCCGTATGAACGCACAGATATCAGAGATCTTAGAAGATAGAGCTTTGACATGTACAGGACATATGCTTCTTATGTCTGCAGGCAGATCAAGTTTATTTTCAATTTTGGCCACGCCCCCTCCCGCCCCAGCAATTTAGAAAAAACGTCATATCTCCCACAGTTTTAAAGATAGAAATTTATACTGAGCGTATAATATCGTTGGTACAGAGTATGTTATAGTCGGGCTTGACCTACATTCTTTCTTGTTAAGGTGCTATAAACGTCCTTTTCTCCTTAAGGAGAACACCTTAAGGTGTGCAAGGGCCAAACTTCCTGAGAAACTACCCATTGACTTGATTAGCCCTTGGAAGCTCTTACTTTGAGTACAAATCGTTTTGAAATGCGAAATTGAGTGTGATTAATTTAAAAAAAAAATTGAAATCAAATTCTTAATCCCAGAATAAAACAAGAAAGAAAGTCGGTCAAGCCCGACTATAACATACTCTGTACAAAGAAAATTTGTCTTTTGATCATAACTTGAAAACCGTTCATCTGATCTTCTTCATTCTTTTGGCGGATCGATAAGTTATCCTAATAATTAAATATGTCCAGAAGGAACAAGCCATCTATCTTCAAAACTGTGGGAGATATGACGTTTTTTCTAAATTGCGGGGGCGGGAGGGGGCGTGCCCTAAATTGAAAATAAACTTGATCTGCCTGCAGACATAAAAAGCATATGTCCCATACAATTCAAACCTCTATCTCTTACCATCTCTGAGATCTGTGCGTTCATACGGACAGACAGACAGACAGACAGACAGACAGACGGACGGACAGACGGACATGGCTATATCGACTCGGCTGTTGATGCTGATCAAGAATATATATACTTTATGGGGTCGAAGATGCTTCCTTCTGCCTGTTACATACTTTTGCACAAACTTATAATACTCTATGTACCTTCGGTACAGAGTATAAAAATTTGGAATTCGAATCATTTCGTTTTAAACACCAAAGCGGATGTATGGCCAAAAACATCAACAAAGATGAATTTTAGAATTCTAAAATCTTAAATTAATAACGTTGGGCTTAAAATATAGTATCAAAGTTTTTTATCAGAAAATTTTTCGTTTCTAAACTGAGCACATAAAGTATTAAATTTAATTAATCATGCTTAAAAGCCCTAATCCTAAAATTCGAATTGTGCTTAACATTTCAAAGCCGCTTTTGAAATCAAGAAGTTAAGCACTTAAAAAAAATCGCTCTTGAATCATAAATTTCGTACTGAAATCAAGAATTTTCTGGCATATTTAAGTTTTAAAAAGGAATATGCATGATTTTTGTTCTAGAGTAGTTCACGAAAGTGATAGTTCACGACCTGAGGGATAAGCAATATTGTCGATTTGAAATTGTTCAGCTCGGGTCAGCTCAACAAATCAATTAGATCAACTATACTTAACACAAGTAGCTCATACACTCAGAATGTTTAATGTCAGAAGTTCGATAAGAATGAAAATTCTTGATCCATGAGTAAAATTCTTCATCCAAGTATAAATTTTTGACCCAGTTTTTCTTGATCCAAGAGTTTTAATACTTGATCCAAACACGAATCATTTTCAAATCAAGCAGCATAGTTCTTGAATCAAGTGCTAAACATACTCAAATTCAAGATTGCGCATTCTTGAATCAAGAGCATACAGAATTGTCGAAAACCGAGAAAGATCTAGTATCAAGATTCAAGAGTAAGATCGCTTACTCTTAAATCAAGAGTTTCACAGACTCCAATCATTCAACCATTTAAAATCAGTTATTTTTTCCATTTTGTTTAAATTTATTTCATGGAATATTAATTGTTAAACCATGTGGCAAGTTTTAGCAGGCTCGAAGAATACACAACACCTCAAAGCAGCATTAGTCTGTCAACTGTCAGTCGAACAGCCGTCTCTTTATGGAAGCAATGCTATAACTGCTTGGGAGTTCCAAAGCAGCATGAGTGCAAAATCGATGGCGCTCTTCGCCATCAGAACATCAAAACATCAAAACTTGTTTTATTAAAATTGCCTTGTCTACAGTTTCCGCCTGCAAATGACCTCCTTCAGACTTTATCGACTTAAATCACTTGAATGTTTGAAATGAAGTCTTGCATTAGATAAATTTAAACAATCAACTGTGTCTTCCAATACAACATGTAAACTCTTTTTTCATCAACATTTAAAGGCTGATTTCATGAGCGCACGAAAATAAATAACTATGTCAAACTTCACATGAATACAGTTTTTTGTCATCTGGAATCAAGCCTTAAACGTAAGAATATTTGAAAGTTCTTGTTATTTTCCAAGTTCGGAGCTATTCACTTGTACAAACTTTTATTACTAATATTATAAGAGTCTATTCTAAGTCATAATTTGTATCCATTTTTTAAATTTAGTTCGCAGCAGTACTAATTTAAGTGCAAAAATTGTTATGAATTCTTCTGCTTTGACATCTATTTGGTATATTAATTTGATGTTGATTCAAATCTGCACAATAATATAGAAAATTATACTTTAATATGCAGTCGCTAAAATGGTACTCTATCTATTAAAAAAAATGACCGCAATTGAATAAAGTGCACCTAAATCGTACACTGAAAGCATTGTCTTGATTGCTTTTTTTTTGTTGGCAGAGCTAAAATTTGACTAAGCAATTTCATTGCTTTTATATATTTCACCAGTTGACTTCGATTTATGTTTGCTTTCCATTTGATTTCTGATTTATGTTATGCTAATCGCCGTCTTGGGATATTGAACTGTTGTTTGCACATCTTACGAATCGCAATTTGCTTTCATTGGTGTGTGCATTTCACTCGTTATTCTGACAAAGGACTTATACATTTTTTAGCTTCTGGTTGATTGTCCCACAGGACAAGCTGCAACTGACATTTGTGGAAAATAAAATATGACAATTTGATTTGCGAATGTGCGTATGTATGTACATCTAAATCACTTTGTAAAATGTATGGGTATTGTGACTAATGCTCTTAAAGGGTTACGCCTACCTAAGCCTGGCGGAAAAATTTAAATTTTTGTGCGAAATACTAAAATCAGTTACATACATACAAATTTTTACTCTCACTCATATTGTGCATGACGCCCAGAGAGTGTGATGGTTTACTCCATGAGCTTAACAAAATAGACACACTCATACCAATGCATGTCATTTAATTGTGTGATTTAAGTACCCAATTATTAAATAGTTTCATTTCTAAAAACATAAAAACATTCTAATATGCGGTGCATTTTGAGCTGATAAACTAGTTAATGGTCGTGGTTTGTTAGTGTGCTTAAAGCTTAAAAACGACTAAACCAAATTGGATACTTCCGTCTGCGGGATTGGTCATTATTGCTACGCAAAGGTTTGGGAAAACAAACAATTCTAAATATTTTTAACAGTTGGCGTTGTAGGCCCACAATTCCGATTTTCAACTTAAGAATTTCAATCAGTCCTATTCAAACATATAACCTTTCAATAACACGTTCATCTTCCGGTTGACTTGCTGCTATATATCGGTTTAGCGTTTCGTTCTGAGAACGCCGAACACGTAAAACACGACCTTGGCATTGTAAGATATATCGATCTGCAATGGATAATTGCACAGCAGCAGGATAATAAAAACAAATAATCATAAATATATTCTAAGCTGTCGAACGGAATGACCGCCTACTGCGCCACGTTTTGAACAGTAACTCGCATGAACCGTGATTGCTGAATCACTGTTAGTCGGTTTAAAAACGGCATGGATCTGTTAAACAAAATCCTGTTTGCATCAGTTCGACAAACTCTTCCCAAGATTCCGCATAGTTGCATATTTCAAGTCATCATTTTCGGGCGATTGGTGAAAACCTTAAAATTGAGTAGGAATATGGATCTCCATAGAGTTACTGTGAATCGAAAATGGTTAAACTACGGTAGAAACTGCCAGTAGTTTAATATCGATTCCGCCTACCAATTTACTTCAACGAAAGAGAAACTCATATCCAAAGTGTTTCCGAATATTGGTCAAAATTATCGTAACTACAATTGGTCAATTACTGGAGTTGGATGGTTTGAAATCAAATTCCGAAAAAAACGCATTCAACAAAACTGATCGATCCCATTAAAAATAAAGTTGAACTCGTTCATAACACTCTGGAGCTTATAAACTGTTTGGACTTGCATCTTTTGCATCTAGAAATTGGTGCTGTCATCAGTATGCTACGAAATTTTCAAGACCTCAACAATGGAACCAGACTGATTGTGACTTATGTCCTTGACTTCTATTGATTCGCAGTTCAAGCTTAGACGTATTCATTTCACAGTGAAACTTGCTTAGCGATGATCATAAACAAGTCATAAGGGCAGTCGCTGGAATTCTGCTGTATTATCCTGGAAATGTCATGATTTTCACACTGCCAGTTATATGTGGCGTGTTGCCAAGTTAGGAAACCATTCACACTTTTTATTTACGTAGCAGAAAACAAATAATAGTCAGAGCCGTACAGCCTTAAATGAACTACAACTATTGTCATATTCATTACTTTAGAATTGTGTCATCTGTTGTTCGGGTTTCGGGTCGAGATTAATTTCATCAAAAAATCTAATTTGGGCATCATGGATGTCAAGTGTAGACGGGTGAGTCTCCAAAGGTCTAAAGACCTATAATATTTCCAGATTTACTGTAGCCTTTTGATAGTTTTTTACATATCTAAAGCACTGAACACCTAAGCTGAATTATATGTTTTTAGTTTTCTTTAAACCCTTTCACCAATCCAATTTCCTACCGTCAACTCTATTGAACAATTTTAAAATTAATCAAGCTAAAAATATACAAAATATCAATTTACCTTTCCGCATCGCCTACAAACATTAAAGTTTACCAAAGCACACCGAAAAGTGTCTGGGCCTTTGATTATCTTTAAATTCTTAAGACCATCGTAAAAACGCAAGCCAACAACTGTCGAACATAGCGTGATAAATGAGACACAAATGACGATAAAATATTTCCCCTGGGCCAAAATACGTACCTTGTGGTCCATTACGGAAAAGTCAAAGAAAAACCACATTTCAGCACGACACTAACGAGTGGGGATGAACAAGACACACACACACACACATGATTGCATTATTAACCACATCAGGCCACGTCCACCTGACATCAAAATGGATGCACCTTCTCACATGCACTTCCACGTGCTTAGTGAAATTTGATGGGGCAAAGGATACAGTGTGCGGGAGTGAGCTAAAACATAAAGCCGAAAAGGCAAAATGGAATTATGTCATACTGAAGTGCATTTTAAATATGCGAACGAGGCTAACTGAACATGATTACTGTGCCCAAGCATGCCGCCACATTACTGTGTTACTTGGACTCGTTTCAGTCAGACAGAGAATCCGAATGTTCAGCCCACCCACAGCCACAGATAATCTTCTTGTGGTGGCTGGTGCAGGGGGCGGCAAGTTGAAATGAAAATGCCACAAAGCGCATTACGTGTGGAAATCAATTTGAAGATTGTTGTAGCTCTTTGGGATTTGGGACTTTCACTCACTTTGAAATGGGTTTAATTTAAGACATAAACATAAGCTCATAATCTTAACAATATTCTCGAGAGTTGTAAGTGACGTTATGCAATTTAAAAAAATTTTAAAACACCCATATTTGTATACCCGTTACTCAAAGAGTGAAAAGGGTACACTAAATTCGTGCAAATGTATCTCCGACCCCAAAGGAATATATATTTTGATCAGCTTCAACAGCCGAGTCGATAAAGCCATGTCGGCCTTTCTTTTCGTATGAACGCACAGATCTCAGAGATGATAAGAGATAGAGGTTTTTCGTGTATAGGACAAAAACTTTTTCTACTTGCAGGCAGATCAAGTTAATTTTTCATTTTCGCCCCCGCTATTTGGAAAAAACGTAATATCTCCCACAGTTTTAAAGATAGGTGGTTCCACACTTCTGGACATATTTAGTAGTCAGGCATATTTATCGATCCGACAAAGGAATGGTACAGATAGGATAATCGGTTATCGAGTTAGGATCAACAGACTGTTCGCTGCTGCAGCGTAGTAGCAGCGCTGCTTTCAGTTGCTACTGCAGCATCAAAAATAATGCTGATCGCATAATTTCGTTGGTACAGAGTATGTTATAGTTGGGCTCGACCGACTTTCTTTCTTGTTTCCACTCACCTTGTCTGGGGTTCGAACTCATTCCTACCTCACTTAACTTGTCTCAGTCCATTCGACTATAAGGCACTTGCGCGAGATTGATGCAAATCCAAGCATTATAAAGAAGCGACTAGCTACGATGAGCGAATGGATCAACAAATGATCATAGCAGAGGCGGCATCTATTGGTCAGTTTGGGAAACTACTTAACTAGAGTTCTTCAAAGCGAAAATTAACCTTTTTAATGATACTTATTTAAGATTAATTATACGATCTGCAAGAGTAAAAAAAAATCGGCCAAGCCGAAGTTAACTTAGCTTTTTTTTTTAACGATGTTATTTCTTGAGGTATCGATAAAATCCCAGATATATATTTAAAAAAAAAACACAATAAACAATCCATTGGATGTTTTCCCGTATCCATTTCGACTGGATATGTCTTAAATATCCTTAAAATCATTCAACGGAGCTGAATATCATTCAAAGGATTTGAAAGATGATCAGCTTTTAGATGATTTTCCGAACCGTTGAATGATTAAAAGCATATTAAAAACAATTCCAGTCCAAATTTATTCTGTTTTAATCTTTTCTTTCTGTCTAGAATTTTTCTGATTTTTATATTCTGTACACAGAGTATATTAAGTTTGTGCAAAAGTATGTAACAGACGGAAGAAGAAACCATTTCCTACTTCAAAAAGTATATATATTCTTGATCAGCATCAACAGCAACAAACAGATCTCAGAGTTGGTAAGAGATAGAGGTTTGAGATGTATGGCGCAGATGCTTCTAAGCCTTACGGGCAGAATAAGTTTGTTTTCAATTTTTGCAACTCCAACTCCCACCCCACCAATTTGCAAGAATACAAAATTTGAGAGGTACAGAGTATGCTACAGTCGAGCTTGACCGACTGACTAACTTCTTTCCTCAATCTCTTTGTTCAAGATGAGAGTTGCCAACCAAAGAGAGAATAAAAGGTTTTGGCCTTAAAAGATTGTTTTTTTTTTTGTTGTAGGATAATGAGGTTTTTGGCAGAACTTTTGTGGAGATGAAAGAAAGCAGCACTGAGATAAGAATATACAATTTTTACTTATTTCAAGGTACAAACTGATAAACAATTTCTTATAAAATTGAAGTTCTTTACTTTGAATTGTTATGGCTAAATTAAGAACATCGCCTCCCAGGTTTAAAAGTAAAACTAACGCAATACCACCAGACTTCCTAAGAAATTATGGCATCTTTAACATACAATTTACCATACTTTTCCTGAAAATCGCATAAACTATTCCAAAATAAATAGACTTGAAAGCCGAACAAAGTCTTCTTATTTGTTTTACTGCAAGTACACAGGAGCATGTGCGTATTTATAGGATACCACAACTGCCACAAAGTATGCCTGGGATCCACTGTAGCCTTTCAAACTTTTGTTTTGTTTTGCTTTTACAGTTTGCGGTTTATTGAACATTGGCGTCGCTGCCATTTTTGGTCCACAATCCTCGCATACCGCCAGTCATGTACAGAGCATCTGTGACAACATGGAGGTATGTATGTAGTCTACCCCCACAACACCCAGCAACCACCCCACACAAATAAGGACATGGCCATAAAACCTTTTAAAATACAACTGTTGCCTCGTACTCATTTCAGATACCACATTTGGAGAACCGTTGGGACTACCGGCTGAGGCGGGAAAGTTGCCTAGTAAATCTGTATCCCCATCCAAATACGCTCTCAAAGGTAAGTGTGCCGGTGTGTCTGTGTGTGTGCACTTGAGTTGGCATTTGCGTTGTTGAGGCTTACGCTTCTATTTGAACTTAGGCTTATGTGGATATCGTGCGGCATTGGGGCTGGAAGACATTTACCATAATCTATGAGAACAATGATGGGATTGTACGTCTGCAGGAATTGCTCAAGGCACATGGGATGACACCGTTTCCCATAACTGTGCGCCAGCTGAGCGAAAGTGGAGATTATCGGTAAGGTATACACATGTCAAATAAAACATCGTCTTAAACTTTTGCTCCCGCCTCCCTAGACCTCTGCTCAAGCAGATCAAGAACTCAGCCGAGGCACACATTGTCTTGGACTGTTCTACGGAACGGATACACGAGGTACTCAAGCAGGCCCAGCAGATCGGCATGATGAGCGACTATCACAGTTATTTGGTCACCTCACTGGATCTGCATACTGTGAATCTGGACGAGTTTCGTTATGGTGGCACAAATATAACAGGCTTTCGCTTGATCAATGAAAAGGTCGTCTCGGATGTAGTGCGTCAATGGAGCATCGATGAGAAGGGCTTGCTCCGATCAGCAAATCTTACCACTGTGCGTTCAGAGACCGCCCTAATGTACGATGCAGTGCATCTGTTTGCCAAGGCTTTACATGATCTGGACACATCGCAGCAAATCGATATACATCCGATCAGTTGTGATGGCCAAAACACTTGGCAACATGGCTTTAGTCTCATTAACTACATGAAAATAGTGGAAATGAAGGGGCTGACGAATGTGATCAAGTTTGATCATCAGGGTTTTCGTACTGATTTTATGCTGGACATTGTGGAGCTAACACCGGCCGGCATACGGAAAATAGGCACCTGGAACTCCACACTGCCGGATGGGATTAATTTTACACGAACTTTTAGCCAAAAGCAGCAGGAGATCGAGGCGAATTTGAAGAACAAAACATTGGTGGTGACTACTATACTGGTGAGTGAGCAAACTGATCATGAATAGAGAATCAAGTGACTGACAATGAACTGTTGATAAGACAAACATAAGAATAGTGGGAAAGGCTGTTGGTTAAGCTACAAACTAGTTACGGTGAACTAATAGACTTATTAGTTGAAATTATGGTTCAAAACTTTAGTTTTTGGTTCCAACTTTTTCTATGTTTCATTAATTTATGAACCCAATGCACTCAAAATGAAATGAAATGAAATGAATTTAAATTTAATAATTAGACATTTATTAAAATCAAAATAATGGTATCTTAGGAATCAGAACAATACTTAAGTTTAGATTTCTCATGATCGCTATTCAACTAAGTTTACTTAGAAACAAGTTCAGTTTGAATAAGTTAATAAATGTGGCTACAGGACATAAGAATGTAAACAAACCTCGTTCAACACTCGCTTATGCAAAATTTCTTTTAAGCCTAATGTGCTGGGATGCTTTTTTCTCTGGTTGCCATCCTTTCAACAACCCAAAACAGCCAAGCCGAGCTTCTCTCAATATCTTGACTTGTGTTCCTCTTATTTTCGCTCAAAAGCAAAGGTCCTACGGCTTAAAGACGGTTTACTTCACAGCTGGTGCCATGAAATTTTTATAGAATATATTTTTTTTATGTTCCTCGAGCCCACGTCATCTTGCACAGCAGGCTTACACAGTACCCGCTGCACCACAACTGGCCACGGCTTTAGAATTTTACGGTCGTAAGCCAGAAAATATAATAATATGATTTAAAGAAGTATTGGGGTTAAAATCAAATCTTTAAGAAGAGTCACTGCTTGGGTGATCATTTGTGATCTGATAACAAACACATTTATGCCCATTTCAATCAGACCGAGGACTCAAAAAAGATTGAAATATGACCAAAAATTTCATAAAATGTTTGCCGAGATGAAGCTTGTTCATCTTATTATAACCCATTAACTTAGTCATCAACAAGTCGTCTGGAGGATTGTTTTACATAGCTTTTATTCTTAGCACTAAAATTAAAACAATTAATGACAATCGTCAAGGTGCCAGCATGGCAGGCTTCGTTTCACATACGAGCAAGACTTTTCAAACTATCATAAAAACGAGAAAGCCAAGCTAACTTCGTCTGTGCCGAAGTTTTTATATCCTTGCAAGTGCTCGCTTAAATACTTCAAAGAATACTCTTTTTCCCATTTTCCGACCGATCGTTCGTATGGGAGCTATTTGATATAGTCATCCGATTTGGACAAAAACTTGTAGAACTATGTAAAAGCACGAGAAACAAACAAATACAAAATTGCAGGATGCTACCAATAAAAACAAAAAAGTTTTTCTAACTAAGACTGTTTTTCAGACCTATCTTTTGTATGGCAGCTATACCATATAGTTGTCCGATTTTAATAAAAATTGGTAGGATTATAAAAAAACATATAAAACCTACGATGACAAAGTTTGGAGACGTTTCCATTGAAAAGAAAAAAGTTGTTCATACTAAAACTATTTTACCGACCGATTGTTCCTATGGGAGCTATGAGATATAGTCATCCGATCCGGTGGTTCCGACATATTAGTAGTGTGCAGCAAAAAGAAGACTCTGTGCAAAATTTCAGCTCGATAGCTTTAAAACTGAGAGACTAGTTCGCGTAGAAACAGACAGACAGACGGACGGACATACGGACAGACGGACGGACAAAGCTCAATCGACTCAGTTCGTCACCCTGATCAAGAATATATATAGTTTATGGGGTCGGAAATGAATATTTCTATGCGTTGCAAACTTCTGGGCAAAATTATTATTCCCTTTGCAAGGGTATAATGAGACTGTTTCAAATAAATTCGTTTTCGAATCAAATGAATATTCAATGTAACAAATGCATAACCAAAAGATCAATTTTATACAGTATACGATTTTATTGATTCCAAAAAAAACGAGAGGGTAAGTTGAAGTCGGCCCTGCCCGACTTCGAAATACCCGTTACTCAGTTCAATTAGTGGTTAATATGCAACATTTTTTTTACTCGGCCATTTATTATCCGATCCTTTTGAAAATTTGTGAGATTGTAGATATATGCCACATAGACAACACTGCAAAATCTGATAACTTAAAAATTGTGGGAGTTATTCAACATTTTTTATTGAGGGGGCGGGAGGGGGCGTGGCCAAAATTTGAAACAAACTTGATCTGCCTACAGACAATACTAGCTTACATCTAAAATTTGGTTGCTCTAGCTCTTCTAGTCTCTGAGATCTAGGTGTTCATACAGACGGACGGACGGACAGACGGACATGGCTATATCGACTCGGCTGTTGATGCTGATGAAGAATATATATACTTTATCGGACTGATATCGGAGATGCTTCCTTCTGCCTGTTACATACATTTGCACGACTTTAGTATACCCTTTTTACTCTACGAGTAACGGGTATAAAAAGATAATAGTGGTATTCTTGAAATCGATTTAGATTTGATTTGGATTTCGTCAATCAGCTGTTCACAGCTGCTCCAAACAAATTGTCTAGTGGGCCCAAAGTAAGCGAGGAATTTTGTGTCATACTAAACGATTCATTAAAATCAACTGATTTAGATTTGATTTCGTTTTGGTGTGACCGTTTATTCATGGAGCGGTTGGAGGTTTCTTGAAATCTGCTGTGTTGATATCAGGCAGAACGTTACAATTTGATACATTTCAAGCTTTAATAATTTAATGAGTTTTTATTGAATGCGTTTAGAATGCAAACGAATCTCTTCGAAGCGAAAAAAGACTTGTCTAAAGTGGGCAGTTAACAGCTTGTGCCTGACTTGGTCAAATATGTTCAAGATTCCATATCTGCGCAATTCTATTATATGCCATGAACAGCCGAGTCGATATTGCAATGTCCGTCTGCCCGTCTGACTGTCTGTCCGTATGAACGCACAGATCTCAGAGATGGTAAGAGATAGAGGATTGACATGTATGGGACATAAGCTTCTTATGTCTGCAGGCAGATCAAGTTTATAGAAAAAACGTCATATCTCCCACAGTTTTGAAGATAGATGGTTGGTACCTGCTAGACATATTTAGTAATCAGGATTACTTATCGATCCGTCAATGGAGAATGGTAAAGATCGGATGATAGTCTGTCAAGTTATGATCAAAAGACTGTTCGCTGCTGCAGCACAGTAGCGGCGCTGCTTTCAGCTGCTACTGCAGCATCAAAATTTAAGCTAAGCGTATAATTTCGTTGGTACAGAGTATGTTATAGTCGGGCTTGTTTTGTATCGAAAATTGAAAATTTTCATTACATCCCTAAACTAATAAAATAAACTTATTCTCCAACAAAAATGCACACCATTTAAGCTAAACATATTTTTCTCCATTTCGTCCTTCTTTCAGAGTAATCCCTACTGCATGCGCAAAGAATCGGCAGTTCCTCTCAGTGGCAATGATCAGTTTGAAGGATATGCTGTGGATCTGATACATGAAATATCCAAGTCATTGGGCTTTAATTATAAAATTCAGTTGGTGCCCGATGGCAGCTACGGTAGCCTCAATAAAATGACTGGGTAATGCTTGCTCCCTTCTATATACCAGGAATGAAATATTTACCCGACTAACTATTTGCAGTGAATGGAATGGCATGATACGTGAACTGTTGGAGCAACGTGCTGACCTGGCCATAGCCGATCTCACAATCACCTTTGAGCGTGAGCAGGCGGTGGATTTTACGACACCATTTATGAATCTAGGGGTCTCCATACTCTATCGCAAACCCATCAAACAACCACCCAACTTATTCTCCTTCTTGTCACCTCTGTCGCTGGATGTATGGATTTATATGGCAACGGCCTATCTGGGTGTTTCAGTGCTGCTCTTCATATTGGCCAAGTGAGTTAGAGAATAACTAGCCGCAAAATTGATTAACTTTACACAAACTGTTTTCAGGTTTACACCCTACGAATGGCCCGCCTATACCGATGCTCATGGCGAAAAGGTGGAGAGCCAGTTTACCCTGCTGAATTGCATGTGGTTTGCCATAGGTTCGCTAATGCAGCAGGGCTGTGATTTTCTGCCCAAGTAAGTGATTATTTGCACACCAAACAAGCGCAAGTTATATTGTTAAATGTTTAAGGGCACTTTCCACTCGCATGGTGGCTGGCATTTGGTGGTTCTTCACCTTGATTATGATTTCCTCCTACACTGCCAATTTGGCTGCATTTCTGACTGTGGAACGCATGGACTCACCCATTGAGAGTGCTGAGGATTTGGCCAAGCAAACGAGAATTAAATATGGCGCACTGAAGGGAGGCAGCACGGCAGCTTTCTTTAGGGTGGGTAAACGGATTCGGAAAGACATTTTAAGTACTAAACCTGCTTCCACAGGACTCTAAAATCTCTACATATCAACGCATGTGGTCGTTTATGGAATCGGCTCGTCCCTCGGTCTTTACAGCTAGCAATGGCGAAGGAGTTGATCGAGTGGCCAAGGGCAAGGGTAAGATATCCCCCTTAAGCTTCCCTTGTGTGTATAAATCAACAATCCATTGCACCCGCAGGCTCCTATGCATTCCTAATGGAGTCCACCTCCATTGAGTATGTCACCGAACGCAATTGTGAGCTGACACAAGTGGGCGGCATGTTGGACACCAAAAGCTATGGCATAGCCACGCCGCCAAGTAAGTTTTCAACTCGCCGAACTTCGAGTTCATTTAATCATCGTATCATTTCCAGATTCCCCCTATCGAACTGCCATCAACAGTGTCATACTTAAGCTGCAGGAGGAGGGCAAGTTGCATATACTGAAAACCAAATGGTGGAAGGAGAAACGTGGCGGCGGAAAATGTCGTGTGGAAACCTCTAAATCATCATCGGCTGCCAATGAGCTGGGCTTGGCCAATGTGGGTGGTGTTTTTGTGGTACTAATGGGCGGCATGGGTGTGGCCTGTGTTATAGCCGTCTGTGAGTTTGTGTGGAAGTCACGTAAGGTGGCTGTCGAGGAGCGTTTAAGTGCGATACTAAATGAATGAGGCAAGTCGTAAACCCATGATGAATGGGTTTAAGTTGCAGCGGATTGTTATTTCTTTGGACAATTAATCAAAAATGCAAACCAAAACCAATGTGCAATATATATATGGATAAACGTGGGATACCTATATCAAATACTAACCACACTTTCGGTATCACTTGGTAGTTGAATTAGAACCCGATATACAAGACAAAGGAACATCAAATATTTTGGATAAGTCTACAAATGGACGACACCCATGAAAGATATGCACCAAGTAACTTAATACTACACTATACATCATATATATTTCAGCAGATTATAATCTAACGTAACGTAACTTTCTCGTAAAACCAATCATATACAATACATAATTTATACACTGATGAGGTGTGTGCTCACACAACTGGAAATATACTAAATATAAGTACCAAGAGACGTCTGATGATATATCTGTTGCAAGAATTCATTGACCAGATGTACAGGCTATTACGAGTTTACCATACATCTAATCAGATTTGTTGAGGAGCCATAATTTCATCGACTCAAGTCTAAGTTGATAATAATAATTGACTTTATAGCCCCACGGTTAGTTACTTCTAAGCTGGCGCAAATAGCTTGTGAAGGTGACCGGCTAAAGAAAAAAACCTATTCTTTAGATGTCCCGAGGCCTGACCGCTAGCACAGCAGGCACAAAGGCAGTACCACACCCGGCCGGTATAAGTTGATCAGGCTTTTCCAAACATAAATATTGTTTTCCCTAATTAACAAATTAATTGGAACCAAAGGTTCGAACCAAATCCTTCTGACAAAAATCACAATCTTTAAGTTTTTGATCATTAATAATTTCGGTTCGAGCCCGCAATATACGAAAATGCTTAGCTTGTGTTCAATCGAAGCTAAAGAACATAAAGTGACCATCCTTTTAAAAAACTGTGAAGAGCTTGAGAAATAATTGAATTGAGAATTTTGTCGGTTTATTGGTATTCATACTTTTCTTATGCGAAACCCGATTCCGTCTATATGAGCAAAAAAGAGAGCCTCTCTGCTTATACATACACAGAGTCTGACAGAGAGCTTTCAAAAGCTTTGGTTTGTTGCTCACCCGCTGCCGCCATTATAGCATCTAATTGCAGAGACTATGGAGGAATTAAGTTCAGTGTTGGCACCGTACTGATCTAAAAATATTAGTACGAAGATTTATCCGCTTGATCTTCAATTTGGGACACCTAAATACAAAATGATTTTAAGCTTAGAATGTGAAGTGCAAATTGACTTTAAGTACTCACGCTATTGTAGGAATATTAATTTAGCGTGACTGACGAATCATTAAGTAGCGACAAAATTCTAAAGAACACCACAATACTAAGCAACCAAGTGGGAGATCAAGCCACATAAAATGGATCCACGGTAATAAAAACGATAACTGCTTAAGAAACTGTTTTGCATACCGCGATAAAATACCATTGATAACTAGAATAGTGAGAAATATGGAGAAGAGCACAAAGAATTTATAAAGAAAAATAACAAGTGATGCCAATTCTTCCAAAAAATGTAAGGATTCTGTAATCAGTTTCTTAATTTCCACTTATTGCTGTAAGTAAGACCCTGGCAAATGTGATCCATTAGCGCTATTCATTGACGAATCTTAACAGTATTGTCCATCACTAGCCTCTACTTTTTCCAAACAATCTGGCAATTTTCGGTTACGATCTCGAAAAACAAAGCACATTTTGATGAGATCCACGAATCTAACAATTTTAAGGGTTCTTTGAAAGAATGAGCCTGCTGATAGTCGGAAGGGGAGTAGGCCTTCCCATTTCAGCGTTTCCAAGTATATGTTGACCTCACGCGCAACATGTGGCCGTGAGTTAAGATGCTTAAAAAATTCCTTTGTAGTGCCTTTGCTCTTAGTCTGGTAGGTTTGATTCAATGCTCGACTTAACGATCTCACAAGGTTGCTTACACTTCAGCAAAACGACACATACTGAAAACGAAAGCCTAATGACGATGATTCCTAATGAATGATTCTGAATCAAGATCTTTTCCTACTTGGAGTCAGCCCTAAATTTAAAAGAACCACACTTTTTCCAAAATATCTTGAATACAATTCAAGATCTACAAAGTGTGGAACGAAAAGTGATTTAATTTTTAACCGACTCTGTACTGGATATTCTCAACTGGTTTTAACACTTTTTCAATCGTTGTCTCTGTTCAA
The DNA here is from genome assembly GCA_035044985.1 of Lordiphosa fenestrarum. Lineage (NCBI taxonomy): Eukaryota > Metazoa > Arthropoda > Insecta > Diptera > Drosophilidae > Lordiphosa > Lordiphosa fenestrarum. The sequence continues at coordinate 54,104 of JAWNNO010000691.1, forward strand.
CTGGGAATAGGTTTTTTAATTTAATGGGCCAAGCCAAGAAGGTTTTGTTCGTGTGTGTTGCAGTCTTATTTTGCTTAAAACATATGTTGGCGTAGACTGTACAAGTTATTGAGTTTTAAAGTATATCGGGACTTAAAATATTATAATTGATATAACATTTTCGGAGTTGTATTGAACAAAAATCTTGATTTGATTCCTAAGTAATCAATTTGCGCCCCACTTACCATGGATTTGTCGACCATTCACATAAGTTTTAAGGGTTGATGCAAACCTCATTGTTTATCATGATTCCGAAATGAAAATTCTTACTTATCAGACGGTTCTTGGTATGAATTCAATAGCCCAGTAGTAAAGGCAGCACCAATTTGAAAGGAGCAACAACTTAAAGCAAAACGAAATCGTATGCATTTATATTTGAAAGCATTTTTGGGAATTGACCTATTAGATATAAAAATGTAGCTGAATTATATATATTTATATATATACAATATATATTAATACCTCTAAATATACCAAGGACAAGGCATAATATACACCCCACACACAAATAACATACCCAGGCTCAACGAACCTTAGCAAGTAATCCTAACCTAAGTGAAAACTGTAAGCTCTTAATTAAAACACGCCCTTCCTTCCTCCTCTGTTTTTCTCTCTCTCTTTCTCTGTATCTATTCTCCCACTGAGATGTAAGATTGTAAAATGTAATTATCGTACATACAGGCAATTTTGACAAAAACAATTTCATAAAATACTTACAATTAAATAAACGAAGTTAACACAAAACAAAAAAAAATATCTAAGAAACACCTGTGAGCAATTTGTCCACACATGTTCATAAACGGGACATTTGATATGGGTTGTCGGCGCCTAACCGCAAACTGTCAATCAGTACGAAGCTTCGAACCCGCGCGTTTTCACTTTCCATTTTTAGGATAAATTTTTCATGTGCTCGACTTTAATTGGCTTTTGTTATGCTCAGAAGGTAACTTTACCACATCGATGGGTTTTCACCAGTCAGTTGCATTTTGGTAGCTGGTCAGTGAACATGAAGTTAACAGTACTTATTTATCTACTTCTAAGTGTATGGCAGTTGTACGTTCTGGTGCCGGTGGAGGGCAATGACTTTTCCTCATTTCTGAGTACAAATGCTTCTTTGGGTAAAGATGGTTTGGAATTGATCAATTTTTAAATAAGTGAAAAGGGTATCATAAAGTCGTGCAAATGTATGTCTGTATCACATTCAGAACTTACGTAGACCTTCTTCGCAAGCAGCTTCTCGCACTTAAAAATACAGCTGTAGGTTGAATATTTAAAAAAAAATCTCAAAATTTCTAAAATATTAAACTTAAAGCACGGATGGAACGGAGGGAAAGAACAAGTAGCATCTGCCCACTTCTATGAAAACTACTGGCTTTTATCCTTTTAACCTTTGATACGGATAGCAAAGTCAAATTGAAAGCACTGCGCTTCCCAACAATCTAAAGCAGGAGTGCCCGCAAGCTATACGCATCAGTCGCATTTGTTATTGCTGTACGGCATAGCCATTCCACTGCATAAATCATGCGTAATCAATATGGTGGCTTCTTACTACAAAGGGCAAAAGTCCAGTTCGGATAATAAGCTATAATCAAGCCAAAGTGTTATTAATTTAAGTCAATCCTGTTTGTGCACTCAGCTAACGGCGTTCTAGATCGAACGGGATACAATTTTTGTTTTGTACATAAAATTTCAAGTATGATTCGTTTTTGGTTGTGCTTAAATTGAGAACGAAACATTCTAAATATTCTAATTCATTATTAAAATGAGTACAAACTTTCTTGAATCAAGAACATTTTGTACTTTCATTAAGTTGAAGAATTCAAGAAAAGCCAGAAGCAAAGTACACTTAGACCTTCCAGCTTCCTTTGTTTCAATACAGAGACCTCGTTTTAAAACAAAGTGGGAATTGCTTTAGAATTTTCTAGGCTCAAACCAAGAACATTTCGCACTTGTTTGAAGTACTCTTATTTTCCATGTAGAATGTTTTTGGGCTGGCATTAAAAATTATTAGACTTTATGAAAGAACGTTTTGTACTTATTTCGAGAGATAGTCGGGCTTGATTTGAGACCATTAAATTCTAGAAATATAATCCAATATATTCTAAAATAGCTCAAAATAACCTTAATATATCTCAAACCAGTCTAAAATCAAGTATTTCGGTATTGCAAAAATTTTGTTTTTGATAAAAGTGTTTTGAACTTGAATCAATTATTTTCGTACTTACCTAACTGTTGACACCGTTAGTACTTAAAAAGTTCTTGTTTTTTTTTTCTGAGTGTACTTGAATTGAGGCAATCTGGGATTGATAGACTTCTGACATCTATTGGCATAGATCTAATCCTGGATATCTCGGATTTTTGGTGCACAAGCCGATTGCATGCTGAAGTTGTTCCCAATTGAGAATCAAAGATTCAGTCGCAGACTCCGCTTGAAATGTGCTTGATACGTACAATTTGAAAGCCAGAGCTTAAATTAAAACCGATCTTGACCAATTTCAAAAAAACCTTTACTGAGAATTTAACTAATCATTTAGACAATCAGATCTAGTTGATTTAGCTTCTATAGATCTGAGTTATAGATCTTTAAACAGACGTTAGGTCGAATATAGTTCATTCAAGACTCTCTCCCGACTTTTACATATGTTTGCACTAGCTTGTTGAATCCTTTTTACTGTACTAGTTTCTAATAACCAAATATATATTTATGCTATAGCTGTAGTAGTAGATCATGATTATATGACCATACATCGTCAGAATATAATGGCCCACTTTGAGAAGATCTTAAGCGATATTATAAGAGAGAGTCTCAAAATAGGTGGCATAAATGTGCGCTACTTCAACTGGAACTCTGTGCGTTTGAAAAAGGGTAAAATTTATAAATAAGTATACATGAAATTTGAATAAGTTCAGCCAACTTTCAAACTAGATTTCCTAGCTGCCATAACGGTAACGGATTGTGAGAATACCTGGAACTTTTATAAAAACACTCAGGAGACTTCGGTTTTGTTAATAGCCATCACTGACTCGGATTGCCCACGTTTGCCACTGAATCGTGCCCTAATGGTGATCACAATTCTGTTTAAAAAAAACTCATCCGACTTATACTCACTAATGAGCCACCTTCCCCAGATACCCATGATGGAGCAAGGCGATGAGCTTCCCCAAATTCTATTGGATGCTAAAGTACAACAAATACTTAAATGGAAAACCGCGGTAGTTTTCGTAGATCAAGCCATAAGTGGGTATTTAACTAATCGCTCACTTGATCATTTTCATTTACTTTAAAGTCCTTACCCCTATCCAGTGGATCAGAACACCCTGCTGGTTAAATCTTTAGTGCATGAGAGCACCGTCAATCACATAGCTCCCATTTCATTGATACTCTACAAGATAGACGATTCGTTGCATGGCCAATATAAACGCGCCGCTCTGCGTCGAGCACTGACACAGTTTGCGCCGTCCAAGCATGAGCTGAAGCAACAGCAATTTCTGGTGGTGTCCAAATTCCACGAGGATATCATTGAAATAGCCGAGACCTTGAATATGTTTCATGTGAGCAATCAATGGATGTTCTTTTTACTGGATGAACAACTTCGTGATTTCAATGCGAGTATGTTGACCAAGAATTTGGATGAGGGAGCCAATATAGCGTTTGCCTTGAACGAAACATTGCCCGATTGCAGCGCCACATTGAATTGTACCATAGCTGAGGTAAGTATGGCCCTAGTGACTTCCATTGCCAAGATGATAGCGGAGGAGCAGTCGATTTATGGTGAGATCTCGGACGAAGAATGGGAATCCATACGATTTACCAAACAGGAGAAACAAGATGAAATGCTGGATTACATGAAGGTGAATGATCAAATGTGCTGGTTGTTTTGGGTATATATTTATGCAATTCTTGCTAGGAATACCTTAAAATCAATAGTAAATGTGCCAGTTGTGCAAAATGGCGCATTGAAACGGCCATCACTTGGGGCAAAAGTCAGGAGAGTCGCAAATTTCGTACAGGTAAGTGTTATACAGGGATTTTGTCAGTCCGACTTTTTCAACAGTAACAACTGAATTTAGACTAGACTCGTTTTTCTCTAGAATGGATTTTTCAACAAAAGATGTAGTGAATGTACCACCAAAAGTTCTAAGAAAATTTGTGCTAATATATTTCAATCTATAATGACTTCAGACTTGCAAAAGAAAGTCACTTTTCAAGACCATGTCTCAATCTTAAAGACAACTCAAGTAGAGTAGATAGCTTCTAGCAATGGGGATCTTTTGGGTCTTTAAGATTTGATGTGTTGGTGTCTTATTTCTAGTTTAACACCCTCAAATAACTATTTTGCTAAGCTCATAGATAAGTTCAAATTTATGCCATCAATTTAGTTTAGTTTAGTTTGATTGTATTTATATCTCTTTTAGCAACAAAATTTCCTTGCTAAAATAGGCAAATTGGGATTTCACTCATTTGAAACTATTTTCCAAAAAACGCCACGCCACCAATATGTGTTTATAAAGGATGTAATCCGGTTCAGTTCCGAACCCCTACAGAACCGGTATACTTCGATCTTTGTTCGGCTCAGACCTGAATCAGCCCTTAAATGGATGGGCATCTTTTTAAAGAGGTTCAGCCTTGAATTTAACACAGGCATGTAACATTTCGCCATGACCAAGCCAAGTCATGACCTTAGCTGATTTCAGGCATGATTTTAGTAACGAAGTCATGGATGATTTTCATGGGAAGTACTGAAACATGCCTGAAATTAGGCATGAATTCAGTTATTCCTACTGCTCAGGTCTGAAGCAGCCCTGAAACAACGATATAGAACTATATAAAAATGATTTGATTCAGCAGAAACTTAATACAAATTTTGTTGAAACTATTTCAATTCCGATGAACTTATCATACTTAAATTTCCAATTAACTCTATATTTCTCAATGGATATCCATGAAATATGGCGCATTATATTTCTAATAGAATCATGATCAGCGAATCTTCGTTTTCAGTCAGAGTAGTCCAGAAAACTAAAGACATAGCCAGGTATTGAAATAAGAATAATGCAATGAATTTTTATGCATTCTACAAATCGCATCCGACCCAATATCGAACCGATTCCCACACGATTTGCGTCAAAGGCGATTTGTACAAATAGGAATAATAGTACTACTAGGCACTAGACAACCAGCCTGAACACGAAATTGTTTTCGAAAATGGTCCATAACGTCTAGATGTTTGGTAATTTGAGCTTAAAGTTTTTTGGCTGGTTTAATGGTTTTCGCCAGTTCATAATATTCATATGGGGCAATTCCTCCCCATAATAGTCTGAAAGATAAATATGGTAATTTTCACAGCACTCACGAGACAGTCGTACGAATTATTTAACCATTATCATAAAGAACCACAAACAAATCCACTTTCCTCCTGCCCATTTTAGGAGTCAGTCGCACTAAGCCCAACCATATAACATGAAGTCAGCAGGCTGAATATCAAATTTTGTATGTCTTTCGTTTTTGTCAAGCCGAACCGAAGTTTTAGGTTCGGAACAGGTTCGGGTTCAGCTTTTATTTCTAAAGAGGTTCGGTTTACAGTAAAATTAAAGTCGGAATTCCGGGTTCGAAGCTGTTCTGTTCAAAACCGTTTTTGAGTACTTTTCATTTTTTAATCTCGATGCCTATCCGTGGAAATGCCTTCTCTTCTTCTTCTATTCCAATCCCTAGGTGGGACATAGGGCATCAAAAAGTGGAAATGCCTAAGGGCAAATATATAAAAATATAAAACCTTATGTTTTTAAATTTATTAGGAAACTTTTATAAAACTCGGTAATCAAAACTTCTGATTACCCAGGTTTCTCCAATATATTTCCACACACCTAGATAAATAGAAATTTCCAGGAAGCTTCAAAGCAAAGGCTGGATAGTTTACAACTTTAAAAATTTATATTTGATCTTATTTAGGTATATTCTTTGACATTTACCTTGTACCAAACCTTTTGAATCAATGTAAGCAGTGCTTAAGTCTTTCATGAACTGCAGCTATTTCTAATGATTATGCGCTTAGTTCATCGCTGTTAAATTCAGTTTTGAGAACAGCTTTTATAGCAACTGCACTATGGCATTGTGTAAACAGAGAGCAGCACAAAAACTGATTCACTTTGCTCTACAGCAGTAGCAATGATGTAGCTTAACAAGAGCCGAACGCACAACACAGCGGCGATCCGAAGCCACACGACGAGCTTATACTGTGTGTGTGGCAGCAGCGCTGCCTTTAAGAGTTTACCCATGACCAGTAGATAGCGACGCGCTGGCCTCAGTTCAATAGCTTAGAATACTCCCGTTTCCAGAGGATTTACAATTGCTGCTAAGGAGAATTTTAGAACAGCAATAGTTTAGTAAATTTCACTTTGAAATTGCTATAAATCAGGCTCGACTTAAAAGCTTAGGTTTGAAAGTTCTGGAGCGTACCTACTGTTGTTATCCTAGACTTGGAAACATCACTTAAGTCGCTCGCACTTCAACAAAAACCCGAAATTCGCTCGTTTTCCCCCGCTCCCCCTAGCTTCACCTGACGATGGCAAAAACCGCAACTTTGAGTTCATCAACATAGGCTATTGGAGTCCCCTGTTGGGATTCGTGGTCCAAGAGCTAACCTTTCCCCACATTGAGCATCATTTCCGCAACATTACCATGGACATAGTGACCGTGCACGTGAGTCTTTGAATCAGGAATATATAATAATTATATATTGGTTCAAAATGCTCGTAGAATCCGCCCTGGCAAATTCTCACCAAAAATAGTAACGGCATGATAGTGGAACACAAGGGTATTGTCATTGAGATACTCAAGGAGCTGAGTCGTGACTTGAATTTTAGCTATAATCTGCATGAGGCCAAAACTTGGGAGGAGATTTATGCACTGAATGAGAGTGTGAGTGGTAGAGGTAAGTAAAGGCGAAGGAAAGCCTACAAATCTGGTTCACTTGCAGGAGGAACTAGTGGGTTCGATGACCTTTCGTATACCCTATCGTGTGGTGGAGTTGGTTCAAGGCAATCAGTATCTTATGGCCGCTGTGGCCGCCACCATAGATGATGCAGAGAAGAGGCCCTTCAACTTCACACAGCCGGTGAGCGTGCAGATGTATTCGTTTATCACTCGCCAACCGGATGAAGTGTCGCGGATTTACTTGTTTACGGCACCATTCACTCAGCAGACCTGGGGATGCCTGGTGGGCATTATACTGTTGACCGCACCCATGCTGTATGTCATTAATCGTCTGGCTCCGCTTCAAGAGCTACAGATCCAGGGACTGTCCACGGTGAAGAGTTGCTTTTGGTACATTTTTGGAGCACTACTGCAACAGGGTGAGTTACTTTTTTCTACACAAAGGTCAAGTCTTAAGCCTGGAACGCTTTACAGGTGGCATGCACCTTCCTCGTGCCGACAGCGGTCGTCTGGTGGTTGGCTTCTGGTGGATTGTGGTCATTGTGCTGGTCACCACCTACTGCGGCAATTTGGTGGCTTTCCTTACATTTCCCAAATTCCAACCGGGCATCGACTATCTCAGCCAGCTTCACCGCCACAAGGAGATCTCTCAGTATGGCCTACGCAACGGCACCTTCTTCGAGAAATATGCCTTGAGCACCACGCGTGAGGACTTCAAGCGATTTATAGATAGAGCCACGATCTACAATAGTGTCCAGGGTGAAGATATAAATGCCGTCAAGCGGGGCCAGCGCATCAACATAGACTGGCGCATCAATCTGTTGCTGAATATTGAGCAACACTTCGAGCAGGACAAGGAATGTCGCTTTGCTTTGGGCAAGGAGAATTTTCTGGACGAACAGATTGGTCTGATTGTGCCCTCGGATAGTCCCTATTTAAATCTCATAAATTTGCACATAGATCGTATGTTTCGCATGGGCTTTATCGAACGCTGGCATCAAATAAATCTGCCTAGTGCGGATAAATGCAATGGGAAGAGCGTGCTGCGTCAAATTACCAATCACAAGGTGAATATGGACGACATGCAGGGCTGCTTTTTGGTGCTACTGTTTGGTTTCATGTTGGCGGTAGTTGTGGGTTGCTTGGAGTTTTGGTATTATCGTTTCTATGTGCAAAGCATCAAGCGCAAGCAAAGCGTCTTCACGCACTAAATCTGAAGCACTTCAAAGGGAAATGTTAATAAATTCTGTTAAAGCACCACACATTGTTTTGAAATTACTGATTCGGAAGAGTGGAAAAAGCAGGCATCGCTTATCATACAGACAAATGTTGTTATTATTTTTTAATTCTTTTGGGAAATTACTTTATGAACATCATTTTGCGAATCATAAAAAAAAGTCGACTTGTTCATCCTTAATCTTCCGTGCAAAACAGATTATTTGACACCCACACTCTACGTTGAGTTGGCATTGGGACCGCGACGACGACCAAAGCCTTGGACAATGTTGACGAAGCGACGATTGTACTGGATCCTGCGCTTGGCGCGACCGGTCTTCTTCTTCTTCTTTTCCTGCTTTTCAACCTTGGGGGTCTGGCCCTTGACCTTACCGGCACGAGCCAAAGAACCGTGCACTTTACCACCAAGCATGGGGATGGTGATGTCCAACTCGAAAGAGCTGAGCGCAGTCACGGGCGTCTCATTGGTCAGAGTGGCACCCTCACAGTTCAGGCTGAACTCTTCGGTATCGAAGCCATGCAGCTGAGCAATTTGATTCTGGAACAACAACAAACATGATTTAAGGTTAGGGCGTAACTTAGTGTTGTGGCTTACTCACCTTGACGCCAGCGATGGTGGCATCCTGGGACACCTCCAAGGTCTCAATTGTTTCCAAACCACGTACGAACAACTGCATGTTGATAGAGTCTGGAACGAAAAGAAAGGTCAGAAATTAATTTACAATTTTGATTCCCCTTTACACACTTCTCCCTCTCCGACGCTCATACAACTAGCAGAGAAACACGTGTGGCATTTCGTCAACTTGTTTCGAGTACATTTCATTTTGTTGTGTTTGGCATTTTATGCTTGGCGGAATTGTGACACTCTTAACTGCACATTTAGCATTTGTTTGTTAGTTAAATGTATTATTTAATATATTATTTTTGTAAAAATAAATTTGCCCACCTTCTCACTTGTGTGCGGATCTACCGAAAAAGAAAGATGGCGAGGCAGGGTTGCATTAAAGTAGTGTGTGGTGCTGCCAACTTGCGTCAAATGTTAATGAATTAACAGTGTGCTGTTATGCGACAATGCGGTGCTGTAAGTGCTAACTGGGCGGTAAAGTATTATTTGAAAAGGGAACACAATTTGAATCAAAATTTAGTTTCGATTTGACTATAAAATTACATTCTATGTGCTAAGTGTAGCACATCGTTTGAAACGTAAAATGTTACAAGCTGTTTGCATAGCCAATTCTATTTTAACCAATTTGAACCAAGTGCGACTTAAGTGTTATCTCCTTAATTTTATTAAACAATTTATTTTTGAAGTATTTGAACTTAATCTAATCGCATCTATTGCTAGGATGAAGAAGCTGTCATTTGGTGAAGTACAGATTCTTAAAATATAGGGTCTTTTTTTACATCACAAAGGCAAATGCCCAAAAAGTAGAAAAACAGATGAAAGTTTTAAGTTTTACATTTTATATTCAATAGCGTTCGTAAATGATCAAGTAAATGGATGATATATAGGTACGAAAGCCAATTTATAGAAATTCAAAAATAGTTTTTTTGTGCAACAAAATATTTAATCAAAGTAGGTAAATATTTGTACTGATATTGGTACTATCAGACGTATAGGTCCAACGAGTCTTTAGCATAGAGTTGTCATGTTGAAAAAATTACCTTTTAGTGCCTTTGCTCATATTCTGCCACCTTGAATATATTTGACTTGGCCGGGCGGCCCGTATGATTTTATGCTCTTGGGGTTATACAAATGAACCCATTTTTCAAAGCCAGTCACAGTGCGATGCAACATTGTCCGATTCGATTTAACAGTAGTAACGCCCTCCTTAAAGAATCCTTTAACATTTATTTAAAGAGTATAAAAATGAATCCGTAACTCCGGCAGGCGGGTTCGAGCCAATCTTTATCAATGATAATGGTACGGAAATTCAAGGCTTAAGGTTTTTGGCTAAAGATTTAAGTTTGAAGATGGGTTCAGGCATTTTTTCAAGGTTTAAAGAAAAAATCAATTAATTTTCTGAAAATTCAGAAAACTATTTCTTTTTTTTCCTGGCTAAAATTGGAAATTATAAGGGCGATGTCAAGTGATTGTTGGACTGTGCTAAATTTTAAGGCTAAAACACCAGTAATACATTCAAAAACAAAACAAAACAAAAACAGCGAAAATCGCCCCAAAATTTAGAAATTCCCCTTAAACCATGTATTATTTTTTAAAAAACAATTTCTAAAAATAAGACTAAGACTTTCTGAAATTAGGAAAATATATACTCTAAGCTAGCGGCAAAAGGAGTAAGGGGACTGGAGACAGAAGAGGAAGCTTACACTAAGACGCGTTTAACTTCTTATATATATTTTTTATAGGATATTTTCTTTCTTTTGGTCCACTAAATTCTTCATTCTGAAAATCACATCATATCACTATTTCAAATCACTATTTTATTTTCCAACTTTACCTTGTCTGAGGCTTGAGCTCGAGACCTCGAGGAAACTTTAACACGAAAGGCATCTTTATCGCATTCGACGACCAAGCAAGCGCGTTAGTCGCAGTAAAGAACGCAGTCGAATGATAAGCACTCATCCGCCTTTTTTGTTATCCGAAAGCAGGGAGCTCGAACTTTAGAACTACATGCGGCGTCTTCTTATATTTTTCAAAAATTTTGGCCTGTTTTCCACAATTTTTTTCTATATTTTAGGGCGAATTTCTCAGCAACGCGAATATCAGTTTCCCCTTTTATATTCCGAATGCAGGGGTGTCTTTTTAATATTTTTCTGCATTTCTGTGTAAGTGGAGGGCGTTTTACTAAATTGGCCCTATTTTAACACACCATGCAATGTATTTGTTTTCTAAATTCTACGGCGAATTCGCCATTAATATAAGAAAGTATTTAGGAAGAAATCTAGAAAAATTACCCTAAATTTAAGGAAAAAAATAGAGGAAGCCAAAGTTTTTATACCCTTGCAGCACGTTTTTATAAGTATTTTGAAGGATATTTCCACTGAAAACAAACAAGTTTTTCTCACTTATTAGCTGTTTACACTAGAAGTGCGTTATGCTAAGTTTAAGAAAAAAAAATGTCAAAAAACAAGACATTTTCTTTAAATTAAGAAAGGAAAAATATTTTAAAAACTAGAAAATACATTTTTCGAGTGTAGGCTATCCACATTGAGCACATCTATTTATGTCAACATTCTTACATTTTTGTTTTGTCAAATTATTAAAAGAATCAGGACCGGTCAAATTTTTATGACTCTTGATTTAGGATGTAAGATCATAGATATGCTCAGTATGAATAGCCTTTAGAAGTGTAGCTATAAACATAGATGAGATATCCAAAACTTTAAAGTGTTTGACTCCGACGGTCCTCTGTTAATGCCATAGAAGACTGTATTGATACTTTCCTCTAGATTCTGAGACTCTGTAAAGAAATATCGACCAGATATTACACAATCTTTAGGCAGTGTGTTAAATCTTAGAATTTGCATAATTTTTGTTGAACTAAATCGACACTTAGTATTTAGAGCAGGTTCAGGCTCAGCTATTTTTGCACACTTGGTTTGGTTCAAATTTCGGATTACGGTTTGGAATAGTCGGAGTTCCGGGCCCAAAGCGGTTCGGTTTGAATTCTGGTGAACACTAGAGTATTCCACAATTTGTTGTTTTTTTTTTGTTGCAGGTCAGATTGTGTTAAATTCAGTGGTTTGATTTTGCATTCGTGGTACATGTGAATAATTAGGATTTTATTTTGTTTCCATTTTATATTTCAAAGATTTCGTCACATACTTATCAAACTGTCCCCATCCTCCCAGTCATCTTCTTTCCCAAACATTTATCTTTCGTTCTCATGAATTTTCACTTGATAGAAAATTGTGTGGCAACATTAGGTAATTTGATATCTCCTAGTGGAAACTGCAAGGTTGACTTGTTCAATTCGTTTCCCATAACATTAATGAGATCAAACGAAGGCGCTCCCCTCCCCCTAACCACACCCAAATGCATATGAATGAAAAATGCGGAAATTCGCGTGCCACACAGAAAAAAAAAACAGGCAGTCCTAAGCCGATTTTGCAAATGTTGCTGTTTTCATGGTCAAGAATAATTTGTTTTTCCGCCTGCCTTTTGTTGGCAAACATGCAAAAATATCAGATTACTTCCAAAAAGAAGAAAATGCCGACATCCCGTCATGTAAATGAAGATTTCTTTCCTTTTTTTTTGGCTTGGCCACAAATGAGTTTACGCAAATCCTACTAATCCCCCCAAAAACTAATCCCCATCATGTGAGCACAACAGGAAGAGCAGGAAGAGAGCAGCGCCTGCATGCGCCATTTGATCAATTTCATATATGTAAATGGAACAAGAAACAGAACTCAAAGGGTTTGGAAATAGTTGAGGAATATCAAACCACCGGCTGCAGCCTGGCTATAGCTACGGCCTAGTCTATCCTTAAGCCGCACTCATTAGTTGCAGATAATTCGTGTAAATTTGTGAAATCGGCTTATGATTTGCATTCAATGAGCGCATGTTTATGTTACTAATCTAGTCCTGTTTGTCAAAACAATGCGGCAATATTTATTCGTACGGCGTAGAAAAACACACAAGAAATGTCCGAGGCGCAGGCGCATTCGCAAAAATTGGGTCAAGACAGGTCGTAAGGACAAGCACTATTAGGCAGCTGGATTAGGTTAATTCCCATTTTTGCGTAGATTGAGGTAAGCGCGGTGTGCGGGGCTTATAGAGGCGTCAGCCAGACTGTCCTTTTATGATAGTATTAAAATTAAAACAATCTATTTTTAAACAGCAAGTAACATTACATTCTTAAGGGTAGTTTGTTCCTTTGGGTCTCATTTTTGAGTGTTAATGAGAAGGGGTTTTAACATTTTCTCAATTCAACAATTTCACAGTTCAACTGGGTGGTCGTGAATACCCTATATGTTTTTGTTATTGCAGCGCACAGCCCTATCCGGTTCGCATCGAAATCATAATTTAATTCGATAAATATTTACTACATATTTTTCGGAACCAGCACAAAAAAATTATTTCCAAATAATCGCTTTTTATACCCTTGCAGAAGGTATATTGAAATTGTACAGATGTTTGTAACGCAGAGAAGGTGGCATTTAAGATTACATAAAGTATATATATTCTTGATCAGCAGGTCGAGCTGAGTCGATATAGCCTTGTCCGTCAGTTTTAAAGCTATCGCGACCAAACTTTGCACGAAGTCTTCTGGTACAAATACGACGCACATTTGTCGGAACCGGCCGGATCGGATGACTATAACATATAGCTGCCATAGGAACAATCGGTCGAAAAACTAGCTAAAGTGGGAAAATCTTTTTTGTCTCCAAACTCTGTATTCACTTTGGTCGAAATCGGACATCTATATAGAATAGTTGCCATAGAAAAGTAAGGTTAGAAAAATGGCCTTAGTACGAAAAATGTTTTTGTTATCAAAGAAATCACCTCCAAAACTTTGTATAAGAAATACAAGTTTGCTATGCTTTTCCATAATTCCACTAAGTTTGTTCGAAATCGGACATCTATATAGTATATTTGTAATACAAAAGTATAGTCAGAAAAGTAGTCTTATTTAGAAAAACTTGTTTGTTTTCAGTGGATATGTCCTTCAAATTAGTTAGAAAACGTGCTGCAAGCGTATACAAGCTTCCGCCGAGCCGAAGTTAACTTTCCTCTATTTTTATACCCGTTACTCGTAGAGTAAAAAGGGTATACTAAAGTCGTGCAAATGTATGTAACAGGCAGAAGGAAGCATCTCCGATATCATAAAGTATATATATTCTTCATCAGCATCAACAGCCGAGTCGATATAGCCGTGTCCGTCTGTCCGTCCGTCCGTCCGTCCGTCCGTCCGTCCGTCTGTATGAACACCTAGATCTCAGAGACTAGAAGAGCTAGAGCAACCAAATTTTATACGTAAGCTAGTATTGTCTGTAGGCAGATCAAGTTTGTTTCAAATTTTGGCCACGCCCCCTCCCGCCCCCGCAATAAAATTTGAATTGAATAACTCTCACAATTTTTAAGATATCGAGCTCAGATTTTGCAGTGTAGTCTATGTGGCCAATATCTACAATCTCACAAATTTTCAAAAGGATCGGATAATAAATGGCCGAGTTAAAAAAATGTTGCATACTTATCCGGGATGAGCTGAGTAACGGGTATTTCGAAGTCGGGCAGGGCCGACTTTAACTTACGCTCTCGTTTCCACTGAGTTTGGTCGAAATCGGACATCACCATCTAAAGTGTCGGTATGGCAACACTGAATAACTTTGACATTTACCAACCGATTGCTTTTGCTAGACATGTTTTGGAAACATCAATCTAGTACAATTTTGACCATGGAACGCTTCACACCAAAACAACGTGCCGAAATAGTGACGCTGTTCATCGAAAATAATCGTTCAATTGTGCTAACTCAGCGTGCATATCGTCGATGACCGATGAGGCCCATTTCACGCTTTCTGGTGGTGTTAATAAGCAAAATTGTCGAATATGGGGCACGGAAAATCAACACCGCATCCATGAAATACCTTTACACGACCAAAAAGTAACTGTTTGGGCCGGCGTTTGCGCCAAAACCATCATTGGGCCATATTTTTTTCGTGAAAACGAAACAGTCGATGGAAATCGATATCGGTGGATGTTGGCACATTTTGTCTGCCCGCAAATGCGCGAAAAAGGTCTTGACGGTTACTAGTTCCAACAAGACGGTGCTCCGTGCCACACTGCAAATCAAAAAATCGACTTATTGCAGCGGAAATTCCCTGGACGCCTGGTATCAAAAAGAGGCGATATTGACTGGCCACCCAGATCTCCAGATTTGACCGCCCCAGACTTCTTTATGTGGGGTTATTTAAAAAGCAAGGTTTACGCCAGCGATCCACAGACCATTGAAGAGCTTAAGGCCAACATTCGTGCCGAAATCGCCACTTTATCGACTGAGACGCTCGAAAAAGTGATGGAAAATGCCGCAAAAAGGGCACATTTTGTTGTGGCCAATAAAGGCGGCCACTAGATTGATGTTGTGTTCAAAAAGTAGTCGAAATAAATTGTACAGGACCAAATTAAAGGAACAAGATCAACATATAGCAATCGGTTGTTTGTTTTTATATTTATTCAGTGATGCCATACCGACACTTTAGATGGCGCACCCTGTATATAGTATAGGTAGGCTGACCCCAGATGGGGTCACACATAGACCTTAGGGTCCTTAATGAGGCCGGGTGATTATTTGGGTACGTTTGTCTCTTGTATATAGTATAGCTGTCTTATATTCTAAAAGGTTGTCGTAGTGAGAAAAACTTGTTTGGTTTCAGTCAAAATGTTCTTCAAATTAGTTAGAAAAACGTGCCTCTATTTTTAGAAGTAAATTTTAATTATTATACTCTGTATCAAAGGTACACAGAGTATATTTAGTTTGTAGGAGAAAGAAGCATTTTCGACCCCATAAAGTAAAGAAATTGCACCTTGATCCATTGGTTCAATGATTGCCACTGCATTCTTTAACTGAAATTATATTTTTATGTGGTTTTAGTCGAATCTTGTGAAAGGGTAGAATTATTTGATTTTGGGATATATTTTTCCGAAGCCTTCACTTCAGGGAAAAAACATTTCTTGATACTTAATATTCTTGATAAGTTTTAAAAGCCGAATCGAGCATTTTATTAAAACTGAGTTTAAATTTATACAAAAATAATCGAAATGTTTATTGGGATTGAGTAAAAATAAAATAATGGTGAAATGTAACTGACCAAGTATTCGAATCTATTGATACAAAGTATTAAAAAGGGCATTTGATACTGATTAAAACGTTTGATAATCCAAAATGGATACAAAAGTTCGATAAAAAATGACTTATCATGATGACTTTTCTTCTGTGAAGGATCAGACTGCTTTTGTGCACACTGCACGATCTTTGATAGAGAGTCACTCACAAATAAGGATTAGTCTAAGCGACTGAAAGCGGTTTACGTCTCAAAACTCGTCAGTGAATTGAACTAAACCGAACCGAAGCAGTTTTCTTTGTGGTTTTCGGTTCGGCTTAGTTAAAATTTAAAAAGAAGCCGGAACTGTTTGCATTTTGGATTACATCTTGGTTCAGTATAGTTCAGAGCCAGCTTGCTTCGCTGGAATATTCTTTTCGCAGTTGCAAATTCAGAACTTGGGCAGCTTTTGGAGATCGAAAGTATTGTTTCCTGTTTGAGTGGGGATTCTTTTCTGAGGTTAATTCTAAAGGTGGTAAGCTTAATTCGCACGAAAAAATTCACTTTTTTGTGAATTTTTTGTGACTACACAGCTAAAATCTCTTTATTAAAACTAAAAGCACATTCAAGTATGACATTTAAAGAATGTTGTATAAACTTTTCACGAAGAAATATTAAAAAACACGGCAATGGCAGCAAATATTCGAAAGTCTCTCGGAAAAAAGCTGAATTGCGGTGCCCCTCATAACTTGGTGCTGGATCATCCGAAATCAAAAAACCAAAGTTTATTCGTTAGATAATAGTTTTCCCCAGGTAACGCTGTAACATTTTAGGCATTCATTAAAAAAAAAAAAAATGCGAAAAAAAAATTTAAACAGCTTACCCCCCCTTAAAGGGTCTTACACAAAACTCAAAACAAGTTTAAAAAGCCTTAGAACAAACCTAAAGTACTTGTAGCAGCACGTAAAGATTTTTTCCAACTATTGACCAGAATTTGAAAACCCAAAAACCCGAACTCAAATTTTATACTTACTTTTAATCGAACTACTTCTAACATCTTTTGGAATTGTAGCTTGAAGATGCTGTAAGTAATTTTTAGATTCATCATGAATCAGTACCATTTTTGACTTAAGCACTATTTCCCATGTGAAAAAATGTTTTGTCTTCGGTTTCCGTACTATTCCCTATTGGTAGATCCTTTTTAGACAGATGCAAGAACTTCCCTTTCAAACGTTCGAAAACGGACAAATATTTTCTCAAAAACGTGTTCTTGATTTCTTTATTCTTATCAAAACTATTATTGTTGGTATTTCCCTTAATCGTACATAAAATATTTACATTAAGACACTAAAAATCTCGATCTCGACCTCTTGAAATGGTCCATCACAAGTCACACAGTAACCTCATCCTAAACAATAACAATCATTTCCGGTTCCGGACTGGAAGCATTCGATGAGAACGTGGAGTCGCAGCTTTCATCCTTTTCCCGTTTCTCGCGTCGTTCGCGGGCTCGACGATTTTGAAACCAGATCTTAACACGGGTGTTTGTCAGCTCCAAGGACTCGGCCAACTTATTCGCATCCTCGGCACTCAAATAGTTGGAATCCTTATAGGCACGCTCCAGGGCCTGTAACTGGGCGGGTGTGAAGGGTATTCGTGGTAGGCGACCGGGAGTACGTTTGGTGGGACCTCCTTGCCTGAGAGCGCGTGGCAATTTGGGCGGATGGTAGCGAGTATATTGCAACCAGTCATACATGGGCAACTGGCCCTCCTCTAGAAGTGGCTGGACGGGTGGCGATATCCTTGGTTCCTTTGGCGCCGGCTGGGCATAGGGATGATAAGGTAAGCTAACCCTTAGACGTTGCAACACACCCACACCGACGGAGGCATTGGTACCCACAAATCTATCGCCGGCACGATTCAGTATATAATCGATGCTAAAATCGCACATCCTGACGATCCCTT
Source organism: Lordiphosa fenestrarum (assembly GCA_035044985.1). Taxonomy (NCBI): domain Eukaryota; kingdom Metazoa; phylum Arthropoda; class Insecta; order Diptera; family Drosophilidae; genus Lordiphosa; species Lordiphosa fenestrarum. The sequence goes on from JAWNNO010000691.1 coordinate 72,003, forward strand.
GACGTGACAGGCTCAAATGCTACTGTTGAGCACCGTGCGCCTTCTCGGGCTATTTAAGGTATTTCCGCCATTTTCCATGAGTCCAACTGATACACTATATCCGTCTCGCTTTCTGGCGAGAGGCTGCCATTGAGTATGGTGGAAGCAGCGAGGCGTTTAATAGGCGTTACCCGGCCTCTGCCACTTATCAGGTAGCAAACCCTTATCAGAACGAGATTAGGGCAGCGCAAGTAATTGAAGTTGATATGTTTGCATCCCTCTTGGTTGGCTCAATGTTTGTGTGTTGCGGTTTCCTCTGCCTCCCCTGCACCCTAATGAACTCATCGGCCATTCGATGGGAAAACAAGCTGAGCCTCGGAGATCTTAATGCGCGTATGTTTTGATTGATTCGTAAATTTGTTTTTATTCCAGTGACCAGTTTCCGTAACCAGTTTGAAACTGAACTTTTCCCCCTTTTCGGGGTGGTTGCGAAAAGTATCAATTACATTATTAATTGTAGTTTGCATATGGCATGGAATGGAAAGTCCGTTTTGTTGTTATACTTATTTAGGAGGCACTCCATTTCCCACCGAACTATTGTGGGAGTTCAATAGCTTTGCGACTTTAAGATTTATGGAAAGTGTTATAAAACTAAGCCGCTAAACCGCCGTTAACCGTTAAATCACATTCATTAAGTCGATGACTTGGGTATATTATTTGAACCCAATCTGAGCTTTAACAGCCACATTTCCGTGATCTGCAATAGGGCTAAAAGTGTACTTGGATTTTTAAAGAGATGTTCCAAAGAATACTGTATAATGATCCCTATACCACTAAACTCCTTTACACCTCGCTGGTCCGACCAAATCTGGAATATTGCTCCTGTCTCTGGTCTCCGCAGCATCTAACATACCAGAATCAAATAGAATCAGTCCAGAAGCAGTTTTTGCTGGTTGCGCTTCGTGGCCTAAACTGGGACACCAACAGGCACTTACCTCCATATGTAGAAACACTACGTCTAATTGACCTTCCACACCACAAGCTTTTGGCGGGTGAGATTGATTCCATTTGCCTTTTAAGCCTTATCAATTTGACAGTACCTCCCAGATTAACCCGCCACTTCACTACAATCTACCTGTGCTTATGCTCATCGAGTCCCCCTCCGTTGCCTTTGTCTTGTTTAGATTGAATACTATCACCTATTTTTATTATATTACTCCATCTTAAATGTAAGAATCGCCTTAATGTCATTCCTTAGTTAATTATTATAATATCCAGTTAACGTACACTCTGACCACCTTTTGCTGTGAGTCGGACCATAGCTGGCTTTGGCAAATAATACAGTCCCACCGGGTCAGAGATCGTTATACCTGAGCTCTCAATGTTCCTTCGTTATTTTATTTATTTATATTTTATGTTTAACTGAACTTTGATAAGCTTACCTCAAATAATATAAATAAATAAATAAATAAATAAACTTGCTAACCTTGGTTCATAATATGTATCATAGCTGAATTAATTGTCAAATAAACCATATTCATTATAGTGGCGCACCTATTCCAAGAGCTGCAAATGGGCCCAGTCTTTCTACATATTTCTATCTTCTACTCAGAGAGAAGAAACCGAGAACATTGGACTCAAGATAAGCACATCCGATATCAAAAACAGGCTATGAATTTAAAAGCAGTTACTAGCGCATCCAAATTTAAGAAAAACCTCACTAATCACCTACACACCACTTGAAATAATTTAAAATGGTCTAAAGTAGTATATAATATTATAGTTTTTAAGCTAAATTCTCATTTAATTTAATACAAGTAAATTCAATTAAACTCTTTCTTTTGATTTTCTGTTTTTTTCTTCTTTTTTAACTTTAACATTTGAATGTATTAACTTAATTTAAAATGTGATCTCTCTTCCCTTTAATGTAAAATATGATTTTAAACTGTTATAACAGTGACTAGCACAGAAACTTATAAGAGTAATTCTTGACGTGCTAGGAAAATACACCAATAAACAACAACAAACAACAACAGACCATCTAACTTGTGGTAAAATGCAGGGCTTTAAACCTCGGAAAAATCAGGAGGGATTCACTCCGGAGTCGAACGCTCGAAAAATTTTGTGTTCGGGTTCAAGGAGCAAGTTCGGAAGGTCGCTGAACCCAGGTTCAGGTTCGACATTAATTTTGCTGTTTTTGTTCTAAGTTCAAGAATTGTTGGTTTCTTGGGTCTAAAAATACAGATGTTAGATATGGGACTAAACTTAAAATGTGGGAAAGTGTTTAGGACACTTTGATAAGATATCACAATATTATGCAGGTACAGGTTATAAATGGATCTTACATTCCATTCCATTGAATTGGGGTTGACGAATATTTCAAATATCTTTCTATCAAATATCGATTTCTTGGACAATATTTCGATATAAATAGTTTAGGTTAAAAAATATTGATATCTTTAATAATTTCAAAAAAAAATGCCATTTCTTCAAATATTTGGGTCAATAAGGTAATTTAGAAGTAATTTGACAAGTTTCAAGAACTTCTTTTACAACCTTCAAGGGGTTTTTGTAAATAAATTTTCTCAAACCCATTCAAAACCCAGTCCAAAAGAAGCCCCTAAGTAGAAAACGCAAATGTGCTTGGAACTCTTAAGATTGTAATGTTAGGATCTCAGAAGTTGTTAATTTTAAGCGAAGAGAATATAATGAATATAATTGAATTGAAAAACTACTTTCAAACTGAGTTCAAAATCTAGGGATCAAGGCTCCAAAACACTACAAACCTCAGCAATTCTGGAGAAGATTCGGTGCGGGGGCTCGAACCCTTCGGGCTATTTAAATTAATTAATTAATCTGAATGAATGGATGATTTTGCAGCTCTGCTGGATGATTAAAAGAATATTTAATTTTAAAAATTTATCTTTTTTGGATCCTTTTTTTCGCGTAGCTTTAAAAATACGTCGATTTTGTATTGCCTCAACTTGACTTATGATTTTATTCAAAATCGTAAAACGCTGAGAAAACAGTGCCATTCAGCAGAATAAAATTATTTTAGTTTCTGATAATCTTTTTCCATGCAGCTAGGTTTGTTTCGGCATGTTAACAATGTTTAAAGTCCGGTTCTGGGATTAGTTTGATGGAAAAGCATGGCAAAAAAAGAGGTTTATGAATTGTTCATGAATTTATATTGGCGAACACTTCGTTGTGTTCAGAATTTGAAGGAAATTTTTTAAAATACTAAATATTTATATTTCTATCAGGGATGCAAGCCGGCTCTGAACCGAACCGAACCGCTTATTTCAGCTGGTGAACCAAGCCGTCAGAATTGCTGAACCGAACCGAAAACCCCAAATAGAAACGGTTCGGTTTGGTTCAGTTCTCTGACGAGTTTTAAGCTGGGAATTGCTTATTAATTTGGGAATTTGAAACGTTTCCATTTCGTTCGACCCTCTACATCCTTAGCGATGCCGGATCGATATAACTTTTAAGGAGTCAAGTCAACAATTTAAGAACTCGTAATCGTGCAAGTATTCTGCAATTGCCCTTCGATCTCTTATTACACCTGCCATCAATCTACATTCTTTCCTCTAGTGGACAATATTTTCAATTTTCTGTAGTACTTCTTTACCTTAATTCAATCTTAGCAAGCAGAGTTTTTCATTCTTTTCTATTCTTTTCTAGCCGACAATCTTTGTTTCCTAAGTTCATTCGTCTAGGAACCATTGGACGAATCCTTTAATTCCGAAATAATACATTTGGGCATTGTTCTGAGGATTATAGGAATTCAATTTGCAAAATGTGCGAAAGTCACATTACAATACAAATCATAATATTTCATAATGTGCCTTTGTGAACCACTAAACCGAACCGGAACCGAACCGAAACCGCGGCTCAGTCAGCTCTAAGGTTCATGTAATATACAGATCCGGCGATTAAGAAACTGTGCTAACCACTGAACCGAACCAGTATGTATATTCGAGTGGTTTGGATTAATGAATTTTTTACTAAAAGAACTCCGTGAACTTTGTTTCACAGTTTAAATCTATTCATAATAAGGCCAAGCAGTTTTGGTTAAAACCCGGCCACTAGACTAGGAAGAAAGAGACTACAGATTATTTTACTAAAACCCCCCCTTAAAAAATATCCTGTGCCCATGACCTACAGGGACTATCTAATCTGTTGAAGTAGCTCGCGTTGTACCTTATAAACAGTCCTAAGGACAGAGGAGTTTTCCCAGACTGGCCACCAGACCATTACTACAGCATCTTATTATTTGACTTTGACTGTTTTATGTGCCGCTTTAGATTTACTTTAAGACAACATTTACAATATCAATTATTTATTTGTAAACTGTAAATTATTTTTCTAAACTTCAATAATAATAATAAATACTATAATCTTATTCAAGAGCCTTGCATGCCGATAATTCATTGTTTGCATAGCACCATTTAGCGATAAACTTCTCTAAGGTCGGTGTACTTTCATGTCTAGCAATAAGTTATTATGAATCCACAGAACCTTATCACAAACACGTGTAGAACGCAAGAGTGTTGCTGAGGTCTACTCACACCAACCTAATTTCCCCTTAATATTCTATTCCCTATGTCATTTTCTTACAGTTATCAGTGCCTTTCATTTTCATTTGCTGCCTATCGCGCAACTTAATCATCAATGGAACAGTTTCAGCAATTGCCATGCAATTGTCAACTAATTTGCTCCTAAATTAGCTGCGGAAGCAGTTGGTCGCTTACAAAACCCATAAGATGGTCCCTAGCGATAGGCTGGAACAATGGGCACGAGATAGCGACTGATACAAATACTCATACACACCGCTTGTGTTCATATTGTGTTCTTGCGGTTGTCCAGGGTGGATTTGGGTCAATTACTGGAAGCAGATGCAAAACTTTTGCGCTGTCGCATCCTTTATGCACTGCGAGCTCTCCTTATATGGGTCCAGTCTACTGATATCGTGCACATCCACCGAGATTGTTTGGTTGGAGTCATGCCAATTTGCCGAGGCTTCGAGTAGGGCCTTATGTGGTGTTACCAGGAATTGAACCCGATAGGTTTTCAAATCCGATTTTCTATATACCGACTCAATTTGGGCCAGTTTTAAGTGCTGGCAATATTTTGACAAATATCTTTCGGCTAGAAACTCGTTAATTTTGTCCACCAACTGCTGGGCTATCTTTTGGGCTATGTCATTTTCCAGAGAAATTTCATTGTAATCCTCACAAGCACACCAGTGTTCGTCGATGCCTGCCTGTTGACAGTTTCGGTTGGGGGATACTTCTTCAAACACGCTATGACAACTGGCACAGCTCTCTGGACGTGGCAGTTGCTCCGAGGCAGTGTCCAGCTTGAGTATATGAAGAAGTGTGGCATGTATATCATAGGGTGACGTCAGACGATTTCTATTCGCTTCCAGGTTATGCACAAAACTGGAATACTTTTCTCTAAACCATTTAGGCAGACGTATGTACATCACCGGTAAGCGCTCCTCCAGAAAACCGCTGACCAGCTTACGCAAGGGTCCGAAACGCATGCCATGATCGCTAAAGAAAATAATGATGGTATTGTTCATGACACCATTATGATCCAATGTACGCATATATTCCACCATTTTGGTATCCATGGCGGAAGGCCTAGAAAAATCATTGTGACTGAAGGAATTCGTCCAAAACATGCCAAATGAAGGCTCATCTCGGTGGACTTTTGTAAATTGCACCGCTGAGTCGTAGATATACTCGGCCGCGTGTCGCCTACCAAGACAATAGGGAATACCAGCAGCATTTTCTTTTTTCACTTCCTTTTCGAGAGCCAGAATCAAGGGTCGTGGATACCAGTCTGTGGGTGGTAGGCGAAAACCTTTTGAATTGAAATTGAAGGTAGCAAAATTCGCCCAGTCCTCGGCGTAAGCTGTTTTATAGCCCTCTTTTTTATAGTCCTTCCACAACATGGGACAGGCATCGAAGCCACCCACTGCCTTGGGTCGGCAGACCGTCAAAGCGCGTGTCTTGTTGAAGCCCGTCAAAACTGCCATCAAATTGGGAAAGGTATTGTCACCCATCTAAGAAGAAAGAATATTAATGTTAGAAAAAAATTGGGAAACCATTTTGTATACCTTATTGTAGCCCTGCAACTCGTACCAGTGCTGACTGCGTAAATACTGGAACATCTGCGGCATGGTGCGTTGGAAGTTCATACGGGACAGGGAATCAATGCCCCAAAGTAGCACACTTGGTCTTTGCTGGGCTGAAATATTACCAGCTAACTTGAACTCATTCACAGTTGGGTGAACAAAACTAAAGGCGTCCTTTTGCAAAACTTTTGATCCATTCAGGCGACGGCATTCAGTGATCACTGCCTGAACATGCGAGGGAACTACGAAATCCTGATGGAAATTAGCGCAGGGCAATAATCTGAAAAGACAAAGTTGGTTTCAACTGCGACTTCTTTCGATTATCTAGATTGAATTTTTAAATTCAGAGTCAAATTCATGATTGCAAAACAAAATGTTGTTTAACCTTCTCTCATTGGGATTCGAACCTCGTAGTCTACCACGTCTACTCCAGATAGCCGCTTGAAATAATTATACTCTGTACCGTAGGTACATAGAGTATTATAAGTTTGTGCAAAAGTATGTAACATCCAGAAGGAAGCATCTCCGACCCCATAAAGTATATATATTCTTGATCAGCATCAACAGCCGAGTCGATATAGCCATGTCCGTCTGTCCGTCTGTCTGTCCGTATGAACGCACAGATCTCAGAGATGGTAAGAGATAGAGGTTTGACGTGTATGGGACATATGCTTCTTATGTCTGCAGGCAGATCAAGTTTATTTTCAATTTTGGCCACGCCCCCTCCCGCCCCCGCAATTTAGAAAAAACGTCATATCTCCCACAGTTTTGAAGATAGATGGCTTGTTCCTTCTGGACATATTTAGTTATTAGAATAACTTATCGATCCGCCAAAGGAATGAAGAAGATCGGATCGGTTTTCGAGTTATGATCAAAAGACAAAATTTCTTGGTACAGAGTATGTTATAGTCGGACTTGACCGACTTTCTTTCTTGTTTTTGTATTTTATTTTTACTAATAAAATTGAAAATAAAAATTATCTTGAATAAAAATTTAAAAATAATGATTATATTACAATTTTTTAATTTAAAAATAAAATTAAAGAGCTATTTCTGATTTCAATAAGAAAAATCTGTACACTCAGAAAAAAAATGCTTCCGGTGTTCTAGACCAAACGTGATAGAATCTAAACCGTTTTGTACTCAAAATTTTACGTATGATTCGTTTTTGGGTGTACTTTAATTGAGTACGAAACATTCTAAGAAAATGACGAAATATGACTGCTAATATTATTGAAATAAGAACAAACGTTCTTAAGTCAAGAATATTTTATACTCGCTGTAGGAAGAAAATTTTCTAGAAAAATAGACTCGTATTGCGAGCTGCACAAATGCGAATTTTTTTTTTGTCGAGTCTCTTCTTATGAAATGATGGAACATTTCGGAACTACAGTGCTCTTTGGTTATGGCCCTTGGAAATTTCTTTGTTTCAATACAGGAGACCTTTACCTTTACATTTACCTTGTTTACCTTACAGGAGACGTTTAAAAACAAACTGGAAATAGCATTCGAGTTGTATGGGCTCAAACCAAGAACATTATATACTTGTTTAAAATACTCCCATTTTCTTTCAACGACAAGCGATGTCTCGTGTAGATGCGTAGCATGCAGCATTTGAAATCCTAAACTTTTATTTAGTGAACCTACATGTTGCCCCAATTGAAGTAGAAATTTCCGAAAATGAGGACATGATACCAGATCTGTAATTAGCAATTATTAGCTATCGTGTTGCACTTCAATTACCATTGATTTTAAAATACTAGATCCTGCTTGTCGCCATCGAAATTAACCAGTTTATATAAAATCAGAGATTTTCCAAGTTAAGTAAGTAAAATGAGCACTAAACGGTTTTTGGGACATATCTACAGATTTTTGAGGTTCCGGAGGTAAACGAAGTATGTCGATTTCCCACTGTAGCATGGTGTTATTAAAAGATTGCACTTCTAAGGCTAGTACTTTCAAAGCTGGCCCCAATATCTAGTAAGGGGGACCGGGTGTATAATATTTGTATGGAAAAAAAGGTTCAATAGATGGCCCGAGGCGGGATCGAACACACACTACCCGCTGTAATACACTCGGCCACACCCACATGGAGAGGCTAGAATCTAGGAAACTTGATAATCAAAAAAAAATGTGAAATTATAATACACTTTTCAAGTGTATAACAAGAAAGAAAGTCGGTCAAGCCCGACTATAACATACTCAGTACCAAGAAATTTTGTCTTTTGATCATAACTCGGAATCCGTTCATCCGATCTTCTTCATTCCTTTGGCGGATCGATAAGTTATTCTAATAACTAAATATGTCCAAAAGGAACAAGCCATCTATCTTCAAAACTGTGGGAGATATGACGTTTTTTCTAAATTGCGGGGGCGGGAGGGGGCGTGGCCAAAATTGAAAATAAACTTGATCTGCCTGCAGACATAAGAAGCATATGTCCCATAAACGTCAAACCTCTATCTCTTACCATCTCTGAGATCTGTGCGTTCATACGGACAGACAGACGGACGGACAGACGGACATGGCTATATCGGCTGTTGATGCTGATCAAGAATATATATACTTTATGGGGTCGGAGCTGCTTCCTTTTGGATGTTACATACTTTTGCACAAACTTATAATAATCTATGTACCTTCGGTACAGAGTATCAAAACTTCATTCAATGTAAGCAAATCAAATTTTGTCCTCGACATTGTGTTATTTTACATAAAATGCTGAGCCTTATCAATGATATGCGATTTCTATTCAAAACTAATTCCATCTTACTTGTATAATTTATCCGCTTTGGTTTTAACGCCGTCACGCAAAATTTGCTTATAACAACAGCTCGAGTCGTTTTCGTGTTTGTGCAATTTATACTTCCGTTCCAAATCGTCATAGATCACAGTTAACATATCCGAGCTGGCATCACACTTTGAGTAATATTTCTTGTGATATATTTTTCGCACATCGCTGGCAAAGGGATCAGTAGAGGGTATGCGACACTGAGAGCTATCCACAAAATAATTACTCAACACGTTCGACTTGGATGTGGAAGAAATGATCAAAGTACCACTAGGGGTTGTACTCGATGTTGCCCTTAATTGGGTAACAGTTCTCGTTGTATTATGTTCTTCAGACTGCGTTGTCAGTTCATTAGCTTGAGAAGTCTCCGTATTTGTTTTAGTAGCTTGAGTAGTCTCCGTAATAGATTTAGTAGTTGTACTTTGTAGATCACCTCGAGTGCTTAGTTCTACCAAATTACTAAATACTGTAGCAACTGCAGCTGATTCTTGTAGATCACCTCGAGTGCTTTGTTTAACAAAGTCCACTTGATTTACTTTTGGTGTCCAGTTATAGAAAACAATAGTTAGAAGCATAAAAAATATTGCACCAACTCGCAGTATGCATTGCACAAAGTTTTTCTCTATGGGCGCAGTCTCATCATTTGAAATTAAATGATATTTAATTCTCGACATGTTAAGTGATAACAAATTGTGGAACTAGCAGCGTTGTGTCCGCGTTGGTTGCTTTTCGAAATTGAACTAATTCATATTTATCAACAGCTCTTGGAAGCATGGAGTTATCGCCTGAGCGTGGTATTTCTACGAACACAAACATTGCGTTAATGATAACTTCACTCAAGGCTAGGAGTTCCATGGGTGTAACTATAGCTTCTATTTTAAATGGAAAGGCCTTATCTGCCTTAAGATGTTACAAATATTTAAAAAAATGTATTTTTTCGTACATTTTAAATTAATATTTACGAATTACGAATACAAACGAATTTTAGGAAACAACATGAGAGAATGCACTTATTTAACGTACACTGAGAGAAAAAAATCAAGTATTAGAGCTACCAAAACATAGAACACCAAACTCATTTCAAGTCAGACTGCTGTAGTACGAAATATTGAACATGTGAACTCGATGAATTTGTCGACACAGGAACGGTGAACTCTATATTAGTGTCCAGTACCAAGTTCTGATACCGATTTCAGTGTTTCGGTTCTTATTTCTAGAAGAAGGACAGAACACTTTTAAATTTTGAAGCTTGAAATTAAGTTTAATAAGGATTTTTATCTAAGTAAGTGTACTCACGTTATGATTTTATATGCTCTAAAATATCAGTCTGATATGTTCGAACAAGTAATTTCGAACATATCAGACTGATATTTTAGAGCATATAAAATCATAACGTGAGTATCAAATTGATATTTTATAATGCCATTTTGCCAGACAAAATAAAAAATATATTGGAAATTACAAGTTAATCATCCTACTCAACTTGCACTTCACTCTGATTTTTAATGAAATTAATAATTTGTATTATTTTATTTCCTTAACCCCCTTATTACGTGTGGTTCGAACTCAGGATCTCTTGCACTTAGCACAAATAGAACGGACACCATCACCATCACCTCGTTACGCAGCAGAGCCCACTTAAATATTTCGTCACGTTGTTTGAAGTTTCGAAATTTAATTCCATTTGTCTGTTTCCATCTTTACTTTTTTTATAGGTTAATTTCTCTTCATGGTCAAAAAAAATGTTATAAGTGGTTTCGAAATGTTAAAAAATAACACAGTGCTACAAATTTCACAAAAGTGCAAGAACCTGGGAAATGACCTATCGTACGCTGTAGAGCATGTCGCTTATAGCACTTTCTCATACTCGGTTTTCCTTGGGGACCCCCAAAATCTGAAGATATGGCCCAAAAACCGCTTAGTGCTCATTTCCACTTTAACCACCACTGGTTTAACAATATTCTTTCAAGTTATTTTTTCTTAGAATTTATTATAGTAATACATTTAATTCTTCGCTAGTCAAATGTTGTTTAAATAAGTTTGGTTACCATTTGACGAAGTTATTCGCGTATTTCTGAGCACAAATCGGCTTTCTAGTATTCTTTTTTAGTGTGCTTACAGAATCATAAATGCCCCCAAAACTATACTTTGCTAATGTTTGGTGGGAAATTTAAATTTGATTTTCATATAATCACATAAATTTTCACGTGCTATATGTTTTACCATGATGGACTGTTCGAGTGATGCTACCTTGTAGGGCCACGATAATCTCTAGTCAAGTTATTAACAGGGCTGGAAACCCAAAAAATTTCGTGGATCTCCGGCTCACGGGTTCGAACCAAAATTTAACAATGGTTCAGGTTCAGAATTTGGAGGTTCAAGGTTTTTGGGCAAAGGTTTAGGTTCGAACCTTGGTTCAGCCCATGCTTAATACATGTTTATATAGTAATCGACCTAAAAACGAAATAAACTGTAAGGAAATTGAGTCGATTTACGTACCAAAAGTGTAATGTTAAGCACTTATTTTGTGAATAATACAATAAGCTTTGGAGAAAAGGATTCTAAGAAACAGAGGCTAGGGATTCTATTGGTAATTCTGAACATTTTTATGGATGCTTACATTAAACTATCCTGCCGATTGTAAGACTCAGTCTTTCAGAACCATCAGGATAAGAGAAGAAGTTGCTAGGAAATAGGTATACTTGTATTATGTCTTTAATTTTTGTTGAACCGAACCGAAATTATGGGTTCGGAACAGGTTCAGGTTCAGCTTTAGTAACTTAAGAGGTTCGGTTCGAGGTTCGGTTCACAGTAATCTGAAAGTCGGAATTCCGGGTTCGAACCGGTTCGGTTCAAAACCGGTTTGCAGCCCTGGTTATTAATTAACATATTATTGAAATTTACCATTAATTTTTGAAAGTTATCAAATGCCACACCTACAGTTTTATGCTGGTTTATCCATTTGGATATCCCTTAAGTCATATAGTTTTTGAGATAGCATCATAAGTGTTTAGCATGATGAAATTAAAAAAAAAACGATAAAGCCAAGCTAACTTCGTCTGTGCCGAAGTTTTTATACCCTTGCAAGTGCTCGCTTAAATATTTTCCAAAAATATTTTTTTTCCCATTTTCCGACCGATCGTTCGTATGGGAGCTATATGATATAGTCATCCGACTTGGACAAAAACTTGTAGAATTATGCAAAAGCATGAGAAACAAACAAATAAAAAATTGCAGGATTCTACCATTAAAATCCAAAAAAGTTTTTCTAACTGTTCTTCAGACTGTTTTTCAGACCTATCTTTTGTATGGCAGCTATACCATATAGTTGTCCGATTTTAATAAAAACTGGTAGGATTATAAAAAAACATATAAAACCTACGACTACAAAGTTTGGAGACGTTTCCATTAAAAAGAAAAAAGTTTTTCATACTAAAACTAGTTTTCCGACCGATTGTTTCTATGGGAGCTATGAGATATAGTCATCCGATCCGGTCGGTTCCGACATATTAGTAGTGTGCAACAAAAAGAAGACTCTGTGAAAAAATTTCAGCTCGATAGCTTTAAAACTGAGAGACTAGTTCGCGTAGAAACAGACAGACAGAGAGACGGACAGACGGACGGACAAAACTCAATCGACTCAGCTCGTCACCCTGATCAAGAATATATATAGTTTATGGGGTCGGAAATGAATATTTCTATGCGTTGCAAACTTCTGGGCAAAATTATAATACCGTTTGCAAGGGTATAATAACATGTAAATAGTTTTGAAATTTATTTAATACTATTAAGCACACTGTATCTACTCACACAGCATTGACCTAAATTTCCCCTTTCCCCCTTTTTAGTTGATATACTAATATATGTTTAAAATATACAGTGTTAATGCTTTATTGATTTTCATCATGTCATAGCCGTGCGATGTGGTTGGTAAAGATACATTGTGTTAGGGCCCGAAGCGTCATGTCCACTTTTGAACATATTTTCAGAATGAGTACAGTGCAAGTATCGAGGCTTACTTTTAAGCGGATTTCCATTGAAGTTTTCTGTTCTTTACTAGAATGCGAAATAAATTCAAGTTGCAATTAAAAACTAAAATCCTGGAGGGACCAACTTATGTAATTTTTTTTAGCCCGAATATTTTAGATTGTTTTCTGCGTGTATCAAAATGATCAAGTAAATAAATGTCAGTGTGGTTAATTGAGTATGGTTTATTGCTGGACAATACGATTAAGTTGATAAGAAATGATAAGACCAATTAAGACGAATTGAACCCTGTTCCAATCTATAATAGAAATTAAATGTAATTCTCAGAAAAAATCAAACATTAGTGGTATTGCTGAAAGCAATTTCGATTTGATTTAGATTTGTTAGATTTTAGAGTTATCCTAAAAGAATTCTTGAAAAGTATGTAACATCCAGAAGAAGCTAGCTCAATGTACAGCTCGCGTAGGCTGTACAGGCACACTTTGAGTTAGGAAATGACCGAACACCAATTGCTTTCGTTTAAGAACTTCTGAATTTCCCGGTCTGTCGAAGTTTATCTTCCCGTTATGAAATCTTAAGTTCCTCTAGAATTTAGCTCATGTCGAGGCTTATGCTAAGAGAGCAAATTCCGTTTCGATTGTTTATCAGCGGTATAAGCTGGTTGCTCGCCTCGCTCTTCTTAATAAGCCCTGCTTTTAGTTTAGCAACTCGATTGAAATTGCTGCTGGAACAATTTGTATCTTATAAATTATACTCCAGTTGAGTGTAGAAGTCAGGAGATTGAATTTCACGTGCTTGTGATTTAAAGTCTAGCCTTTCCCTGCTGCCAAAAGTTCCCAGAAAGCCTCCACCCTCCGAATGACTGTGGGTTTTACTTTCTAAGACAAAATACCCAGACGTGATTTCATTTCATACATAAAACAAATATTTATATGGCTGGTCTAAGCCAAACCGATTTAGGTGGGAACACATTTTTTGAATGATATGTCGCATCCATTTTTTCAATTATAAATATAAACATCAGGTTTGGGGTTTTCATATATTTCGTTTTGTTTTATTTCAATAATTTAAGTCATTTAAAAATGTACATGTACAATATACGTATACATCATCTTTTGTATGTATTTCAGTATAATAATAGGTATACACAAAACTGCATAAATATTAAAATGTTCAAGAAACGCATTACAAAATGCCATGCCAAAGCGTTCGCAGCAAAAATCGCGTACGCGTCCAAAGGAAACCCTTAATGTTCAGTTGAAGTTTCGAGCAATAGCATAAATTTTCTAATGTTTAGTTCATACATTGACGTTTTACACACTTATTGTTCTGTTTGACATTTTAGCTAAGTGGTTTGTTATTATTAATAAATGTTTTCCAGTTGAATGCTACGGTTGGTGAGTTCTTTTTTGTTTTTGCTTTTTCGTGTTTATTGGTAGGTTGGTTGCCCTTTCTGCTTGATACAAAAATTCAATGCCTAATACATCAGATGCCTCACACACTATTCCCGAAATAGTGTGCTAGCGATTGCTCATAACAATTTCTAATACATATGATAATAATTTCATCAACGACTGTTAACGTCTCTATTCTCGGTAACTGCATACATACATCTATGTATATCTGTTTAACGACTGCGACTAATTTACGAGTTAAAGATTTCCACATAGTTCGCCGGATATAGACCCACACGACCATTCATGCGTCCCTTGCACCAGCCTTGTTCGTCCTCATCTTCAAGCTTCTCAAAGACTTCACCTGCAAGAGGGGGAGAAAAATCAACAATTGACTTTAATAATATCCAATATCACGCACCTTGTTTAAATGTGAGCTCGTCGCTTTCAGCGCCCTCGTAGTCGTACAGTGCTTTAACGGGCACACCCGGCTCACCATTGTCGACCAGCACATTGTCGGCCTCATCCCACTCCTCCTCTTCCTCGAATGGGTTTGCATCAACTTTGCCGTTGCCATTGCTACAAATTTAAATCAATTAGTTCAATGTAAGTGAGAGCATTCATCGCGATGCACAGTGGTTCAAGCTTCCGAAATCTCGTTGCAAAAAAAAATGTACTAAATCTTTTGATTCTTGAAAAATTTACTAAACGATATAGCTTAGACATTTCTTCGCGTTTATAAGAAAGATACGCTCTGTTCTAGAGGTGCTCAGATTATATATGTCATCCTCGTCACCTGTCAAGAAACTTCAGAGTTTCAGAGGTTTATTCCAGAGCTGCAAGGATTTTGAACCATTTCGAAAGCATGCAACGAACCTCTTAAGCTATTAGCTAAACCTGAATGTGTACCAAACCTATAATTTCTGTTCAGCTCAAGAAAACTTATAGTTTTCAATGAAAAAAATCTAGAAAAATTTTCAGAATAACCTCTAAAATCTACACCCGTGTTAGCCTCTATTTGATTAAGATTCACGACTCCAAAGCTTATCAAATGATTCACAAAGTAGGACCTTAACCGGGTCGGGTGATTTCTTTGGAAATTATTTTCATATGAAGACTACGAAATCGAATTTTATTGAATATTTAACAATAGTTGGAATAGTTCCATGTGATGGGTTCTACAAATCACTCTCGATCCAAAATCTACACAATCCTCACACAGTTGGTGTCCTTTTTTAGGTCGATCACTATCTAAACTTGTTTATAGAGCAAGGTTCGAACCGAAACCTTAGCCTACAAACCTGGAACTTCAAATTTCCGAACCCTAACCATTGGTAAATTTTTGTTTGAGCCCGCGAACCGGAGTTAACTAAATATGTTTGGGAACGGCTTGCGGATCACTATCTTCTATAAGAACCAAAAGTCTTTGACGTTTTGGCAAGAGCCCCAAAGGACCCCATAACTTATTTCAATAACACGTCTTGATTACAGCGAAGGCGGTATTGATTCAAGTACATAACGTAGTGTAAAATGACTCGTGTGGATTGGTGGAACAAAAAAATACTCAAAAATATAGTCGCGGTCCGGTGACGAACCGCGGATATATGCATGTGTGCTGAAAACAAAACAGCAAGCGACGGTGTGAATGTGAAGCAAAAATTACAAGATCGCTTGGAACTACAATAACTTTTTTATTTACTTATTCTTTCGTTTGTGACGAAAAATGTTCTGAGTGTATATCAAAAAACGTTCCATTTTCGAAAACACTATGCCATTTCCCGTCATTGACACTTTTTATGTGTGTCTCTAGCTGAGATATTTCAAATAAAACATAAAAAGCTTATCACAAGAGTTTTTGACGACATCTCAACGACACTGAAGTCAATTTACACAAAAAAACAGGCCACACCTCTTCCCTTTGTTACCAAAGTTTTGGTATATTTTTCAAGAAGTAAATAGTTTTCCAAATATTGGTGCGCTGTACCAGCTTATCTTTTAAATTGATTTCTTTCGATTAACAGAAATAATTAATCTTTATCCCGATCGCTCGGAAATCAAACCTGTACTAGCTAATCTAATTTATCTCATAATAAAATCTTTCAACTCATAGATTTCCGGAAAGCGTGCCACTGTGCAACGTGTCTCGATATCCACATGTGTAACCAACCAGTCGAGTGTAATCCAAAACAATACAAACTGTTTCAACTTACGTTACGCTCGAATTGCGATTCGATGATGCCGCTGCCGTGGCTGTTGCCGCCGCTGCTGCCGCTGTCGCTGTTGCCGTACCGGCAGCCGCTGTTGCCGACGTTTTGGCTTCAACTGTTGTGGAAGATTGCGTTATTGCCTGCTCACTCTTAACGTTTGCTCTGCTATTAACGCTGGCGCTGGTATTCTTCTTTAGGCTATTCGTAGAGGGATATTCCTGCAAAGGCATAAAATTTAATTACAGCAATGTCATTGGTATTTACAATGGCTTACATGCACATCTTCGGCCACAGGACGCTGATTGATGAGCGTTATGGGTGCGGCCGGTAGTGCCTCTTTTGATTTGTTTCCCTTGGCTATGTCACGGAACTCCTCCGTATATTCCTTTTGGACGAAATAGTGTTAGTTTTTTTTATTAGTTTAAGCTTAATGTCAGGGTCATGCACAAAACTTACCACAAATGCTGGCCAGTTCATGGCCATGTTAATACCATGATTATTTGACCACCATTTTAAGTCCTTTTGTTGGTCCGCATTGTTAATTGTATGGTAGAATTCCTCATAGATTTGTGGCAGGCTTGAAGAATATAAGATACAAAAAAGGATTTAAGACAAGTATTGAAATCAAAAGGAAGAATCAAATCAAATATATAAATCAATTTGGGGCTGTGCCCAACCTATTGCTCTCTGTTACATGAGCAACAGTGTAGTTTACGTTGTATTTGTGGTCAATGTGGTTAATGCATTATATAAGTAATGCATAACTAAGTAAGACGTTAACTTTTATCTAAAAAAAACAATGCTAAAAGAGCATTGTTATAATATTACTGAATAAATGATAGCTATGATGAAGTAATTGAATCACTGGTGCTTCCCAAGAGAAACTAATAAGACACTATGGAGCACTGCGCTTGTAGGAACCACTACCATTAAAAAAATGCTATAGAAGCTTTTGTAGACAGTGCGTAGTCCTAACCCACCTATTGCAAAACCTAATTATGAACGACCTATTAAGGAGAATAGGAATGGAAGAATAACTATTTACCCTCAGCTCTTTGGTAGAACACAAGCACAGTCAGATACGTGAGTGGTCGAAAGAATTCGGACGAAGTATCAATGCGGACAAGACGGAGCTCCTACTTCTCGTCAAGATGTACAAGGAATTGCAGTGGACGACTTCAAAAATAAGTAATACTCTGATATTGCCAAAGCCAAAGCCTGAGTATAGTCCTGAACAGCAAACTGAGTGGGGGATCTCATATAGAGAGAAGATTGAAAAACTCACTGAGCAATACATGAGGCCTTTCACCCTCTCTAATGCTTTGGATCTGAATTTGATGGGTACATTTATTTCTGCTCTAAGGAGTATGGGTGTGGTGTTTATGGATATGGCCCAATAGTCTGGGGTCTACGCAGTCATCGACTCCCTGCTAAACATCCGAGCTGTAGACCTCACAATGCCTTGCAGTAAATGCCAAAGAACCGAGTGACCAGACTCGCAGCATCAATGTCTACACCGTTGGATGCTAGACTGTTGAAACAGCAAAACCCTAAGAGAATCAATGCTTCATTTCCCGGCAACCCGAAGAATTAAAAAAAAAAATTGTTTATTTAACTTCGCTAGACTCTATGTAGAAGGATCCTATCAAAAGTCAGTTGCAGTAAGCACCTCTCATTAATTCTTTAGAGAAATTCCTCTCACTATTCATCGCTGGCTTAGCCTAGCTCCGGCAAAAGCAGCCACCTAAGAGCAGCTTTTTCGAATGTTCCCCATATCCATTGGTTTAAGTTCCTTATATATTGTTTCCCTTTCTCTTCACAGGTTATTTTTCTGCAGTATTTTCTCTCTTAAGCATACTAATCAGACAAACTAAGTCGATATAGCTAGGTGTCAACTAGATATAAAAAAAAAAGGTTGCTTAAAATTCCTACTGATCTCTTAGCTGGCCCTGTTCTCAGACAAACTAAATGATTTCGTTCATATCCGGCGTAAAAACTCGTGGCGCCGCAACCTTGACTAGCTAAACAGCTGATTGAGTTTAGCTGGGTAGAAGCTGCCTAAAGTGCCGCAAGCATTTTTTGACCTGTATAGAAAACTGACAAGCAACCTATGTTATTTTCCTCATAATAAAACCGTAACCAAAATATGGCTCGGGCTGTACCGAAAACGGCATCGGTTGTATAACCTGCTTCCGAGCTAGATTTACCCAACTAGCAACATAATGCCATGCATCTTCTCTGCTCTGCTTTTCTCCTTATAATTGTTAATTACTATGCTTATATTTACCTTTGCACTTTGGTGGGATCCAGACACGCGTGCACATTGAATAAGATGTCCTTGAAGAATTGTAAACGCGTCTTCTCCATGGTTTGGCACTTCTCAAACACAGATGTCATATCCTCAATATACACCGAATTATATTTGGTGATTTCGGCAATAGCTTGCTCATATTTCTCGCGGCATTTCTGCACTTGATCTTTGGTCTTTTGCACGCGATCATGCATTTTCTTCACCTACAAATGAAACGACATTTAATAGAAATCGCACGTAAGTACTCTTATTTCATATTTCTCACCTGATCCGGCGACAGTGAGCTGTCCGCATTGGCATTGCGCTCTTGATTGGTAGCACTGCGCTCTGTTTTGCAGGCCGAATGATAATCCGCTTTAGCCTTCTCCACCTTGGCTAATAGTTTGGCCCAGGGTTTCTGCGCCTTCTTGAACAAATCCTCCAGATCTTTACGCTCCTTGATTTGCATAAGTGTGTGGTGGAAGTTATCTTTTTGCCAGGTTTTAATCTGCATGTTGACATCATTGCACAGATTATCTTTGATTTTCATGTGCACATCGGAGACGCGTTCCGATTCGGTGAGAACACCCTTCCAGGCGGCCTCGGTGGTGCCATATTCAGGACCTGCAAAATGGCAAAGAAGATATTAAATGAGCAATTAGCGGTGTTGACGTCATTCGTTGTACTTTTTGTTTTATCTAATCAGCCAAAGCCAGTCGAGGAGAAGCGTGCTTGAGTGGGTGTACGCTTCGCATATTTTTGGCATGTTTTATGAAGCGCTAACAACAAAAATGTTTATGATGCTCTCGTCTTATAATTGGAAATTGGGAATGCACGAAGCTTGTTTTGATGATTTGACTAACGACTCGCACGACTCTGCTACATTCAATGGGCAACCCCCCACTCACAAACACACAGAGCGAGAAAATTGAGACGCTTAACACAGAAATAACTCGTTCTATTTTTCTTGTCGCATTGATTTTTGAAACCATTTCAAGCTGTGCTGCTCTTTTGGTGGCTGGTTTGGATCGTCTCTCGTCTCTCGCCTCTAACTCTGGCTAGACGCAAACTAGGCAAATTCCAAGCTAAAAAAAAAGAGAAGAAGCCGCTTTTGCAATTGGTTATTGCTGGGTTACTGTGAAAGTGGATGGACATGGCCAAAAGAGCCATCCAAGCAGAGGCGGTCAGCAATGAGGCAAAACGGTTGCCAACTTTGCAAGCGCGTCGACCGCTGTACTCGATTTCATTTCACAAACATTAGACGGACTACGCACATTGGGCCGGAAATACACTGAAATTGGTCAGCAGACCTAATTGGATGGAATTTAGAATTTTTGGGGGATAGAAGAGAAACACACAAGTCAGAAATCGAATTAGACTTAGGCAGAGATTGGTGGAGTTTCTTAGAGGGTAGTCAATTTATCAACAAAAGATGTTATGAGGAGTAATATTCGCTATTCTGCCCCGTGGAATTGTTTAATTCGATCTAAACCATAGACAAAATGAACAATAAACCCAAAAGTACTGAGTAAGTTAGTACTAAAATGTACCAATCTAGAAATCTGTATCGAAACCTCTTATAATCCACCGTTCACCATCCAGTTATCAATGCTTGAATCAAAGCGCTTTAAACCTAATTTACATTTATAATTAGTTGCATGTATCATTTAGTACCACAGTGCCAGGCCACTGCCTTTGGTTGACAGCAATACAAACGACAACAACAGCAACAACAACTGGTAAAAGAAAACGAGGCAACAAAAAAGCCCATTAATAGCTTAAGCCACTTATCGCACAACAGTCAACAACAACAATACCCCAGAAGAAATGCTCAGAGCTCAGAAATGATGTACAAAATGCGGTAAATAAGAACAGCTACCTGCTGCTCCATAAAGGTGTAAACACTCTCGCTTACCTTTCTCAATGAGTTCACCCCATTTCTTTGACCAGGTTCTTAAACTTTTTGCATATCCTTTCTCAATATCAGCTCGCTCCTGTATCAGTTGCTGTAGGTCATTGCAGAGTCTGTGAAGAAAAATGTAAAAATACAAAATCAAATTGTAACCGGTTCCAGTTGAGTTTTACTGACATTGACCCCCAACAACAACTGCTCAACTGTTTACAGTTTCATCACTCACTTGTAGCCATCCTCGATGCGTTTGGTGGTTCGTTTATAATTGCCAGGCTCCCAGAAGGAATCACTTCCAGCCTGCAGAAGCTGATCATCACTGTGGTGGGACATTTCCTGTAAACATAAACAAAATGCAAATCAACAAGTGGGCACAACACATAACAGAGACAACAATTGGTGCTCTTTGTTTACAAATTAATTGGTGTTTTGAAGCATAAACATATGAGTTTATCGAAGGCCAACGGTTTCATGTTTGTTGTACAATATTTAAGCACACGGGGAATTAGTTTGCTTTCATGAAATTTATATTATTTTCTGCTTAAACTGAACTATTTTTAAACACTGAAACAATGAGCTAAGTATCTCTAAGGATTTTACTATATACTTCGATTCAGACACATTTATTATTATTCCCTTACGAATTGGATCGTTTTTTTTTTGGTTCAATTTATTTCATCGAATAGTATCTAAGCGGAATTGTTGCTTAAGAGCTTTTGTATAGTGTTAGCCGTTCAACAAGCGTTCTTTTCTTGGGAATGGTCTTCCTCCTTTACTTTCCAGAATATCCGGCTCGAAGGACCTGTGGGGATTGTTGCCCCCAACAAATCAGATGATGTAAGGAAGAAGATAGTTTACCTGTGAATTATGGTATGGGTATTGGTATGGGCTAACTGAAGCTTTTCTTCTTACACATAACTTTAACTTTGTAGTAGAGGTGCGCGAGTGCCGTGAACTTGATCGTGTAAGCTTCGGTGATCCGTGAGTGATTCGTGAGTAATTGGATGTATTACATCGTATTTATTTATACTCTGTACCAGAGGTACACAGAATATATTAAGTTTTTGCAAAAGTGTGCAACAGACAGAAAGAAGCATGTCCGATCCCACAAAGAATTTATATGCTTGATCAGCATTCACAGTCAATATAGCCAAGTCTGGCATGTAAATAAAACTATTTTCGAATTAATATTTCGATTTTTACCCTGCGTGAGAAACATCGATCAAATTTTTAAAAATCGATAAAAATCTAAAAAGTTCCATCACTGTCTCGTGCTTCTAAGTCTCGTGCTAAGAACAAAAAAAACACTGTAAAAGTTTGCAAAAATGTGAAGTTCATTCAAAATTCTGTTTTAGGAGAACTAATAATACTATTTGCAAGGTGGTTCTAAATAATGTGGAATTATTGAGGGACCTCTAGAAATATCACCAATTTACTCAAGCATTTAAAAAGAGCCTAGGCAATCCTGAGGCAATTCTCACCATTAACTTATATTGGTGTTATTTTTGGAAGAAAAACTGACAAAAAACTAGAGTATAGACAAAGTATGCTTGCTGTAATCTGAATTGAATACATTGACATTGAAGGGTTGGTGTTGATCCCGAATCTGGAATCCGGATATTGTTGAAAATGTTCATAAGAATCCAGCATAAATGTCTGGCCAAATTAAGTAATTTTGCATAACATATTTTTGGGTCGAGAAAATAGTTCATAGTTTTCAATATCTGTATTCAAATTGATATTTCTTCGCATAAAAAAAACGCAGATATGTTTGGTATAGTTAATTTCAAAGTAATACTTCACGATAATATCAAAGAGTCATAGTAGTCAAGTCATCATTTACCAGAAAACTTGTAAAAAAAATGGTCCAATTAGTCAACTTTAACTTTATAATCCTTTAAATCGGTTCGGTTCAAACCCTGATAAGAATCATCACAAAACAAATTGTACTATTACTACTTTTAAATAAATTCCGTAACTCGAAACGTTCCATAAATGATCTGCTTGAATTGTTAATAAAGAAATTTTTATTTCGTAAAGCGTTGGAGACGTGAATGTACCGCGTACCTCTAATTTGAAGATCTTCACGCTCAAATGGAAGCATACTTTTGCTTTTCCAAATCAAACAAACTTTAAAAAGGTTTACATCTTTTAGCTATAACAGTCCCACGTGACTCAAATATTGTAATTAGGTGCTTGGGGAAAACCAAATTGTAAATGAACAAACAAATCAAAGAAGGGATCATTTAGCTCCGAGCAGTTGAGCTGATCATTCACAAATCGCTGTGTTTTATTCAAATGTGGAAAGCATAACAACATCTGCATTTAGATTCAAAGCTGTTACATATATAATATACAAATTTGTTGATATAGACGAAGCGAGGAGACGATTGAGCTATGTCCATCTGTCTGTCAGTTTCCACGCAAACTATCCTCTTAGTTTTGAAAGATATCGAGCTGAAATGTTCACAAAGTCACCTATGAAATAGAGATGCCGGTAATAATTTTGATGTACCGAATATGGATTTTTTTGTTTAAAAAGGCGAAATATCACTTTGAATATTGTCGCGTGGCGGTATATACTTTCCAGCGATGTTGTTTTTTTTAGCCTTTCGAAAGGTTTATACTGAACAATGCTGAATTCTAGAAGTAAGAACACCTTTTGAACATGTAATTTGTGCTACAATTGTTGCTATGATGATTTGGTGAACTATATCTGAATAAGGCGGCTATTAAAGGTGCTTAATATTATCAAAATCTACAATATTTCATTTAACCTTTCATACAAACTCTTATACATACAGATATGTTGGTACTTTTAACATCAACATATTTCCTTTTTAATCTATATTCGTTAAGGCTACAAACCTGTCCTGAACCGAACCTCTGAGAACCGGCTCAGTTAATACAAAATCCAGAACCAAAACTCCAGAACCTGGACACGATCTGGACCCTCTCTGCTTTCAAAGAGACTGAATGAAAATGGTTTTACAATATTGAATCGGTGGGTTATAATTTGAATACCATATAAAAACATATTTATCGACTTGGAGAAGAAAATTTAACATAAGTTGTTAAAAAGCAAATCATATCAATATATTTATGTACATTGAGTAGATTTGTGGAAGGGTAGATTTTAATTTTTAGGTCCACGCACTTTTATAGGAAGAGAATGATATCAATCATGAACGATGTCTATTCCCGGTATTGACAATATATATTAGTAACATTCTATTCATACACTATATGACGTATCCACCAAGGGATTGGTAAAGATCAGATGAACGATATTCAAGTTATAAGCAAACGAATGTTCGCTACTTTCTGCTACAGCATTAAGCACTTTAGTTGGTACATTGCATAATATAGTTGGACTTGACCGACTTCTTACTTGTTTTTACCAAAAATATCTCTCTAAGATTCCATGAAGCAAGCTTTGTAACAAACCCTTCAGTTTGATAGGTAAAGAAAATGGTTCATATACTTTCTCGAATAACCGAACCGAACCTTATCGAAAATATCAGAGGTCTCGTACATTAGATTTTCAGCTCTGTGAGAGCGTAATTTTTAATACGTGTTAAATAACTTAATGGACCTAATTGTTATAAAATAATTCGATTTTTTTTACCAAAAACCGAACCGGTTCGAACCCGGATTGCCGACATGTTGCTCACTGTAAACCGAAATTTAAGCCGAAAAGTGAAAAATTGTGGAACCTGAACCTGTTCCGAATGTACAATTTCAGTTTAATTAAAAAATAATAATTAAACATTACAAAATCTAAAGCATTGCCAAATAATTTTTATTTTTTTTGGTATCTGAACGATATATTACGAAAGAGTTTACGACAGCCTAAACCAATGCGTCTTATCAAAAATCACAAATAAAATTGGCAATTCCACTGTTTATGAAATCATGTAAAATAACCAAGAAGCTAAACGAAGATTTTAATTTTAATATCACTTTCAGAATGATCAAGCAAGATATCTTACTTGAGTCTTGATAAATTCCATTACTTTGGGACTATTAGGCACAAATTTTAGCATTGAAAGATGGAAAAGAACCCAATAAATACCCACTCAAGAACTGTGACTCATGGATGGTGCTCTGATTGGGTATAGCAGCGACCTCTTTTCGGAAAAGCCCTATATAAATAACATTTGTCTTCATAGATAACTTTTGCCTATCGCAACGTTCCTCCATTGATTCCGTGGAATGTACTTTCGTTCAATGAAGGAGGTTTTTTGGGCAACGTCAGCTGTTTGTAAACAATGCAGGGGCAAAGGCGGGGCGAGAGTACCGGGGCTTCTTATCAGCTGCGATAAAGTAAGGCCGGCAGCGTGATATCTATCCGAATCACAGTGAGTGACATTGAGTCGTCGCTGGGCTTGTCTTGACTTGGGCGTCGTCATCATCACCGTCAACGTAGCCAATCGACGTTGTGTTGTGAATTGTTGTCATTGTCATCATCATCGCCTTGCATTGCTGCCTAGCGGTGTTTTGTTTTTACTGGTTTTAAATTTAGCTACATGCAGTCATAACTGCTTATTTAGCATCTATATTTGACTTTGCTGGCGGTGGCTGTAGAAATGTTCAACAGAAAGTTTTTACAAACAGGTTGACGCATACTTCGCATATTTGTCGCCATAGATAAGCCAACTTTAAGGCAGCAGCAGCAGCCATCACACACACGCACACATTCCCATACACAGGTTAAGATAAGCAGGTAACACATCCCCTCCCCCTCCCGGCGGGCAACGAAACTCGTTTATCTTGAAGATTGAACTTTTCGCCTGCCGTTTTTAATAAATATTTTATCATTAACTTTTGGTTGGATATTATCCAGGCACCTCTCTCGCACTCGCACACACACACACACAGAGCCATACACAGGCACCCAAAAGCGAACGCGCTTACAACGAAATTCTTTGGTTGTGATCACTCTCGCGTGAATTTTTGCATAATTAAACACTTAGTGGGAAGGGGGGAGGCACGCATTGTTTAACAAATTGGAGGACATACCAAGAAAACAAAATAGCGTAAAAAACGATGGTGTCTGGAATCGTCAACTAAAAAAACTAGATAATGTGCCCGCAAGTCGCTAGAGTCAAAATACCAAAAATGTGGGCGTGAAGTTTTAGTGAGCGAAAATGGTCACCCCATTAAATCGATATTATTGGAAAGCCGCTAAACTCAAAAACTCACATAGCCATACAAAATCCAGCTGAGCATACCTTGCTTGAGAGCCGTACCCGATCTGAAAATCGTCTCCATGCGCCTGACTAAAATTTAACAGAGAAAAACAAAACTTTTAAACAGAAATACATTTAGTGTAATTTTTGACATCAATCTCGCATCACGTAAGACAGCATGAATTCTATTTTCTTTGTCAACTGCAACAGTTTGCTGCGATTCAGCTCCACACTGCCGCTGGTCAAGGCGAAAAGCTTCTGGAAATCTGCCTCCTCGGGGTTTTTACGTTTACTCAAGGCCTTGCACTGCTGCAACAGCTGGTGAATATCGCTCAGGGCGGCCAATTTGTTATCCCTCAGCGACATCAAATTCCGTGCATCTCGCTGCAGTTGCTCACGACTCTCGACCAGAAAACTGGAGCCCACAGCAGCTGCGCCCGCTGGTCCATTTCCTGTGGTAATTGCTTCCATTTCCACCGAGACTATAGCATCTTCAGCATCTTCGAAGTTTGTGCCATATTTGAGCGTAGAGCTGAGATTTACCAAATGGGCAACAGCCTCACTGGCATTGGTACAGTGCTCGCCGCCAAAGAAACGTGCCACACACGCATAGGCACTCAAAATGTTCCACAGATTGTAGTGCAGACAGGGCGAAGGTTCCTTTTGGCAAATTTGTGCAAATGTTGGTATGTTCTGGCGGATGTCGGGCGTTTTGTGTTGGGCCTCTGGTTTCGGATTAACGAGCACGATTTTGGAATTCTTGGATTTGACCCACCAAGGCTTATAGTCGGGCATAAGTTTCATGATATCACCACTGACTAGTAGTTTTTGGAACTCCTGTTGTTCGTCTCCTGTCAGGCGACTCCACACCTCATCGGAATCATTGATATCAATGCCCTTGAGACGACCGGCAATGTCCTCCTCCTCCTCTTCATCCAAACACAGATTCTCATCCTCTTCTCTCTCCTCCGGCTCTTCCACCAGACCTTCATCATCAGAATCCAAGGAATTATCCAGACCATCAGCATCGAAATCTTTGGGATCAAAGCCCGCGTCTGTTTCCCGCATTCGCTTTAATATCTCGTATATCTTCTTTATATCCTGTTGACTTTCCGGCTGTGTTGTGGCACTGGCCAGTTCATCCTGAATGCAGGATTTGAAAAATGCCTCCGAACATTTGAGATGGGATTGCGATTTGTAGCAGCCCACGCTGCAGTAGAGAGCATTGCATTTTGGGCAGGAGTATTTAAACGGCACCACCTGGCAGCTGGATGAGTGAAACTATTATTCATAGCTCCAAAAGTTAATGGCAGCACTTACAAATGACAATTTTCAGCAGTATTCTCAGTCTCCGACATATTTAACACGAAAGTTAAATAATAACAAAACAATGCGGCGCTTGCAAGCAGCTGAACAAGTGATGGCACAAACCATCGATAGCTATCGATAAGCGATATACGAATGATCGACTGGGTCGTGCTTTTTTTCAAATCCGTCAGATGAATCAACTGAACCGACTTCTAAAGTGAAAGGTTTTTTAAAATCAATGAAATCTTAAAATTTCTTATTCATTCTATGCAAAATTTAGAGTGTTTTAAAATTCCGAAGAATATAGTAGAAGTCTACACCATGAGATTATTAAGCTCGAACTTCATTGCCGAGCTCACCCAATCTCTTCTCTTTCAAAGCTGGCGCCAATAGTGAAGGTGCCCGGGTGTGCAAGTTATTAAAGAAACCACTTGTCTATCAACATAATTTCCCGGAAAATTTATATAAGGAAGTGAATCATTTTAAAGGCTGATTTCCAGAACAAATAAAAATTTATGTCAAGAAATTGCAAAAAGGGCTGAAAGCTCTGGTAGGTTCACAAAGTCCTAAAAAATACCTAAAATAGCTGCCGAATAGTAGGGTCATACTGATTTGCCGGCCGCTTGTATTCAAAATTTGATTATTAAATTCAAGTTTAAGCAGTTATTAAATCGCCTTGCAGTTTTCCAAATCACATGAGATACCACCAAAAATATGGGCGACCTCGTGAACTCTGCAGCTGCAACTGATTCTTGGCAGATACTCAAACTGAGAAGGTTATTACAATAAAATTTAATAAAAGGGTCGATTTTATATGCTAATTGATTGATTTATAACTTCCTATACCTTCTTTCTCACTAAAAAAGGCAAGACCAGGGGAACACACACACACAAAGGCGACTGTCTGTTTCTACCAGGGTTCGTAAAACGCTCAAATGATATTTTTCAGTCATGATAATTAACATCAATGAAAAAAATTTTTATTTTCACACGTGTAAATAACATTTTTTTCACAAGAAAAAAATTATTTTTTTCATGAAACTATCACGAACATTTTTCTCACGCATGATTCTATCACGCGTGTGAGAAATTTTAGCATCCTTCTGTAAAAAAAAATGAGAGCAAATTTTTTTCACAAAATTAGTTTCATGAAAAAAATAATTTTTTTCTTGTGAAAAAAACTGTTATTTACACGTGTGAAAATAAAAAAGTTTATACACACTGTATTTTTTCTTTGTGTTAATTTTTCGCGTGTTAAAAATAATGTGTGTTAATTTACTAACCCTGGTTTCTACGCTGCGTCTCGATGTTTTTGCGCGCATTCTGCTTTGGGATTCCCAAACGGTTATGCCACCGCAGGCATGGAGAGACTTCTGAGAAACGTTCAGTTGTTAGGCAATGATCGCTGATGATAGATGGTGGTTCCTCTTGAAACAGCTGTACAATCTACCAGCCTCCTTTGTGGAGTTGTGTCTGTTTAAAGTTGTGCGAAAGCATAACATGACCTCGTGTCGACCATGGTGCTTCCAAGATATTGCCCTTCACAAGCCATTTCAATTCACCAAAATGTGTCTTAACTCTACAACGTAGGCCGGCTCCACTGAATATGGGCTTGCGAAAAAGTTCGTACATATTTTTCTGTCCATATCTGCGATGTATACGGTCGACAGTGTCAGCGAGATCGTCCTGAACTCGTATGTGCCCAAGGAATATCAGTCGATGATTAATGTAACTGAAAGAAAGGCGTTATTTGTATATTATTGAACAAATATATTGTTGTTTTTATACCCTTGCAAAGGGTATTATAATTTTGCCCAGAAGTTTGCAACGCATAGAAATATTCATTTCCGACCCCATAAACTATATATATTCTTGATCAGGGTGACGAGCTGAGTCGATTGAGCTTTGTCCGTCCGTCTGTCTGTCTGTCTGTTTCTACGCGAACTAGTCTCTCAGTTTTAAAGCTATCGAGCTGAAATTTTGCACAGAGTCTTCTTTTTGCTGCACACTACTAATATGTCGGAACCGACCGGATCGGATGACTATATCTCATAGCTCCCATAGGAACAATCGGTCGGAAAACTAGTTTTAGTATGAAAAACTATTTTCTTTTAAATGGAAACGACTCCAAACTTTGTAATCGTAGGTTTTATGTGTTTTTTTATAAGTCTATCAAGTTTTATCAAAATCGGACAACTATATGGTATAGCTGCCATACAAAAGATAGGTCTAAAAAACAGACTTAGTTAGAAAAACTTTTTTGTTTTTAATGGTAAATGTAATTTTGTATTTGTTTGTTTCTCGGGCTTTCACACAATTCTACAAGTTTTTGTCCAAATCGGATGACTATATCATATAGCTCCCATACGAACGATCAGTAGGAAAATGGGAAAAAAGTATTTTTTGAATATATTTAAGCGAGCACTTGCAAGGGTATAAAAACTTCGGCACAGACGAAGTTAGCTTAGCTTTCTCGTTTTAACATAAATTAGTTTTCCAACATTGTTATACCCTTGCAAGAATATATATAGTTTATGGGGTCGGAAATGAATATTTCTATGCGTTGCAAACTTCTGGGCAAAGGGGACGGGGCATCTCTGTCGATCTGGAGGGCATCTGTGCCTCTAGAACGTATCGATGGATTTCAAAATTTTTCCACATTTCTCGCACTCGATAACCGGGTGCTTGTCTTTGACGTGCTTGGTAAACACTATATATATTACTTTTTTGCATAATGGGCAAAATCTTCCATTGATTGGCGAAATCTGTGCACGCTGTGTGTAAGGAGGTGGCAGGTCCAAATGTTGTGCCAGTGCAGGAGGCTGCGCAGGAGGCTGTTTAGTGGCCAGTGCAGGGACAGGCACAAGGGCAGTATACTGTCCCTGGACATGATACTGCCCTTGGACAGGAAACTGTCCAGGGACAGTATACTGCGAAGGCATTTGATGTCTTGAGATAATAAAACGTGCTTACGTAAAGTTTGTAGTCGGGTAAAGTCTTTATCACAAGTCTGACAAAAATGGATACGGGTGTGCACTTCCTTAATACATATGTCGGTAAAGTCGTTTTTCAGATGATAATTTGATTGGACAATTCGGACATTGCAATTCGGTGTTTTGTTGCCTTTTTTATACAGTTCTTTTAATTCAATATTTGTGAGGCCGACTTCCTTTGCAATTGTTGCCCAATCTGATTCGATGCCCTCTTCTTTGTTATCCAGTGCGTTTTGTAGTGGATTATGCATTTTAATAATACCTAAGATGAGTTCGGTAGATACTTTTTTTTTAGGCTTACTTTGTTCCATTCTTTCAAATTCCTCTGGGATATCGTCGCATTCGGGTTCGCTTTAGGGTACATTCTCGCTTTCGCTTTCTTGAAAAAATTCTTCTTCAGAACTTAAAACCGGAATGTATATTATCGTCTATTGGTTCAAAATATGCGCTTAAACTATTAGATGTTGTTGGGGTATGCGATGCCAGCAAACGCGAATCTGAAAAGAACGCTTTGAACGAAATTCGGTGGTTGCTTCAAACCGTTGCATTCAAAAAGTAGCCAAACTAAGCAAATCGCATTTTGGCGAAAACATTGCTGGACAAAAAAGGCCATATCTCCTAAAGTATTTCGAATTTCAAAAAACCCTTTAGGATAATATTCTCAAATATCCAAGCTATAAAATATATGGCAAAAAAAAAGAATCGAAAAAAAATTTTCGCCAACCAGCAATACCCCCTTAAGTTAGACCTATTAAATCATGCACTATTTAAGCTATCCTTTATAGCTAAATGGCTATTTGCCATTTTTAGCTATATTCAACCGAAGATTTTGCAATTTTTTGCATTAACAGTTGGCAACACTGGTTAAATAGTGCAACTTTATTAGTTTACAACTATAACAAATAATACAAAAAATCGACTGTTATCGATTTACTTATCGATTATTTATTATCATAAAGGCAGTATAAATTAACTAAGACACAATTCATTAACTCAATCTATTAGGTGGCCAGGTCACGAGCCCCGTATTTGATAAAAAACTCATTTCTCTGTATTAAAAAGTTGTACAGTCTCCTCTTCTCGGCAATATACAAATCACTTATTATTTTAATCACTTGTTCATCGTTGTAGGAACTTTTAACTGGTGCTTCCAAGATATTGCCCTTCACAAGCCATTTTAATTCACCAAAATGTGTCTTAACTCTAGAACGTAAGCCGGCTCCACTGAATATGGGCTTGCGAAAAAGTTCGTACATATTTTTCTGTCCATATCTGCGATGTATACGGTCGACTATGTCAGCGGCTTGATCGGTGCGAGAGTAATACAAATACCAAAGTTTGCGCCTGGGCGAACGAACATCTCTTAGACTGAGAACACCAAAGTACTCCACAATATTAGGATCACATTCTGGGCAACCTTCTTCGGGCTCAGCCCAAGTCATTTTTCGTATAAAGTGCTCCAGACGCTCATCCAAATTGGGATAGAGCGAAGTAAAGGCTACTTACAAGAAAATAAAACTCGGTTAGTGATTAATTGCTTATCTTGGATGGGATTTATATATTTTACCTCTGTTGGTTGTGGTTTCTTTTTCCATTTGGTTGGCAGTCGTCATGCTTATGCTTGGTAGCGCTGTCTGTGCTTGTTAGTTTTTATAGACAAAGCTTGTTAATATAATATTTCATAAAGCTTGCAATACAAAAGCTTTAAAAGATTTCGTCAGTTAAACAAGCTTTGCGACCGCTCGCACAGACTAGAGATGGGCACGTTGAGAATTATCATGATGCAACAATACAAGGTGGGGTGTTATGAGTGTTATGCGTACTTTTGCCAAAAGCTTACGCTTCAAAAGTACGCGCAGCACTGAGCGTGAAGGTACTTTGCAGAGAACTCACACTGATGCCACCTCACCTCTCTTGTTGCATCATGAATATTATACTATAGCTGGAGCTATGAGCTTTTGCTCGGTTTTGCTTGTATTTCATTTAACCGCCTTTAAAATTGTATTCCCATATAATATTGATTAAATTAGTCAGCCGAAAAGTATTTCGTTTTTTTTAAGGTTTTCAGTCCCATGAGGTAAAGTGTGAAGCTTACTTTTAGAAGGGGCAAGCTTTGACTTAAAATATATAACAAAAATAGTTTTTATATTATTAATTTTTGTTTAAAGCAATGAATACAAAGATCACGGTAAATAAAGGGAAATTACGGTGAAAGTAGTCAGCTGGACTGAAAATGTATGACGCAAGTCTGTACCAGTTTGGCTTAATAACTTAACAACCAAAATTTTTTCATTTCATAGGTTATAAGTTCATGATCGATACGCAAAGTATTTCTGACTTGTAAGCAATTGTTTGAGTGGGTGGGAAAATTTAGCTGGATCGACTTGATTTTTAAGAAGAACACCTAATAGTCGAAAATTCTTATGTTATAAAATAATATTTAATAAAATTTTAGGGCGTGTCCCGCCTAATTTGTGTTTTACATACGTTTTACTTTAAAACTTCACTTATTTAAATGCGAAAAAGCCTTATATTTGTGGCCGATGAAGCCAATTTTGATGATTCGTTTTGTTCTTTAGACAATGTAGACCTCTGCAAAATTTGGCTTAAATCTAAATACAAGTTTTTTTTTAAATTAAAAAACCAAAAAGTTGCAAAATTTTCCAAGTTTGAATTGGATTATAAATATGTACGTTAAGTTCAATCTATATGGAACATTTTTTAAATAATTTCAGCTTCCTGGCTTGTCTGGTGCTTGTTGCCTTCCCCTTGAGGGTCTCCCTTTAAAATTGAGTGAGGCTACCAGATGTTCGTCCTTACCCGCTACCATATCTAAGACAGAAAGTACAAGAAGCTCAGCAGAGCGAAGCTACTGTGGAATTAGATTTCCCATGATATTACAAGAGAGGTAAGGTGGCAACAGTGTGAGTTCTCTGGAAAGTAGCTTCACGTTCAGCGTTGCGCGTACTTTTGAAGCGTAAGCTTTTGACAAAAGTACGCATCGCACTGACACCGCCCCACCTGTATTGTTGCATCATGAAATTTCCAAGCTATGTTCAGTTTTAAACTTAATACCTTCGCAAATCCATTTGTGGTTAGTATTTTACCAATTCAATTTGAAACCCTTTATCAGTATTTTTCATATTCAATTTGAAACGCTTTATCAGTATTTTCTGTTGCTGTTGCCGCATTTTCCCGCTTGGCAGCGAACGGTCACACTTCAGCCACACAATCACAACTCTTCTGTATTCACAACGTGTTCGCGTGCGTCCGTGTCCGGTGTCTCTCATTTTGAAAAATGTCAACAACCAGCGCAGCTAATGGAAATCACTACGAACAACTGCATCAAGGACGTACAAAAATGTACAAATCCAAAGTGGATGTGGTCCTAGGCGCTCAATGGGGTGATGAGGGCAAGGGCAAGGTGGTGGACATGCTGGCCTCCGAGGTGGACATTGTGTGCAGGTGTCAGGTGAGCAAACAAACTATAATAAAATAGGATATAAACCAAGTACGTCCAGAGAGGCTGATAAGAAAAGGCTGTCTAGTGGTGGCCGCATCCTTGTCCCAAGGACATTCAGTGACCTCTGGTTCGTTGACTCTACTGCCCCCAACTGTTAGCGGGTGGGAAGGATTCGGGGTCAGCATCTGCAAATTTCACAAGTTGAACAACTAATTGCCTCAGCACCTTAAATCGCTCATTTTGGACAGTTGCCGCCGCATGCTTTTTCATTTGTATTTTATCAATTCTACGCCCGCTCCCGCCACCTCGTGCTGGCGTCTGTATGTTTGCTCAAGTGCTCAAGCGGCGCATGTGTGTGACTAGCCATATGTAGCGTATGTATGTACAGTGGATGTGTCTCTGTGCTCAGTCAGCGGGTCTGGGGTCTGGGCGAAAATTCGTCACTCGTGCTCGGATTCTCTCTCTCTCTCTCTGCTGACGTTAATTCCTTTCCTCTATTCTATTTCACACACAAACACACTTTCACATCTTGTTGTGCTTGCTCAGCGAAATATCGTCGTCTTTGGGTTTACATAATCATTATCATCCACTGGACACATCCATATTCTCATCATAAGCCGTTTCAGAAGTTTCACTGGAACGCAGAGCAACTTGTTGATTTCTGAATGAATCGAACTACACGCATTTAATTATTTCAAAATTTCTACCCATCATGTTTTCACCCTGCGCTTATCAATTGTCTCAAACCGAGAGGCTAGTCTTGTTATGTAATTCCCCAGCTGATAATTCTATTGACTGAGTCATTGGTTCGGACACGCCTCCCCGAGATTCCGAATTGCGCAGTGAATAGGCCATGGGGCCATGGACAGAGACGGGAACTGAAAGCTTGCCATTTCCTGCTATCTTATCATCTCACTTTCTCGTCAGCGTAAACATTTTGATAATCTGCGTGCTGTTTTCTTTGTGTTTTACGTTGGTTTTTTTTTGGTGGCGAAATAGATTTTGAAAAATGAGTTCCAAAATTTTATTTTCAAAGATTTTTCTGAACATTTTTATAGTTGCACCCTATAGAATATATACGCTAGATTAGCTAGCTAAACGCTAACAATTTGTACAGTTGCCAAGAAATAATATTTCATGTCGATTATGAATATGAAATGCTTTAACAGTTTTGAAAGAATTTTTAAGAACAGACCGAAAACTGGTTAACTTATTGTTTAAGACCAAATACCATATGCATTTCTGGGAAAATCCATTTTTATACCCTTGCAAAGGGTATTATAATTTTGCCCAGAAGTTTGCAACGCATAGAAATATTCATTTCCGACCCCATAAACCATATATATTCTTGATCAGAGTGACGAGCTGAGTCGATTGAGCTTTGTCCGTCCGTCTGTCCGTTCGTCCGTCTGTCTGTCTGTTTCTACGCGAACTAGTCGCTCAGTTTTAAAGCTATCGAGCTGAAATTTTGCACAGAGTCTTCTTTTTGCTGCACACTACTAATATGTCGGAACCGACCGGATCGGATGACTATATCTCATAGGAACAATCGGTCGGAAAACTAGTTTTAGTATGAAAAACTTTTTTATTTTCAATGGAAACGTCCCCAAACTTTGTAATCGTAAGTTTGATATGTTTTTTTATAATCCTACCAATTTTTATTAAAATCGGACATGTATATGGTATAGCTGCCATACAAAAGATAGGTCTGAAAAACAGTCTTAGTTAGAAAAACTTTTTCGTCCTGCAATTTTGTATTTGTTTGTTTTTCGTGCTTTTACATAATTCTACAAGTTTTTGTCCAAATCGGATGACTATATCATAAAGCTCCCATACGAACGATCGGTCGGAAAATGGGAAAAAGAGTATTTTTTGAAAATATTTAAGCGAGCACTTGCAAGGGTATAAAAACTTCGGCACAGACGAAGTTAGCTTGGCTTTCTCGTTAATATTTCAGTGTGTAATGCAATACTAACTTATAGCAGTTTCGAAAACCTTAAAAATTACTTAGAAACCGATTTTTCCAAAAATTTATGGTTATCAGCTAATCGATTTCTGTTCTTGTTTCCGAATCCCATGGATCCGAATTGATTAAGGTTGTGATTTCGTATTGGTAGATGAATAATGTCGGTCAAAATCCAAATAATTTCCAAACGCTCTAGGATCTTGAAATTATTTATAATTAAATGGATGCTAATCGGTCCGCTTCGGGATTTTTGGGACCCTTCCGTATCTGAACCTGAACCAGACATCATCCGTTTGAAAATAGTCCAGTTAAAATAACAACCATGCTACCATTTTGCGACTTGAAACCGGACTTCTACCAAATTCACTCAAATCGCAATATTTTTTGGGGCCCTGGAATCCTACTGAATGTCTATTTATATCACACAGACAGCACAGGTATGTAAAATCGAAGGGCCACATTGCTCCGGTTTAAGGTTCGAACCAAAATTCACAAATGGTTAAGATTCGGAAATTTGAGGTTGGAGGGTTTTAGTTTGAGTTTATACAAATTTATATAGTAATCAACTTAAAAAATACATAAATCGCTTGGGGAACGGTTCGAAAGTGACTTGTAGAACACATGGGACTAACTAAAATATAACTAATAGGCTAATTACACTAGGAGTGCGTTATGCGTTAATAGCTAACAATCGGCTTTTTTCTTATACAAAAAATCTGAATGTTGGCTATTAAAGCATAACGCACTCCTAGTGTAACAAGGGTTTTACACAAGTCTTTATATAAATGGAAACACTTTCCTCCAGCTTATGATCTTCAAAGCATTGCCAAAGGGTTTCTATTTATTTAAAGTATTGTGGCGAAATGAAAGTTCCGAAATGCTGGATACTAACTTATAAGTAAAATTTAATTTCAAAGACTACTTATATAAATAGTACCTTGTGAATCACTTAATATGCTTTGGAAATCCTGGATCTTAAACTCAGGTGGTATTATTAATGGATAATTTAAAGGTGGTTTAAGGTTTTTTTTTATAGTCGCTCAAAACCGCCCAGATAACAGGATACTTCGCTAGGCAGGAGGTAAAATTATTCCATATTTATAATTGCTCATGAACGGAAATATTAGGTTGGGAACAGGTTCAGGATCAGATTTTATATCTAAACAGGTTCAATTCACAGTAAAATGAAAGCCGGAGTTCCGGGTTCGAACCGGTTCGGTTCAAAACAGGTTTGCAGCCCTGATCCAGATTAGTAAAGTAAGTAGGAATCGTTGCTCTGCCTCTTCCAATTCTATTTCCATTGCGTGAGGTTAAAAAATTGTCTAACTCATTATCATTTTATTCCAACAATTAACCAAATAATCAAAGCATAAAATATCGATAATTCAATTGGGACTAAAAGTTAACCAGAGCTTGAGCTGCGGTTAAGTTTGTTCGTCCGGTTACGCCAAACACAGCATGATAAACTCATATTCGGCTAACCTGTAGATCAAGTTGACTAACCGGACTTTTGCGAAATTGGGCCTTAATTAATATTAAGGTTAAGACCTTTTAGTTTAGAGTCAATCTAGTAAAATAGTTTATATTTGAAATGCCCATTAAAGAAATTCAGGATGGTCTTATTAGTTTTGCTGGAACATGAAAATGAACTTGTAAAATATTGTACCGACATATGGGCATTTCCGCAAAAAGGTCCACCGACACGAAACAATTAAAAGTAGTTAAAAACACTATATTTTGTCACAGTTTCCCCAGGGAAAAATTAAATTAAACTTAATTAAGCCAGTAGCAAATTTGCTCATAGCCCGTTTCGAGATTTTCGAACGCAAATTCGCGCAATCCCAGTTTTTCTTATTTTTATACTTTTATGGCAAGTTTTTTCATAAACAAATTGCCTATGGATTTCATTGATTTTTGATATCGAAAACTGTTCTAAGGGTCCGAAGGGTTAAAAAAGGCTGGATAAGAGGCTATATCAAACTATGTAATTGCAATTTACTGTAAGTTTTTGCTTTGCATTAATCAGAAACCACATACTATAAATATCTTGATGGAAAAAATGTCGCGTTCGACATGTCACGTAGCGACACAGATCAATATTTAATGAAAAAAAAAATACAGAAGATTTCCAAATTAAACAAAATACATTTGAAAGAGCAATTCATTGATAAGATATTGAATTAATTTGGGCTTTGTTGGGGCCTCAGGATTCGCTATACTTAGTCTTTATATAGAGAGGCACGAAAATCACTTCTGTTTTTGTCACGTTCGAATCGCTTCTTATTTTCTCTATATTTTGTTAACTCGACTTCACTTGCTATTCTCTTTTAGCAATAATTAAAGTGCTAGCAAAGACCTTTAATATGAAGTAAAGAACGAATTAGAAATGAGCTTTAGTTTGCTTGTTTTTTTACTTTTAATGTGTACGACGGCGGCGTTCGACAGAATGGAAATGGCCATATTCTTATCTCACTGGGAGACCATAAAAGATAGCAATATGCATAACTTTACCTAATATAAAACACGATATGGGGAATATTTCGGCATCATTAACTCTAAAATCAAGTTTTTAGAGCTATGACAGTGTTAATGTTGGTGAATGATAAATAGAGTTGTGACGTAATGGGAAATAATGGCTTAATAATATCTTTCTGCTGAGCTCCAGTGATACGGAGGCATGATAGACAGTTTGGCGTATCATGATAGGGGAGCATGTATCGCTTAAATAGTACGCTCCTTTCAAGTGATCCTGCTACCTACAGCTGTAATTGTATATCGATGGGTTTTTTTTCGATATCTTCGTATCTTGGCTCATTTTGTACACTTAATTTAAAAATGACTAAACTAGATAATATGTTAAAACTTAAGTTTGACAACTGTTGTGCAATTTCCATGCTGACAGTGTCGGCACCGCCTTTAAAACATTTTCTTTTAAAGTCTTTGTCCAAAAAAGTAGCACTCCGTTCAGCAGAAACTATTCGATGTACAGTAGAGACTCGCAAAAGTTAGGTAGTTCGTTTTTGGGTACTTAACTTTTACGAATTCTTAAATTTTTCAAGACTTCTACTACTAAAGTTAAAAAATAGCGACATATGCACCTTAAAAGTACAAAACGAATCTGTTTAAATAAGTTTACGTGTATTTATTAAATTTCTATACAACGCAATTCGAGCGTCAACATGGGGGTTCCCCTTTTTCGTAAACTGTCGCATTTGCTACCTAAGCCAAACATAAGCTGCACTTCTCATATAAATATCGAAAAATAAATAACAAGATGTCAAACTGCTGGCTAAAATAGAAATATTAGCTTGAAAAAAAAGACTCATAAAAGTTAAGAAAAAACTTAACTTTTTAGAGACACATGGGGTGACGGAAATGTGCTTAACTTTTCCGTATACTTAAAACTTTTGCGAGTCTCTACTGTTTATTTTTCTGATACCTGCTCAGCGATCCATCCTTCTGCTGAACACGGGCAATGTTAAGATTTCATAAAACAAATTTAAAAGAAAATTAGATGAAAAAATTGTTGCATGAGATTTGGACATTACTTCATTACTTTAGGGACTAAGAACAATTTGTCCCCTCATTTGAACCGTTAATTTTCCGAACCAGGTTGATTGACATTCCCAAAATCGGATGATTAATTTTTAATGATTCCGCCCATTAGGCTGGGAAATCGAATTTCGAAAAGCTGAATCCTGAATCCTGAATAATTTTCGCACAAGATAAAAGAACCTACAGTTTAATGCCGAATTCGAAAGTTTGAAAGGCTTTTTTTAGGGTTGGTTACTTCAAAGCTGGCGCCAACAGCTCGTGAAGAAGACCGGGTGTGTAAGCTTTCAAAGAAACAACTTTTTCTTTAGATATCGCGAACCAACGACCTCTTGCACAGCAGGCACACACACACTACCCGCTGCGTCACACCCGGCCACCAAGCCAAGCTATAAACAAAACAAATATTGCACAGCAGCAGAGTTACGGTCAGCCTTAGCGTCACCAGCGGCTAGGGGAATTACCTTCCACAGGTTTATATAAACTTTTGTTCTGACCCACTTTTATTTGTTATGGTTATATAATTGTCTCATCTTTCAATAGATGATACATAGCCAGGCGACAACTTTGTTTTCAATAGTTCAAGACGATTTTGTTTTAGCGAAAAAATTGCATACTCTTTTGGCATCTGCAGAATGGTCAAATATTTCGTCCCGATTTGAAACTTGTTATTCAATACGTTCTGTATAAAAATACTACACGTATTTATTTATTTATTTACTATTCGCACGCCATGATAAACAAAAACAATGCCAATTTTGTATATGTATCAACAGCAACATACTAATGCTTATGTATTCAAATCTCTCTCTCTCGTTTCAGGGCGGAAATAATGCTGGACACACTGTGGTAGCCAATGGCACCGAATTCGATTTTCATCTTTTGCCCAGCGGCGTTGTGAATGAGAAATGCGTCTCGGTCATTGGTAAGTCTCAGGATAAGAATGAATCGATGGACAAGATCAAAAGGAGAAGAGAAGAGCAAGAGATGCGCCCAAAGATTTTCAAGTTCAAAAAGCAAGATAAATTTTACTCAAACAGAAAATGAAAACAGAAACAGAAAAACAATGAAAACATTTCAATGAAAGTAAGCAGCAATATTCTTTTCCTTTTCACTTTTCGATTTAAATTTAAATTTCTTATGTATACATACACTATTATAGTATGTGCTCTTCTCAGCAGTTGGCCAAAACTACATCATCTTGGGATTGGTATAAATACACAAATTCGTTTCTTTCTTTTTGGCAAGATTCAGTGCATCATTGACATTGGCTTTTGACTTTGAAAGCCCACAATTTGGCCCTGAAGGAAGCGAAAGACTTTCTATTTTCGTGAATGCCAAATTAACATAATTCGATCAGAGAGTTAACAAAGTTCATCAAAAAAAAGTCCGTGCCAGGCAACTAGCTTGTGGCTTAAAAGTTTAATCGATGTTTTGTGGTTTTGTTTACTAACAACAACAATAACAAATTGTACACTGTCATCGCTTGTCACAAGACCAATTTATGAGATAATCACAATCTCACACACACACACACACACTGCTACCAAAGCCTAGCAAAGCTCCCATGTGTGTGTGCGAGCACTTTGCAATTTAGATATCGTGCATAGTGCCACACACATATATGCGCAAAATTTGTCGAATCAAACAATTAACTTATTATTTTTAATTTCCGTCTCGCTCCATGCGCATTTTATAACCAGGCGGGCAGGCACCTTTCCGTTAAGCTGTCTCGCGTGCTTGGGATTTATGAACCCATTTAGTTTCGTATGGAACGGGTCTTGGTTTTCATCTCTGCCTGCAAACTGTTGTAAAGAGCCTTATTTACAGATAAGAATCTTAGCTAATACTTTATTGCTCTCAGATATCTGAGTAAAGTGGAGTAAAAGTTGCTTAGAGATAAAATGCCATATAACGCGGGGGTTTGAATTACATACATCACTTTTGGGCATACATTTTAAGCAGACCTGCACAAAAAGCTTGCAGAAACTCAAAAAAATTTAGGTTATTCTTTAACATACAACATGGTTTAATAAGTCCTCAATTTATATTGGAAATATATTCCTTTATTCCAGTCAGCGAGTATTATTCCGTGAGTATCCCAAAATATAGGCGTCATGACCTAGTCATTAAACCATGTTAAATAGGGCTGCAAACCAACCACTTCTTTCCGACCTCCGGTTTGCAGGTTCGAACCAAAACCTATCCTTGGTTCGTCCCATGTTTTTTCAAAGTTTTTTTTTATAGAAATTCAACTAATTTGCAATTACTTATACGAATATTGTTTGACAATGCTACTTTTTTGATAAGTTGTAAGCTGATTACCTTGATGCAGTGTTGCCATATCATATTTTGCACAAACAGCGGGCAGCGGGAAGTTAGGCTTTCTTATACCCGTTACTCGCAGAGTAAAAAGGGTATACTAAAGTCGTGCAAATGTATGTAACAGGCAGAAGGAAGTATCTCCGACCCCATATATATATATATTCTAAATCAGCATCAAAAGCCGATTCGATATAGCCATGTCCGTCTGTCTGTACGAAATTTTAAATGTAGACTAGTAGACACGCAGATTAAATTGTTTCAAAAAAAATTCCGCAATAAAAAAAATTGAATATCTCCTACAAACCAGGATATTGACCTTATATTTTGCACAAATTTTCATAAATTCGGATAAAAAATGGCAGAGTTATACAGGTTATAAAAAACGTGACATACTTATATGAGCCGCGTGTTTGTTTACATTATGTTGAATTATTCAAATTAATGTTAATGCTCTGTTAATTAACATAAGGAAGGTTATTTAACACTAATTCCCCTGAGTAACGGGTATTTCGAAGTATTACGCTCTCGTTTAATCATCGATTTTTAGAGTTAGCCTCATTCGCGATACATATGTTGTCCTTGCCGTAATCTAACGCAGAAGTTGAGCTGTCTTTAGTCAGGTTAATATTGGAGGTGAGTACGCTCAACGCAGTATTATGTATAAAATAATGGACGGTAGTGTAACTGTATTTAAGTAATAATACTAGAAATATGATGTGCGTAATATGATGTGTGAATTGCTGCTTCGATTGTCTAAAATGTTTTCTAATGCTCGCGTAGTCACTAAAACAAATGAAACAATTTAGAAGCGTCAACAACAGTCTATTGCCTTTTGCTAAGGTTTTACTTGAGGCAAACGCAACCTTTCGACGCACAACCACAAATGTGACAAATACAAACGCATGATGATTTGCAATTGTGTTCAATTCTGCAAGAGAGAAAGAGTAGAGAGACACATACGAAGATATTGTTGGGTATAGCTTTTGGGCACCCCTGTTCCAATGTCTACAAAATAACA
Organism: Lordiphosa fenestrarum; assembly: GCA_035044985.1. NCBI lineage: Eukaryota > Metazoa > Arthropoda > Insecta > Diptera > Drosophilidae > Lordiphosa > Lordiphosa fenestrarum. The sequence goes on from JAWNNO010000691.1 coordinate 114,516, forward strand.
AAAAATTCAACCATAATGATTGGCATTAGAGAGTCGTAGTATCGCACCTCCAAGTGAAATTCCATTCTATTTAGTTTATTTTTTAATTAGTAGTTAGTTAATTATACAAAGTGCACTTGCCTCAGAGTCTGGCCATAAATAAAAAGCTTTTTAAGCACCCAATGAAGTCATGTGCCAAGTAATCTAGAGGAGAACCTAATTTAGTTATACTGTAATCTACGAGTAGTCGGATAACATCAAAACTCTTTGTGCTTTCATCCATTACAGGCAATGGCGTGGTCATTCATTTGCCGTCTCTGTTCGATGAGGTGCTGAAGAATGAAGCCAAAGGCTTGTCACACTTGGAGACTCGTCTGATCATTTCGGATCGTGCGCATCTGGTTTTTGATTTCCATCAGCATGTGGATGGCATGCAGGAGGCGGAAAAGGGTGGCAAGTCATTGGGCACCACCAAGAAGGGTATCGGTCCGGCCTACTCCAGCAAGGCCAGTCGCAATGGCATTCGTGTGGGCGAGCTACTGGGTGACTTTAACTTGTTCAGCGACAAGTGAGTAAAAGTCAAATATAAGACTCAAAAATTAGGCTTAACTCTCAACTTTCCTTTCTAAGGTTCAAGTCCATTGTGGCCACACATGTGCGTTTGTTTCCATCGATCAATGTCGATGTGGAGGCCGAGCTGGCCCGGTACAAGGACTATGCGGAAAAGGTTCGTCCCTATGTGAAGGACACGATTTGCTTCCTGCACACAGCCTTACGGAATGGCAAGACGATCTTGGTGGAGGGAGCCAATGCAGCCATGTTGGACATTGATTTCGGCACATATCCCTATGTGACTAGCAGCAATTGCAGCATTGGTGGAGTGCTGACCGGACTGGGTCTGCCGCCCCAGACCATTGGCGAGGTGATTGGCGTGGTCAAGGCGTACACGACGCGCGTGGGCGACGGACCTTTCCCCACCGAGCAGCTAAATGTGAGTGTCAGGCGTCATTACCTGGAGTTTTTATAATAGAAAAATTGTTGTCTTTTAGGAAATCGGAGATCTGCTGCAGACGCGAGGTTTTGAAGTGGGTGTGACTACCAAGCGCAAGCGACGATGCGGCTGGCTGGATATACCGCTGCTCAAGTACACCTCATTGGTCAACGGCTACACATGCATTTGCATCACTAAGCTGGACATTCTGGACACCTTGCCTGAAATCAAAGTGGCCGTCAGCTACAAGAAGAGCAATGGCGAGACTCTGGATCATTTCCCCGGCACCATTGCCGAGCTGGGCTCCATTGAGGTCGAGTATGCCGTTCTGCCCGGCTGGCAGACATCCACCGAGCACATTCGTCACTTCAAGGAGTTGCCGGAGAATGCACAAAACTATGTACGGTTCTTGGAGAGCGAACTGAAAGTGCCCGTACGTTGGGTGGGCGTGGGCAAGGGTCGTGAATCGATTGTCAATGTACATTAGCCCAACCCAGAGACATACTTAATTACTTACATATGTGTTAATGTGACGAAAGAATAATAATAGAAAAGCCCATTAGCCGTGCAGAATGTCGTCGTTTAACTAACTACCAAAATACCTACCCACAGCAAAATACTTACAAACTAATATATATATATTTCGACTATCCACCATAATTGGACACAAATTTTGTTAGCTTATTTGCTTTCTGTAAGGTTCTAATCATAGTTTGTTTGATGATCACCAATTAATTCATGATTTCTTTAAGCGCATCCACTACTTATGTATACATTATAGACCCTTCCTTTTGTTCGATGAGGCCGTACTTAGTTTTTAAGATCATCAGGTGCAGTTGAAAAACGATAAGCAAAATATTTATTATTGTACAATAACTAAAATCATGTTGTTTTAATATTTAAATACAACAATGTGCTCTGACTTGTGTGTAAAAATTGTGTCGCAAGAAAATACATTTTAAATTGAAAATTAAAGAAAATTGCAAATTGACTTTGATTTCGGAAACAGGTTTATTGGCCACTTTTCTAACAGCTCCTATTATTTTGGGTACTTGTTAGTCATTTTGATGTTAGCCCGGTGGGTTTGGATGCGTGGTGACAACTACTTTGTGAGTTTATAAATACTAGATAACTGTGTGATTGTGTGTGTTTAATCTCCACTATATGAATATTTCAAGATCATAATCATTTTGTTAGTTAGTTATTGTTGCAACTAAATTGTTAGATTGGCTTAAAACTAAAGATTTGTGTTTTTTTTTTTGGTTTAAATCTAGAGACAACAAAAAGGAAAAATAATTTCTTACTATTCATGTGTAAATCATCAGCCAAACTAGCTGAATCGGGTACGACACTTTCAGCATCACCACCACTTGATTCCTTACCTGGGGTTGGCGATGGCATCACGAGTGGCACAACGCAGCCAAATATAATGGACTTTTGTTGATTTTGCTGTTTAGGGAGTAGGGAGGAAGAGGTGGTTAAGAGGGTTAGTAAAATTGATTTAATGTAGAATTCCAAGGATTGTTGATTTGAACGAAAGGAAGATCTAAATTTTAGAAGTGGCAGTTAACAGAAAACTTTTGAGTTCCAATATAGTTGCTTGGATCAACAATCCTTTTTTAAATAACACTTGACTTATAAGCTCACCTTTTGCAAGAAGCGCTCGGCATCCAAATTCAAAAAGGTGGACATCTCATTAAACTCCTCGACAGGAACAACAATTGATTCGTCACGCACGCTACAACATATCTTACATATCTTTAATCTTTCCAAAATAGTACAACAAAAATTTGTTTCCACAAATTGAATGAGTAAAAATATGGCTTTCGATCTGACCTTCTGATATGAGCACCTCAAAAATGTTAATTTTTGGTATAACATTTAGAGCGCCCACCCTCCCGGGTTTTGTAATAATTTTAATATAATATTAATGATCATCGAAATTCATATTTTTTTATATATTTATAAAGTTTAATATCTAGTCTAATGCTCATAAAAAAAATACAAGTTGGATTGATTTCAAAAATTTTTGTTTGGTGGACTGTTTCTGGGACTTGCCCATATGTCGCTATTTTTGAAGTTTAGTAGTAGACGTCTTTAAGTTAAGTTTAAGCCAACAACCAGCTCTCGGCTCGTGAGCCATAGCTCTCGGCTCATGAGCCATAGCTCTCGGCTCGTGAGCCATAGCTCTCGGCTCGTGAGCCATAGCTCTCGGCTCGTGAGCCTTAGCTCTCGGCTCGTGAGCCTTAGCTCTCGGCTCGTGAGCCTTAGCTCTCGGCTCGAGAACCATAGCTCTCTCGGCTCGTGAGCCATAGCTCTCGGCTCATGAGCCATACCTCTCAGCTCATGGCTTCTGGGCTTGCAGTCTGTTTGTACAAGTAGCCAAGGGTCCAAATGCAGCTATAAATTTTTCGCAAAATTCCCAGGATATATTTGATTGTGAGAGGCAGTCCTCTGAAGAGATGGAGTCCCACAACTTCCACAGCGGATTTACCATATTGTAGGTCGAGTTCCAACGCGTCGCATTGTCCAGCACAGGCAGTGTTATGCTTGGCGAACTGTGCTTCCAAAGAGTCCTTATATTCTTTGCAAGACTTCTGCAAATACCTATTTGCACATCCAATTTTTTAATAACATCATATGCCGCTAACTGCAGCGTATGCGCAGCACATCTGACAATAGACATAACTGACTCTAATGCCTCTTGATATTGATCGTCCTCCACGTCTGCGAACTCCTGTTGGTTTCCATCAAAGAAGTCATCCTGCTCTTCTTGCATGATTTTGCTCATTTTTATAACATTGGCTCCATTATCAGTGGTGGTGGAGTATATATAACTAATATCCATTTCAAAAGAATGGAGGCATTTGAGAATTTCGTCCTTCAAATAGGTACTTGCATGTTTTTGATGCAGCTGAATCATGCCTGTTGCAACACACACACAGAAAAAACCATCAAAAATACTGTATTAAAAACCAAATTAATTTTAGATAATTACCGAAGGTGACCACGTTGATTTTAAAATCTTTGATCCATTGTATGTTAATTCCGAGAATGCTTTTGCTTCTTCTGGTGGCTATGTCCACTTAAAGAGAAACCATTTTGGTGCGAAGTTTCTTGGTAATACAAAAAATATTAAAGTGCTCTTCGTCATCGAAAATTCGAAAGGGAAGATTTTTTGCCGCCACAAGACCAATGCAATGTTTTAAAAATTCATTTTTGGTCATTGTTATGCTAGCACTTAACTTAGACTTCTTCTGTATTGGTTCTTGCTCAGGGTTTTCGTCATCACTTGAAGAATTGGTTTCTGTTTTTGGGCTGGGAATTTCCAAACCATGCACTAATTTATAATACCGTTTCAAGTTGAAGAGTTTTTTGCCAAGCACTTTACCGCAATTCAAACAAACCGCGTTTTTATCATCGGTGAATTTAAAATATTTTACTAAATTATTCATTGTAAATAATTTCATTTTATAAATTCAAGGGCACACAATGACACAAATAATCAGATTTCTGGCACCACGCCTTCTTCATGTATACTATATACATTAATAAACAAAAAACAAACTTTGCCAGTCCCGACAGTAATATTGTCTGTATCTAAGAAGTGCAAAAGTGTGTAACAGCCAGAAGGAATCATTTCCGACCCAATAAAGTATATATATTCTTGATCAGCATCAAATTTTGTTGCTCACGAGCCGAGAGCTATGGCTCATGAGCCGAGAGCTATGGCTCATAAGCCGAGAGCTAAGGCTCACGAGGCGAGAGCTATGGCTCGTGAGCCGAGAGCTATGGATCATGAGCCGAGAGCTATGGCTCACGAGCCGAGAGCCGGTTGATGGCTCACGGCTCCCAAGCTATGGCTCACAGCTCAGAGCCGATAGCTGTGGCTCACGAGCCGAGAGTTGTGGCTCACAGCTCAGAGCCGTGTGCTGTGGCTCACTAGCCGAGAGCCGGTTGATGGCTCACAGCTCCCGAGCTGTGGCTCTCAGCTCTGAGCCAAGAGCCGAGAGCTATGAGCTGAGAGCAAGAGCTGGCTCTCGAGAGCTGCAAGCAAAGAGCAATTCCGAACCCTGTTAAAAACATAAGTTATAACCCAATTTAATCAAATAAATATAATGATTCTTAAAAATATTGTTAATAAATTAGATTTTTCCTATCAAATGGAATTCCAATATCTAAACAAAGTCCAATTGACTTAAGACGTGAAAGAAATATGGAAGCAACTAAAAATCAAGTGGGAAGTTGGTCAAGCCCAACTATTAATAAGTTAGTTCTATGAAATTAATGATTTCTTGCTAAATTAAATATGTTCCTGTTAATGCAGCTTTTGTGATATCAGAAAATGTCCAGCAAACCTGTTACAAACCATTTACTTAAGCGCTCTACAACTCCTTTAATTTGAAAAATTGGCTATAAATTGACGACAAATTGCTGATGCTGCTTTTTTTTTTAGCCAAGAGTACTTCAAAATGGATTTCCCGTCATATCTTGAATACAAGAACTGAGAAATAACTGAGACCAGTTTTTGAATCGGCTTAAAAAATGGCACATCAAGAATGCTAATTTTGTTGTAAAAACTCACTTATATACTACGTTTGTGCTAGCATTATCACGGTTTTTTAAAATCACGCTTTTAAAAATGCGCCTGTTTATGCTGTCATATAAAAAACACGATATTTCTACAGTGAGATGCCACCTATGTAAGAAATCATGGTTTTTCTCAAAAACCTTAGTCAAAATTCGTGTGTAGCAAAAAATCATGATTTTGTGTTAATGCTTGTATTTTTTTGGAAAAATCATGATCTGAAACCATGGTTTTTTGTAAGCATAAATTTGGTAATAAATACTTATTTTATTTAAATTAGTTTTCGCGCCCCCTTAAAACATCGTTGTGAATGTCATTACAGTAACGTTTGCCTGTGAACGCCAGCTAAGTGTTCTCAGCCAGGTGGCAACGCTGTTTTCCTACCTGTTTGAGTGTTAAGTTTTTTCGTCTATTTAGTTTATCTTTTATATTAACATACATTTGTTGTCAACATAGTTGTTTAGTCTGCCACTGGAAGTGCAATAATTAACAAATGGTAAGCAATTATACGAACGGAAGTGCAAAACACTTTCCACTTGGCTGATTCCACCTCCACCCTCCCCACCAGTCGCAGTGGCTACCATTTTCTATTTGTTTATATGTCACTTTCTTTTTTGTAATTCCCAGGCTCGCTACTTTAAAGAACAGGATATAGATGGTTAGTAAAGGTAATACTTATAGTGGATGACGTCATATAAAACCACAATTTCCTTATCTTTCAGAGTTCCGCGAGTGTTTTTATCTTTTTGCTCGTTCGGGCCAAATTAACAATTTGGACGAGCTAACTGTAAGTTCTACTTTTCCACCGACAACATATTGACCCCTACCAACACTCTCCCCTCTTTCCCATTAACCAGGTTATTATGCGCTCTCTCGGCCTATCGCCTACCATACAAGAACTGGTTTCCTATTTGAAGCAAAAGAATGGTAAAATGAGCTTCGCCGACTTTCTGGACATCATGCATCAGCACTCCAAGGTGGAGAGTTTGCCGGACGAGGTAATAGCCGCCTTTAAGGCAGCCGATCCCCAGAATAAGGGCACCATATCGGCCAGACAGCTGAGGAATTTGCTGCAGAATTGGGGCGAGGGTTTGTCCATGCGCGAGGTGGACAACATTTTCCGTGAGGCGAATGTAAATAACAATAGCACAGTGCGTTATGCAGACTTTGTCAAGATTGCCTGTGCCCCAGTGCCCGACTATTACTAAAATCAGCATTCCAGCGGCTCCCTTTAATTCGCACAATTAAATCATTTCAATGGAAAGTTTTCTTGGTTTTATTTATAAAATTGCCTCAAAATGTTTCAATTAGTTGGCAATGGTAACCTCAACCTCTACGCCGGGTTCGATGTTGATCGAGGTGATCTTCTTGACAATCTCGGAGGGAGAGTGCAAGTCGATGATGCGCTTGTGGATTCTCATCTGAAATACGGAGGGGAAAACAAAAGCAGATTAGTTTCTGTGTCAGCGGGTAAGCTTTATTTGTAAAATTTGTCGAATTCTGAGAGCCAAATTGTGAGGAAGACCAGCAAAGTGGACTATGAGAACACGTTTCATCTGGGCAAACCAAATGCGATACTGTATAGCGGCAACATAGAATACCGGAACACGATATCCAGTCTGCCCATACCTATTTAGTTCGGCCAAAAACTCTTACCTGGAAGCGATCCCAAGTCTTGGAACCCTCACCACAAGGGGTCTTACGTGTGGTGATGCGTAGAACTTTGGTTGGCATGCGCACGGGGCCCTGTGAAATTGGTAAAGAATAACAATAAATCAGAGATTCACTTGGGGGGGAAAGCGGCTGCATGTTGCCTAAACCATGTGATATTTTCACGAGGTGGGAATATCCAAGTGAAAATAATGTCCAGTTTAGGCATTTTTCTCTGGCATTTATTTGATGACTAGGCTAAGCGTCTGGCGGACGATCAAAGCCTCCAGGTAAATGCCACAAGCCAAACTCATGGCCTCCCTCCCTGCTCACCTTGACACGCAGGTTCTGGTTCTTGGCACCGTTGATCAAATCGCGGCACACATTCTCCAGGGAGCGAACATTCCTGGAGGTTAGGGTGATGCGAATGCGGTGCACAGAGGCAGAATCGCCGCCATGGGGCTTCTCAATATCCTTGGGTGCAGCAGCCTGTAGAGAAAGAGGCGGTTGTGAGGTTAGGTTGAAGCCAAGCACACGTGTATGCACGGGATTTGTTGAAATACATGTCCAACTAGTGGCAAACGCTTGTAAATCACGCCACGTTGGTTTGTAATTGCAAATTTACCATTTTTAGCAATTTCTCTGGTAGAGATAGTCAAATCTTTTTATTTTGAGCAGCGCTGAACCAGTTAACTTGCTGGCAGAAAACGAAATGGGAAGAGAGCTGAAAGCGTTATCGATAAGGTGGAAGTGCAATTGCTACCGATTGTCTTATCGATAGCTGCCGCTCCACTGTGAATGGCACTCACCAGGTGAGTCGATATGTTATTGCCATCGCTATTGTGTACGTGTGTGTTTGACTTTGCGACGTGGTGATTATCTGTCTCCAGCCACCAGATCCACGACTTTAGACCCATAATCCTTCCACTAGAGCTACATGCATTTCCCAGATCAGAGCAGAGCAGTCCTGCTGCTCCTGGCCCTCACCGGCTATGCGAGTGCCCAGCGTGTGGCACCCGGCGTTAATCCACAGCACTACGTGAGTTTTTGGCTTTGATTATTGTGCAACCAGCTGGTACTACTCCATTTCTACTACTCTTCCAGCAACAAGTGCCGCAGCAGCAGCAACATCCTCCACCGCCGCCTCAACAGCAATACCAGCAACAGGTACATTCCGCACCCGGTGTCCCACCACAGCAATATGTGAGTAGTCAAGGTTACCGCTTTTAATCCTATCCATAACTAATATGACTTTCTCCACCAGCAATACGAACAGGTGCCCGTGCAACAGCAGCAGCAGCAAGTTCAGTACCAGCAAGTTCCTGTCCAGCAGCAGCAGCAGCCACCACAGCAGATGCATCATCAGCAACCACCGGTGCAACAACAGCAACAAGTGCATCATCAGCCGCAACAGCAGCAGGCCCATGGAGGTGGCCATCATCATGGCCAGCCCCAACAAGTCCTAAACACGGGCAATATTCAGCAGGAGCGAGCGTAAGTCTTGTCTTGGTGCCTGTTTATCTTATCAACGTTATTTAGCCATCGCAATTAATCAAAACTGGCTTTTGTCGAACTAAGTACTCCCAAATCATTACTATCTTATCACCCAGAATTGACAACTAGCGCACTTATTTATAGAAATGTATGTAAAAGTTAATAAGCTATACAAATGTGAAATCTAATGTAGGAGGGGATCGCCACCTTTGCAGAGGTCACAGCAATGCTTATTGGGTCATCAAGGAAGACCGAAGTGTGGGAAGACCGAATACGTAGAGAAGGTCTAACCAGCATAACCGAATTGCTAAGATTTAGTCAGAGTTGATTCAAGAAAATACAGAAAGAGGATGTCCCTTCTAGGTATTTTGCCAGAGATGTTCTTTAGAATCGATTTTTTTATAGCCTTAAGCCAATTAAAGACCAAGCTAGCTCCTATTGATCTCTAATTCTGAAATTCTCAAATTCTCTCCCTCGCCTTTTCTCAGTCATATCCAGGAGCACATGCAGGTTCCCATCGATACAAGCAAAATGTCTGAGGCTGAACTTCAATTTCATTATTTCAAAATGCACGATTCCGACAACAACAACAAACTAGATGGCTGTGAATTAATCAAATCACTAATCCACTGGCATGGTAAGTACTGAAGGCGTTTCAATCTGATAATCAAGTTGCTTAAGCCTGCATTTCTATTTGTGCTCTTGCTATTTGACTCATGTCTCTTGTTTTATCCTCTTTTTGCATATACCTAACATTTTGACTGGTTCCCGGTACTGTTCTGGTTGTGGTCATCTAAAATCCATCTAAAACTCATCATAAAATAATTCATTTATCAGAGCAAGGCAGCAAAGAGCAACACACTGGCGAGAAGCCCCAAGTCGAAGAGAAAGTCTTCTCCGATGAGGAGTTGGTAGCTCTCATAGACCCCATACTACAAATGGATGATACATCGCGTGATGGTTACATAGACTACCCGGAGTTCATCAAGGCCCAGCAAAAGGCGGCCGAAAAGCACCAGCAGCAGCAGCAACAACAACAACAACAGCAGCAGCAGCAACCTGTTCATTAGCATCTAGTTCGATCTGTTCAGTTATACATAAACCAATCTCAAGCATAGTTGTGTCCTCGTCCAAAGTCTTTGTTGACGATCCACGCATACTCCTGTTTATGTCTAACCATTTTGAAATTACACACATCCAATCCATTTCCCTAATTATGCTGCAAGCATTCCAATTGGAAAAATCAAGTTTTTTGAACAAATTGTAAAACAAATTCCTTCCCTTCGAATAGTTGGCACGAGTCTCTTTTTTGTTTTTTGTTTGTAGACATTATTTTTATTATTTTTAAACTTGAGAAAACAAAACAAAACAGAAGAAGAAATGAAACAGACTGATTGTGTTTTGTACAAAACTAAAAAAAAAAGAAACTGCATAAAAATATTAAGAACCTTTTGAAATTGAAACCTACTTTAATAGACGCATGCAAATGATTTAGTAAATAAAAAACAAATTACAACAATTTCAATCAAACTCATTTAACTGCCAAGGTTTTTAGTTGGTTTGCGGTGAGCTTAAAAAAAACGTGTTGTAGACAATTAGTTCTGAAACTTTTCCATTTCCAATTTCAGCTGAGGATAAGAAACACACCGAAGGTGGCGAGGCGGCCTCGACGGAACCATCCGGACAACACAAATCGGGTACCGTTTACACCGACAAGGCTCTGGAGGAAACCATAGATTATGTGCTCAAGAGCATGGACTTGAACAACGACGGTTTTGTGGACTGGGCGGAATATCGCAAGACTGAGGCAAACATAGGAAAAGACTAATCACAATTCACATGAATTTTAGACATTAATTTTGAAATTGTTGTGAGCTGTTTAATGGCTTTTTTTTTTTGATACTTTTGCTAAATAAACCGAATTGAACAAACATAAATCACAAATTAATCTTTACTCAATGCTTTGCTCAAAGTGAGTCGTCATTTTTGGAACATGATCCTTGGAATGACTTTTCGCACACTTTGGAAATTGAATACTCATAAACCATTTAAATATCTTTAAAATGCTTAGAAGAATGTAAAAATACTATGATGTCGAATCCGACAGGATTCGTCCATAAGTTGCGGAAGGAATGCCCTTCGAAGTCAGAGAGTGTCGGCTAGAACACAGCCGACATAGTACACTTTTCTGGCTAAGGTTGAATTAAGGTAAAGAAGTAATACAGAAAATTCAAAATATTGTCTTCTAGAGGACGACAAATCAGTTAATAAGTTTCAAGAAAGGAATGCAGATTCATGACACGTATTTTAAGAGACCGGCGAGCAATTGCAGAAGACGTACAGGATTGAATGTTGTACAATTTGTGACAAGTCACCCTTCAAGGTTATCCGTCAACGCTAAGTATGTTGAGGGTCGATCAACGAGAAAGATAAGCTTACTTCGTCTGTGCCGAAGTTTTTATACACTTGCAAGGGCTCGCTTAAATATTTTCAAAAATAATTTTTTTTCCCACAACGACCCATTTTTCGACCGATCGTTCGTATGGGAGCTATATGATATAGTCATCCGATGTGGACAAAAACTTGGAAAATTATGTGAAAGCATATGAAACAACCAAATACAACATTTTGGGAAGCCATCATTAAAAACAAAAAGGTTTTATAGATGAGACTCTTTTCAGACTCTTTTTTTGTATGGCAGCTATACCATTTAGTTGTACGATTGTCACCAAACTTGGCAGAACTATAAAAATGTATAGAAAACCAACGAATACCAAGTTTGGAGATATTTCCATTAAAAAGGAGAAAAGTTTTTCTCACTAAAACTAGTTTTCCGACCGATCGTTCGTATGGGAGCTATAAGATATAGTCATCCGATCCGGTAGGTTCCGACATATTAGTAGCGTGCATCAAAAAGGAGACTCTGTGCAAAATTTCAGCTCGATACCTTCTGAACTGAGAGACTAGTTTGCGTAAAACCAGACAGGCGGACAGACAGACGGACGGACAAAGCCCAATGTACTCAGTACGACACAATGATCAAGAATGTATATGGCTTATGGGGTCGGAAATGAATATTTCTATGCGTTGCAAACTTCAAAAATATAATACCCTTTGCAAAATTATCTTAGGGAAACGATTTAAATTCCCAAAGTATCATTGGCTAAAAGAAAGCGATTCACCAAACCGAACCGTTTTCCATAGTGGTTTTCGGTTCGGTTCAGCATTTCTAAATGGAATGAGCGGTTTGGTTCGGTTCAAAACCGCTGCGGTTCAGAACCGGTTTGCATCCCTGTATATAACAGACTTTGGGTTGGATTTTGAAATATTAATTTTGGTGAGTACTAATTTCAGTTTTTATTTCTAATATATGGCCAAAAGATAGTAGATATGGCGATATCAAAACGTCTTGGAAAGCACATCGTTTAACCAAAACATAAAATTAATTAAACCCTTTGTAGCTCTGGTGCAGGGTATAATTACCATTCACCATGCCACGGTACAGAGGTATGCAAAAGCTCCAGGCATTTAAAGCTTTTCGCTCTATTTCGCTTAGCCCACTTTCAGTCGATGGCAAAGACTCACCGCAAACGGATACTGCAAAAAAGTTCTTATAATTGATAAAAAGAAATGTGAAACAAAAAACGAAAACAAACTGAATAATTGTTTAAAATAACATTAAGTTTAGTATTAATTTGGCTAACGCCTCGTCCAAAGTAAAAACTCAGTTTTAAAAGAGGGAAAATGTAAGAAAGATTTGCTTAAAAATAGCTCATAAAAATTCCTATAATTATGAACTGCATGCCGGGTGCCCCAAACCCAAAACCAATTACGTTGCCCGGGCGATGACGCCCGGCAAAAGTGGATTTTGTTGTTGACTGAAAATAAGCATGCCAAACCACTCCCCCCGCCTCCATGTCCACGTGCGTGCGTGCAGCCAAGGAATTACGCTGTGTATAAATATTTGTTGTTGCATAAATAATAATCAGGGCCCAGTTGTTAGGTGTGATATCGATTTTACCAGCCCGAGTAAAGCTATGTGCGGATGGTGGTGGTGGGCGGATGTGGTAGTAGTTGGTGTGTTAAGGGTCTCTTGTTAAATTACAATTTTTTTCAGGGCTTCCATGCAATCCGGGAGTCGTCCAAGAGAGCGCCTGCTCTATGCCTTTCGAGGTTGGATAGCTTTTGTGGCCTTTATGGACTTGGGTACGGCATTTCGTAGCTACATCGAGAGACGCAGTTTTCTGGGTGATCACAGCGATACACAGTTCATAGAGGGTGGGTATTTACTTCAACAACTTATATGTGGTTTTATATTCATACTCTTTCTAGGTGATTATACCATATCACGGATTATTGGCATGTACTGTCTTCTAAAGGCCATTGCTCTGGTCCACTGCACCCTTTACATACACTACAGACCGTGAGTACACAAAATTGTTGGGGACCATTCAAAGAGTAAACATATCTTCCTTTCATTCTAGTGTTGTCAGCATGGGTGGCTGCTCTTTGGCCCTCACCATGGTCTTCTATGCCACTGAGGCTCTATATTTTCGCTCAAGCACCTTAAACTTCTACGTGATCTTCCCTTGTGTACTGAATTGTAAGTATAAGCTTTAGGAAAGAACGTATAGGCTCTTGGGTTTTAGTTGTACTATCAATCAACCAAACTCTTTAGAGCAGGGGTGCCCGCAAGCTATACGCATCGGACGCATTTTGTGAGTCAAATCATTGCGTTTGCTTCAGACAGCTACAAGCACACACACTCAGCAAATGGTCATAATATCGGTCGGAAACCTTGTTTTAGTAGGAAAAACTTTTTTCTTTTTAATGGAGACGTCTCATAACTTTGTATTTATAGGTTTTCTATGCGTTTTTATAATTCAGCCAAGTTCAATGGAAATCGGACAGCTATATGGTATAGCTGCCATAGAAAAGATAGGTCTAAAAAACCCGACTTAGTCAGAACAACTTTGTGTTTTTAATGGCAGCATCCTGAAATTTTCTGTTTGTTGGTTTTACAAACTTTCACCTAACTCTAAAAATTTTTTTTCCATATCGGATGACTTTCCCATATAGCTCCCATAAGAAACATCGGTCGCAAAATGGGCCGTTTTTGGAAAAATAATATTTTTGAAAATATTTAAGCTCGTTTTTTTTTTGTTTCTTTTAGCAACTAGAGACACTGTAACTCATGACCTCTTGATCGGTTTTTAAAAAAATTTTAAAGAATTAAATTTCCACTATGTTTTTTCGATTTGGATACGCACGATGTTTAAGTCCGAACACAATTCCCCAATTATTAAGGTCATTTTAAGATTAGCAAGAACGTTAATATCAGAAAACGGGCCTAGCTGTAGATAAAACGATGGCTTCTTCATCCATTAGTCAATTTTCCTGATCGTTATCTCAAAAGGTTTTTGATTGGGTTTTTTAAAATTGTATTAGTTCCATTCAGTTTGGTTTAGATCTGGTGTGCGCCCTGTTTTATTATTTCAATAACAATCAATAATTACTCCTTCTATTTCCAGCTATAACCTTACTAGGCCTGATTTACATACCCAAGCGTCTGCGCCTCTGGGAGCCCCATATGGATTTGGATGATGAGAACTCTCAGCTTTTAAAGCAAATGACCGGCTATAAAAGGCGACGTGCGAAAAAAACATAATTTTCCAATTATCCAGCCATGAATGAGAGCAGTATTGTGAGGAGGTAATGGATCGTATTGAAAGCATATTTATCCGCTTTGGACTGCATTGGTGTGATATAACAATTGACATCAAAGAAATCATTAACTTTTAATAGCAATACAAAGCCAAATTAGTGATGCTCTAATTAAGGAAAATCTCAACATCAGTCAATTTCTGACATAATCACTTCAAGACATTTTGGTACTTCCTTTTGATTTTAGAAACAACATACATATATATATACATACATATAATGCATACAATAAAGTTTATTGCACTTTTAAAACTTAGAAATCAATTGTACTAAATTATGAACGTTAAAAGAAGCTTTAAATTTACAATTGAATTAAACGAACAAACTTGTTTTGTAATCAAATGCAATATTTATAATCTTTGGTAACATTATTAAGCAAGCACTTACATAAGTAGAATATACATTTTTGTACTTATTGAACACTGGTATGCATTAATCAAATATTTAAAACAATAGTAGGTTTAGCAACAAAATGGTTAAAACATGTATTAAACAAAAAACGTTTCAATTTATTTACCTTAACGTTTCTTTAATTGTGGACAGCAGATAAAGGGGCGGAGAGATCAGCATGACTGCACGAACTATTAGCCTTGTTCTCAATTCCACTTCCACAAAAATGTTGTGATTTAAAACTTTTGCGGAAGTGAAATTGACAACAAGGCATTGGTAACCAATTGTATAAAATTGTAGAGACACGGGTATCCCGTGTTGATACCGTGGGGTATCAACACTCAAACGAAAAATTCCAGCTGCCTTAACGTAACGTATTCTGACACGAACATTTTTTTTTTGTGGTGAAAACTTCTTGGCAAAAGACTTCTGATTAATTAATATTGATGACCAAGACTTAAAAGGTAATAAGTGCAATCCACCCGATATTTTTACCAGGAAAATTTAACTGAAACACTGGTTTATTTTTTACTTTACTTATTTTCAGGTCTTTTCGTTTTTTGAACTTGTTGCCAAACATATTGGATCACGATTAGTTTAAAAACGAAAACATACTATATAATGATTCTATGCGGTGTCCTAAAACCAGTCACATTTTGAGGTGTAGTTTTTGTAATTTTGTTCGAATAATAGTTTAAGTGGCATTTTTCCTTGCAACAAAGTCCAAGTGAGTAGGTCCGTACGATATTTGTCAGCCACTAAGAAAAAATATCTCATCTCTAACATGGCAAATCATGGGATTTTTCCCTTACGACATGCGGTCACTCTAATTGCGCGTTAAATGCAATTTGCTTTGATTTCCAATTTGTTGTGGAAAACTGATGTTGAATAATTGTTTAGTTCATCCATCATGTATCGCAAGCATAAGAAGCGCACACAACGCCAACTAAATCCCATTGACGAGAATGCCACCATCAAGATTCCGGTGAGTGCTACGCAGCATAAATCAAAGGCACTTGCATGTAGCTCCCTCGCTAGCTGGCTTGAATTGCCCTGCCCCCCATGTGAGCCGCGAAATTTAAATTTTGAATTTAATTGTAAATGGCGAGGTAGGTATTAAATACAAATTGGTTTTTGCAGCGTCCCGAGGATACCAGTGGCAGTGGCAAGACAAACGTTTCCATTGAGTCAACCAGCAATGGCAGCGAAGAGAATATACCTGCCTCACAGGAGCACACCCAGCGTTTCCTTTCACAGCATAGCGTCATCCTGGCCGCCACGTTGGGACGCACACAATCATCCAGCCGCAACATCTTGGGCACATCTCGACAGCCAAACAGCTTTTTTGAGCTTGTCTTGCTGCGAGCCGGTGTGCAATTGGACCAGGGCGATGCCTTTGTACTCTCCTGTGATCATGTGGCCATTGTTTCCAAACTGCGTGAGATATTCATGAGTGCACCAGCCTACGCCGACAAGGTGGAAACTTTCAAGACCGGTCTAAAAGCAGCCCTGGCTTCCAAATCGAAGATGGCTCAGAAATTGCTAAGTGGCTGCACCGTAGATGCAGCTGGAGAGGAGCAAATCTATCAGTCGCAGAATAGTATGTTCATGAACTTTCTTATGATTGATTTTCTACGAGAGCCCTGCCTGGAGGTGCTCTTGAATAGAATAGAAGAGGTGGCCACTTCCGAGGAGGAGCCAAGCAGACAGGCTACCATATCAATGCCGCTGCTGCCACTGATGCTGGCACAGCTGCGCTACATGACGATGTCGCATAGCGAGACCATTTACAAGCGGATCGAGCGGGTATTTAACAATGCAACGGAATCGGCCAAGTTGGATATCATCAGTAATGCAGAGTTTGTGCTGGATGCCAGCAGACATGATGAATTTGTAGACTTGCTGATGTGAGTGGGGTGGCAGTGTGGAGGTGCCGGTGTTGTAGACCATAACATTTACATTCTTGCAGCATAAATTATTCCTCAAATGAAGAGCTGTTTCAAATGACCACTGTTCAAACGTTGAGAAATATGTCCCTGAGCCCTAGGATTCAGGGCAGACTACGTGAGCGCATTCTGGACTTTATTACCAGTGGCGGCTGCTCAGATGCGGTAAGATAAATAAAAAAAAAACTAATATGAATGAAATGCACCTCTTATAAACTGTGGCTTTTAGATTCTACCCCATCTCATAAGGCTACTGCTGAACAATCTTAAGAGGGACACGGATGAAAGCGTGCGCGAGGTTGGCATTGTATTTACTGATGATGAATTCTCCATAATGTTTGCTTCATTTGCAGCTAATCTTCACCTTGCGGGAAATATTTAATTGGCGTCATAGAGCACCAAATGGCAACGGCTCGGCTAACATAGTCAACGATAAGAAATCACAACTGGAGCTGTTTGGCTTTTTGCAGTTGGGCCTAATTCGTTCCAAGCGTTTCTATCAAATGTGGCAAAAATCTATATCTGGTTTGCGTCCAAATGCATTCAAGTAAGTCCCCGAGGAGTTAAAGTATATACTTTAAAGGACATGACAGGCTGCTTTTATATATTACTGTACTATACAAAGACTAAACGGTATGAGTTTGAAGGCTTTAGTTTTCAAAGCAGTTTCCATTCACTCGATCAAATTGAAACTATGTTGTTGGTATTGAAACATCCTTAGCATAAAGCTCTAATTATTTAGCATTTATATCAGATTAATTGGCAGAGTTACATCATTTTATGAAGGTGCATCTAGATTGCCAATTCTAAACTAATCAACATAGAATGGTAGTTTCTTTTACTTTATTTTATCATTAAACATACATAAAAGTCGACAAGGTTAAGTGTATACTTTAAGGTTAATAGCCCTGAAAATTCGGAAATTAAAGTAAACATTTACTGAATATATTGAAAACTTCGGAGTTCGCAAACGCTTTTTTCAAGTTTTTCATTTATCTATCCAGCCACATTGACTGCGTCGAATTCGTAAAACTCCAATCCTCGCTCTTCATTTTAATGTCGATTATTTAATTTTATTTGTTTAATGCGATTGACATGGTTTATGCATTTAGGTTTTTCTATGATTCCATTAAATCCTCTTAGATATCTGCATTCCTAATAGCTAGGCATTCTAATCTGAAAACTCCCTGCAGAGAAAGAGACTAGCTTAATACCAGAAGTATTGCAGTCTCTTAAAACTCGTAGCAGCCATTTCCAACCAGTTTAATACCAGATGGCTTACAGCAGCCATTCGCCAACCAGTTTAATAGCAGTTGGCATTGGTGTAGCCTTATGGCAGTCTATTTAAGTTAATTGCCTTCTAGACAAGCTTTAGCCCACACAATATGCAACCTATACTATGCATCTTTAATACTGCACTTCATAGCTATTCATGTTTAATTTCACAAGTCAACAGTGTGATCGAACGATGCAAAAAAAATGTCGTTAAGAAAAGTCGCCACAATATATTCGATATCAGATATATCGCCTTGGGAAAATATTCGATAACGATATACAGGGTTGCCCATATTCGACGGACCCATGTTTTTTTTAAAAAAAATTAAAGAAAAAAATAAAAATTTGGCGGTTGGCAATCTTAATCATTTAATTTGTTCCAAGTAGATTTGTTTACATCAATTTTTGAATATGATATCTCTCAAATGGCCGCCTCTGGCGTTGATGGCGTATTGTGCCCTTTTTGCAGCATTTTCCAACGTTTTCGCCAACATTTCGGCCGGAATAGCGGCTATTTCTTCACGAATGTTGTCCTTGAGCTCTTCTACGGTCCTTGGCTTGTTAACGTAAACCTTTGACTTCAAATATCCCCACAAGAAGAAGTCAGGCGGCGTCAAATCGGGCGAACGCGGTGGCCAGTCCAAAT
Source organism: Lordiphosa fenestrarum (assembly GCA_035044985.1). Taxonomy (NCBI): domain Eukaryota; kingdom Metazoa; phylum Arthropoda; class Insecta; order Diptera; family Drosophilidae; genus Lordiphosa; species Lordiphosa fenestrarum. The sequence continues at coordinate 133,199 of JAWNNO010000691.1, forward strand.
CACCACTTTTCGACATCAAACGGCCCGGAAACAATTTCTTCAGAAAATCGATTGTTATGCGACTTGTGTGCGGTGGAGCGCCGTCTTGTTGAAACCAGAACTGCCTCATACGCTTTCGACGAATAATTGGCATCACAAAATTGGTCATCATGTCGCGATAACGCTCCTGGTTGATGGTAACAGCATGGCCATTTTCATTTTGAAAGAAAAACGGCCCAATGACCGTTTTCGCACTAACGCCGCACCAAACTGTGACTTTTTCGTCATGAAGAGGCACTTCTTGAATCTCCTGAGGATTTTCAGTGGCGTAAATACGGCAATTTTGCTTATTTACGGTCCCATTCAATGTGAAATTTTAATTTTTTAAAAGCACGTTGAGTTTTCACAATCGACTTGTTCTGTTGAATGTAAATTTCAACTATTTCAGAGCGCTCGCGTGGCGTGTATTGTTCCATGGTAAAAATCTGCTTGGACTGGCGCTTCAAACGCGGTATGTCATTAAGCGATCTGACATCTCTGTCAAAAGTTATGGCGTTGCCAGATGGGTCCGTCGAATATGGACAACCCTGTATAGTAATTTATGACAAAAGCATCGATGTTAGATATATCGAATTTATTTCCGGCATCCATAAAAAATTGTCTGCTCGACTTTTCTTTAGAAAATCTCTAAATGAGTAATGAATTAGTGTAAGATTGAATAACTTGTTCCTTATTTTGATCATTGCCCCATGAAAAAAATTTTATTTTTAGGTACTTTTAGTTTATGGGTCTCCGTGGACCTGTCTGTGAAAATGCCCATATATGATTTCCTTGATGGTACAAATCCATTCTATAAATTCATTTATTATTCATGGCATTTCGTGATTTGCTTGCTGAGTTCTTTCAATCAATTTATTTCTTCTGAACCGTATAGTACAGATCAAGGTTTTGCCCATCAAACCCCCTTTGAATTACTTTAACATTTGCGATCAATGACATCTCTGAAATCCCCTGGTCTTTCCAGCTGTGTGTTAAGGTTCTGTGCCAATTCTTTGTGGGCACCATATGTAAAATTGTTCCATTCATTCAGAAAAATAGAAGTTATGTTTTATAATTTCTCTGCGTATGTAGGTTATTAAGTAGGAGGTTGGGACCATTAATAACATTCTAAGCTTTGTGCTAAAAATTTTTATCTATAGAATTTATGTCCTTATTTGCTGGTTTTGCATTTACAATCATATGCAAACGGATTTTATACGGTAATACAGATTTTATGAAAGCTTTTTTAGCTTTTTCATTTAGTTTCTTTCTATGTGAATCCTCTCGATCCCAAAACTAATTTATAGAAACACAACAGTCAGCAAGTCCATCATATATTAAGCCTTAATAGCAAAAAATCGATGATCCCTGCGCCTCAAAGACCTATACAACTCTATTGTTTGTCGTAAACTTGAATTTGTGTCATGTGCATAAAACCCTAAATATAAAACTCTTGCTGGGCTTTCTTCTCCGTGGTCTTACCTTCTTATTCCAAAAGTAACAAGCATTTGCTTAAATCACAATTTAAAATTAAAAATTCCATTTACAGATCCTTTGATTTCATCATGTTATTGCTGCTTATAAATGTCAACGAGGATAATTCCATGTATATTGAAAATATTGTAAGTTCCTGAACATTATCCAAATATCAAACTCTAAACTTATTTTCTTTTCTTCAAATCTTTAGCTTCGACGTCGTATTAAATTGGAATACATTACGGTAGACATTTTGGAGGATATAAAACTGCATTATCCTTACATATTAGAGCTGCATATAAGCACCTTGATGCATATACTTCATGACTTTATGCGGGAAAAGAACCGCATTGTATCCGATTTTGCCAAGTCTTCTTACGGCATACTCTTCAAAATATTCGATTCCATACAAAAGGATATACTCAAGAAGCTACTGGAGCTGACCTGTGAGAAATCATCCGAACGTCTGACCACCATGGCATTGGAATTGCTTCGAGAACTGCAGCGCAAAAATGCCAAGGGAGTACAGAACTGTGCGATGCTGTTGCTACCAATGCTGGATCGTCTCAGTGACCTGACTTTATCACAGACTCGCCTTGCCATGGACTTGCTGTGTCGTGTAGCATTTCCAGATCCAAAACTAACGGAGTGCTTGCCATTGCAAGAGCAAATCGATATGGTGGTTAAGAAACAACTAATCAATCGTTCGGATTATGTAAAGAAGCAAGGCATAATTGGCAGTGTGCAGTTAATTGATGCAGTTGCTCGCATTGAAACATTTGATATGGATCATGATGATTTTAATACCAAGGTGGATGACATTAATATGTTACAAGATGGACGCGGCAAAGTGGCAGCCAACCTAATTAGTAAGTTATTATTGTGGGGAGAGGAATTGGTCGAAAATTCGAACCAACTCAAGTTAGTGCTGAACTGGACAGCTTGTACTTCTGGCTCAGAGACTAAAAACTATTATCTGACCTATTGAATTCTTTTATTTCTGTCAAAATTTTCATTACAGTCCTCACCGAATCATCCATCGTTAACAATGCCGAGTCTCTGGCTCTGTTTTACGAAGAGCTGGCTTATGTATTCTATGAGGGTACATGGAACGACTATCCTTACTGGTTGGATAATGATTTCATCATTTGGCTGTGCGAGCTGATCAGTTATCGTTTTCAGCAGAGTTTTGTCACCGAAGATTTGCCAGAGACCATCAAGTGAGTAAATGCACATTTAATTTCACTTGATCAACTTATTCCATATTTGTTTTCCACAGAGGAATCCCAGTGGATTATCAGAAAAATATCAATTCGTTGGACGAATCAAATAACGAATCCGATCCGGAGGTGCTCAACATTTGCATTAACATATCCAAGCTGGTCTTGGCCCCAAAAGTGCAGTGAGTTTTGGCCCAGCAGCATATTGAAAGTTGTATCATACTAAGGTGTGCACTCTTCTCGTTATCTCAGGTGCTGTGACTCTATTTATGTGATGGCTCCTTTGTTTAAATTTGTGAGTGTGTTGCATCAGCTGCGCTATCAATATAGCCTGGAGCTGATAAATGCTCTGCTTGGTTGTGGCATTATACTGCCCGAGTTCTTTGATGATGCCAACTATTTGGCCATCTTTGACAACTTTGATGAGGTTCAGCAGAAGGATATAATGTATATCTATTTCCATGCCATAAATTGGATGCGTGTAACTATTAGCGCATTCGCTGGACAAAAGCATGATAGCACACGTAGTCGTGTGCTGTGCCGTTTAAGCGACTTGATTAGGATAGAACAAAAAGTAAAGATACTGTTACAACATGCTCCTGTGGATTTTGTGCCTCCACCTTATCAGTTTTTAAGCAACTCAAAGCAAATGGCGGCGGCACAGCACAAGCGGCCAGCAGGAATGTCCAAGGCAAGGCCCAACGAAACAGCTATGGATACAGAAAATGTGGCTAATCACACTACATTGGCGGATCTAACCATTAGGCTGGGACCCTGCAGGACCATCAAAAGTAAAACTGATTTTGAACATCTTTACGGCCCGAAAGAGAAGTACCGACCCATGGATATGGGCATATTAATTCTGCTACGTGAACACAAATTCTCTCTGAATTATCCCCTCGAAACCGGGGAGCTGGGCAATTGTTTGGGTTTGTTTGAGTTGCGTTTTATCTTGGTAGATGTCATACAGAAAATGGAAGCTGCTCTGCTGGGACCGGGTCATCAAGAGGCCACAGATGATATAAGGTCACATGTGACTTATCCGGAATATCTCATAGACGATGTACAGCATTGTCTGCCTCAAGTGAACAAACACTTGATCACCCTGTCCAAGGCCATAGATGAGCAGCTAGAGCTGGTGAATCAGGTGCACAGTAATTTGGATTTATTCAAGGACAAATTCAACAACATCAAGACCTGTTTTGGTCTTTGTGTGCGTCTCTTTGCCCTGTACTTTGGCTGGACCGAGTGGGGCGAGAAATCACATGCTGAGTTACTGCACAGTAAGTGGACAAATGTGAAGAAATTATGTAAAAACCTTAGTCCTATATATTGTTGTTTATTTTGGCAGCATGCTTGCACAGCTTAATGCCCCAAGAGCAGCGGCAGGCGCTTGAAAAACAAACCACACCCCAAGGGGCTGCCCAGATTTTTGATTACTTTTTAAAGTACGACAAATCAGTATTAACTTTGAGTGCAGCCGTTCAATTGCATCGCCTGCTGTGCAGTTTGCGCAGGCTGAGCACCTCGGAGGAGGACTCATCGCAACCTGGATTTCAGCAAGCCGAAGACATGCGTAAGTATTTCCACTTGCCCCCGTCATTTCCACTTGTCAACATACTTTTTGGCCATTCAGGTGCACTTTGTGAAAAGTTTCTGCGTCGTAAGTGGTTCCATTTTGCAGGCAGCGCGGAGAAGGGGGCGCAGTGTAATGTACATCTAGACGAGCTGGTCAAGGGCTTCCTCAAGAACTCATCTTATGCGCGGCAAAAGGAACTTTTGCAGGGACTAAAACAAGAGTGCCTACTGCTTAATACAAAGGACAAGGCTTTGAATTCATTCCCCAACTTTAAGAAGTAAGTCGAGTGAGAGATAGAGCGAACGAGAGATTTAACTCAATGAATGCTTTTTGCAGGGCCAACTTTCCCTTAATGTTCCGCGGATTGTGCGAGGTGCTTATTACCACGCTCAGTGCCCAACTGAGCGTGGATACGGGAGGGGATCGCCTTAAGCTGTGGGAGTCCACGGTAGATTTGCTAAATGGCCTGCTAAATATTGTACAAAAGGTGGAGCAACCTCGTAACTTTGCCTTATTTCTAAAGCATTCGCAATTGTTTCTTAAGCTATTGCTACAGCATGGCATGTCCGTGCTGGAGACTATAGTACGCGATGATCCCGAGCGTTTGACCAAGTTCCTGCACGAACTACAAAGCGTAACACGATTTCTGCATCAGCTTTGCTGTCATTCAAAGTCGATCAGTAATACGGCCATCATCTCATACATACCCACTCTGCGCGAAACAATTGAGACCTTGGTATTTCGCGTCAAGGCACTGCTGGCAGCGAACAACTGTCATTCGGCATTCCATATGGGTAATATGGTCAATAGAGATCTGCACGGCGATGCCATTATAACACCCGTGGGTTCGTTTGCCAGCGAGCAGAACAGCGATGAGGAAATACCCGCCGATGATACCAGCGTGGATGAGACGGTCTTGGGCGAGGAAATGTCAGCAGGAATCACTAATATCAGTGCTGGCACCAGACCAAGCACTGCCAGTCGCAGCAAGTCTTCTTCACGCAGTAAATGCTTCTAATTTGTACACTTAACTGACGTCCGAAAGTGGTGAAAATGATTTGTTTTCGCAATTTGTAACTGTCTATCAATTGTTTTTAAATAATAAAGCTTTGTAATCATAAAAAAAACGTATAATCAGCAATCTCAGCCAAATTGTCTATAAACTTTTAATTTGATCCAAAGATTAAAACGGGCTTTTCTATTCAAAAATTTTCCCCATATATTTGTTTTAGATTAAATTTCTTAATCAGTCGTCGAAAAAGAATTTTTATGTAATGCAGATTTTTAAGCACGAAACAATTAATTGATTTAAATAGTTGAACTTTTCAACGACAACTAAATACTATTGAAATTTCCATAATTCAAGCTTCAAGTCTATTATTAATGGCACTTGAACCCAGTCAAGGGCCAGCTGATTTTTATATAATATATTTATTTCCCTTTCATTCAAATTTTGCTTGGGATATTTCCTTTCAGTTCAATTTTTAATTGTGACTTTCAGTCAAACAGTTAACCATTAAATTTTCAATTGTGATTTTTCACACCAGTCTCTAGTTATTAAGATAAACAAACAGCTGTAATTATACCCTTGCAAAGGGCATTATAATTTTGCCCAGAAGTTTGCAACGCATAGAAATATTCATTTCCGACCCCATAAACTATATGTATTCTTGATCAGTTTAAAAGCTATCGGGCTGATATTTTGCACAGAGTCTTCTTTTTGCTGCACACTATTAATAGGTCGGAATCGACCGGATCGGATGACTATATCTCATAGCTCCCATAGGAACAATCGGTCGGAAAACTAGTTTTAGTGAGAAAACCTTTTTTCTTTTTAATGGAAACGGCTCCAAACTTTGTAATCGTAGGTTTTCTATGTGTTTTTATAATTCCATCAAGTTGTATTAAAATCGGACAACTATATGGTATAGCTGCCATACAAAAGATAGGTCTGAAAAACAGTCTTAGTTAAAAAAACTTTTTTGTTTTTAATGGTAGCATCCTGCAATATTTGTGTGTTTCACATGCTTTCACATAACTTTACAAATTATTGTCCAAATCGGATGACTATATCATATAGAGAAATAGGGAAAAAGAGTATTTTTTGAAAATATTTAAGCGAGCACTTGCAAGGGTATAAAAACTTCGGCACGGACGAAGTTAGCTTAGCTTTCTCGTTTTGTTTTTTGTGGCGTGGCGCAGAACACCCCATTTTCCCCTACTTAGTGTTCTTACCAAGGCACACTAGGCTGAAAAGCCAAATTTTTGGCATAAAGTCAACAAATGCAGCCATAGAGTTGAAACTTGGTAATTTTGATAAGAATAACCTGAATATCACTTAGAAAAAGTTTTAAGCCGATGCTACCACGACTACCTAACCGCCCAAATGGTCCCATGTGGCGGATAAGTAATAATTTTCTATTTTTTTTTTGTTTTTGATTAGTTTTGGCATGTTTTATACAATTTTTTGTTTTTAGCTTAAGTTTTGCATGTTAATTTGTTTAAAACTCACCTTAAAAGTATAGTTTTTCTCGACTTTTGGTCTGCCTCAAATTGAACATGCGTCCTAGGCTGAGTTTAATCTTTCCTAAAAGTTGGAGAACGGGCAAAATGGGGCAAAAAGTAATGATAACACGTGAGAATGCTTACTTTGAAGAACACTTTAACATAAAAACATTTTGGCCGCAAGTGGGCGAAAGTTAGTTTTAAGTCCACAGGGGAAAGGTGTTTTAGGTAAGTTTTCTTAGACTAAGGACGTGTCACAAAACAAATTAATTTTCAAAATTTCACAGGTTTAACACAATTGCTTAATATGGTTTACATAATACATCAATTTTACTGTATTTGGCATAGTTCACACATTTTGTTTGTTCACTAGCAGAAATTTGCAGGCCTGTTAAAAGTCCACAATTGCCCTCCGACAGCTTTTATTTTTGGAATTGTTATATTTGAAGTATCATCATTTGGAATAATTGACAAACATTATAAAACATTGTCATTAAAAATTCGACTTTATGCCAAAAATTTGGCCATTCAGCCTAGTGTGCAAGGTAAGGTATAAAATTAGTGTTCAAAAATAAAACGTAAGTAGGTTAAAAGATTTTCGAAATATGCAGTACATAGGTAAAGGTACAAAAAATGTGATTTTTAATAAGCCTTTCAAAGAATGGCACCAACCTTAAATTGTTCAGGTCGTGAGGCTTTGAGGCTTTTTCGTTAGCGATTTATCTTCAACGTAGAACAGTTCTATGTAGCGCCCAGTGTGTAGCGAGTTTCCGCCAAAACTGTTAGTGTATTCACGGAACGATGTCCGTCAGGGCATCGTAGTCGAACCGAACTGGAGCAGAAAAAGTGTTTCCCTGCCGAACCCAAACCTGATCCAAAGAAAAAAAATTTTTAAAAAGGTTTCGGTTCAAAAAAATATTTCATTCACATCTATTTTTAGCTGCTATTAAAATAAAAACAAGTGTTTTTTTTATTTGTGCTATTTTGTCTTAGTGTTCGATCATACTTATACATATATGCATACATTTACCAACACTCTAGAACTCACAAATATAAGTAACGACCCCACAATGAAAATTTCTATGTGGAGCTACGATTTACATATATGGAAAGCATAGATGCTGTGCATTGTCACGTAAAGTAGTAGGTCCATTTCGCCAATTTTCCTGCCATTCACTTGAATGGCCGTCACTCAAGTTTGTGAGTTCTAAAGATTTTACATTGCACATTATACATATATATGGTAGTTTCATTTGTTCCTTATTCCATATCGGTAAACGATTTCATTGCTCTTTTTGACGGAATTCAAAGATTGCCTCAAAGTTCTAATGTTTAAAAGTATTGGGAAATATTAGCTTTTTCTGCAACCCAAGTGTCAGGCAAGCCCACTTTTTCTACTCTTAAGTTTGTTTTATCCAGCCAAAGAGCCAGTACTTATGAACAATTACTGGACGACATTTTAATGATCAACTTAAACTAAGCTCAAATATAATATTATATTAAAAGCATCAAAACTCTAAAGATCTGTGAATAAAATGTTGAGTTTTCGTTTTCCAAGTTAGCGAAAAAATAATGTCTCACCCTGAACCCCGGAGTGAAAGTAGGGGGGGAGCAAAACATATCGCTTTACTTGCACTAAGTTGTTGGAAATGGCATTTACTATTCATTAAAGTGGACTCTAGCTCCGAGTCTCTATATAGTCGTAACAACCTGATTAATTCGATGAAATAAGTTAGGTAAGCCCAGATATCTAAATAAAAGTTTAACGTCGCGGTCCTCAGCGAATCTTTGTAAAACTTTCTCCACAATATACTACTCATTCTCATTTCAATCGAAGATGTACAGGGTGCGCCATATAAAGTGTCGGTATGGCAACACTGAATAACTTTGACATTTACCAACCGATTGCTTTTGTTAGACATGTTTTGGAAACATCAATCTAGTACAATTTTGACCATGGAACGCTTCACACCAAAACAACGTACCGAAATAGTGACGCTGTTCACTATGCCGACGCCGACACTGAACCAGATTTTTAGAAACAAATTTTGATGACCGATGAGGCCCATTTCACGCTTTCTGGTGGTGTTAATAAGCAAAATTGTCACATATGGGGCACGGAAAATCCATACCGCATCCATGAAATACCTTTACACGAAAAGTGACTGTTTGGGCCGGCGTTTGCGCCAAAACCAAAATGCCGCAAAAAGGGCACATTTTCTTGTGGCCAATAAAGGCGGCCACTTGATTGATGTTGTGTTCAAAAAGTAGTCGAAATTAAAGGAACAAGATCAACATATAGCAATCGGTTGTTTGTTTTTATATTTATTCAGTGTTACCGACACTTTATATGGCGCACCCTGTAGAACAAGGAAAAGCTAAAGCAATCCAAAGAGCTATCATTGTTATTGGGAAAAGTTCGTCCGCTTCTTGTACAATATCGCTCTTAAGTTTCTTGCGATCCTCTATGCTCATATTCTTAGATTTCCATTGATCTTACCGCAATTCAGCTTTTCCGATATAATTTTGTAGATCGTAAAATCTGGTAAAGTGGTTAGATACTTTTATGAAGTCCTCAAGATTAATTTTTAGCATATTTGCCGGATGTAACTGAAATAATTCAAATGCTGTCAAGTTTGCATCCGCTTTCGAGCGGCTTTCGAGTATTGAATCAATAGTGATTTCTTCCAAAATTAAAAAACCAACCAATTCAGACTATTCCTGCTTCCTCCTGCGTACGCCCTTGCCTGATTTATATACAACGTGAAAATTACTCCAGACATGGGCGAAAAATGTAGTATTTACTTACAAATATATGAATAATTCAGTCAAGCACAATTATACTATAATTTCCCTTAACCGGTACAATTCTTCAAGTAATTGTAAACGGAATTAAATTTGGCAATAATCACTGAACAGAAGTAATTTCAAGTTTCGATTACGACTACTAAAAAGTTGTAGTCAGTAATTGATTTGAATTATCTGAATAATGGAAATGGAAATTTAATTCATATTTGCATGCATTATGATAAAAACAAACTTGGGGGAAGTACCGAGTAGTCATTGTTAGACATTTGTCCATCTCGGATACATAGAAATAGGACTGACGATCTCATTTTCCTTATGCTCGAGAGTTCCAACAAAAGAATTCTCAATCCGTTCAAAAATAAGCCCCTCCCACCACTTAGAACACACAGGCTTTGCCATTTTGTATTTATTTTGTTTTTTTATTCGTATTTGTTTTTTTTTTTGTTTTTTGTTGTTTTTTTTTTTATCTGGATGCAATTTTATTTAATTTTCGTATTACAAATAATAACAAATGTATGTATATCAAATATTTTTTAGTACAATATGCTTCCCTTTCACTGTTTTTTTGCTTTCTCCTTCTCGTTAACAATAATGGTTTATTAAGACGTAAAAAGTTTTGCTTCCGTTCTGCTGGCTTCTCCTACGACGAAATTTATTAAATTGTTTTTGCTTTTCTTTCTAATAATTGGCGACGTTACTTTCACGGCTCATGAGTCCCTTCCACACACGTGTGGAGTATGTATGCAAATGTGTGATGTATGGGTTGGTCTTATATATATTATTTTATATATGTAATAAGTATTATAAATTTAAAAGCAAAATAGAGAAAACACACACAAACTAAGAGTAAACGAACATTGAAAAGAAACTAGGAACAACAAGGCGGAAACTGCTCGATCCTGTGCCTGTGTGCCTGGTCTGGCGTCGTCCTTGCCTTCTAAACAGCTGCGCTTGAGAGCCAATTTTATTTTTTTGTGTGTTTTTGAAATATACAAAACCTCAAATCAAGCTAATAATTTGGCTGAAAAGATTTGGGGAAAAACAAATGAAAAATGGTAGGAAAATTTGGAAAATGTTCAAAATGCGAGCTGGTTCCAACGAGCCCAGCTCTCTGCTGTTTGTATATTTCAATTCAGTTCACTGTTTTCGGTTTTTTTTGATTTATAAATTTTTATTGTTTTCTTTATTTGCCAATTTTTCAAAAACTTAAAACATTTTACACAAATTAATTTTAAAAATTTTTTAATACGTACGCAGTCTGTTTAAAAGTAAAGTTAGATTATACACGCCTACACATATACATATATTCCATTCATATATATATATATTAATTATTGTATATTAAGGAGAAAGATTACGTTTATATATATATATGTATGTAATTATGATTAAATCTTGCCTTTGCATCATCACAATTCATGTAAAGTTGTTGTTTTTCGCTCAGTTTCCATTCTCGATTTGAATTTGTTATGGTTTTTTGTTGATTTCTTTTGTTTTAGTTTGAAAGTTTTACAGAAATTGGTTTAGTTCGGTAAGTATTTTGTGTTGTTGTGGTTGTTGTTGTAACATTAGATCGTAAAAATATTTTGCTAAAAATTAATATTCATATAGTTTAATTCAGTTTTATATATATATAACATACAATTTTTTTTTTTAAAACTTAAGCGCACAAAACAAAACTAAATATGCAAATTATAAACTAATTTTGCCAAACGTTTTTGCTTTCCCGAAAAAAATTAAACAAAAATTACAATATTTAACACAATTGAAGAGGGGCGTGGGAGTGGGAAGGGGCTCAGGGAAGGAAGCGGGTGGGCGGGTTTTAGATCGAAAACTTTAACGGAGTGTTAACAAGTTGCCAATTGGTTATCTTTTTTGTTTCCTTTTGTTTTTTTTTTTTAGTTTACAATTACAAAAAATACACATTAACAATTAAAAAAGCTTACAAGGTAGATTACAAATTTAAAACAATATAAAATCAGTACAGTTATCGAATTAAACAAAACGCGTAAGATTAAGTTATATTTATATATTTGCAATTTGAAAGGGGGACAGCTGCTGCTGCTGCTGCGGCTCTGCTTGTTCAAAAAGTCACCAAAAAAAAAATAAATTTATAAAAAAATTTCAATTGTGTTTGTGTGTGTTTCGGATAGAAAAGTGATTGAGAGTAAACAATTAAAATGAAACTAAGTTAAACAAATAAAAAAAATGTATTATTGTAGTTAGAAAATGGCGCACACTTCTCTCAAATGTCAGCTACAGTGACAGTTTACGTTTGTGTGTGTGTGTGAGTGTATGGGTGTGTGTGTGTGTGTAGGTGTGTGACTAAATTTAAGCTTAACTATGGTCATTTAGAATTTGTTGTATATATGTTGTTGTTGTTGTTGTTTCTCTTATTGTTTTGTGGCTAATATTTAAGTATTAAAGTTCTTTGCTGGTTTTGCAATTGTGTTTTCGTTTGCGCAAGTTTTCATTTAGGCAACTGCTTGGTGTATTTGTGTGTGTGAATTTTAAAATTAAAATTAAATGAAAAATTATTTCTGCTGCTTTTAGGCTTGGTTTTCGCTTGTTTTATTTTATATATGCTGAACAATGTTCATAGATACGTTTTTTGTTTAAATATTTTCAACTGCCAACCGGTTTTTTTTTACACATAAATTGGAAGTTTTCTTTAGTTTACAACTAATTTAAATTTATAATTTTATGTTATATTTTTGTTTATACATTTTTGCTTTACTTGAGATCTAGCAAAAAGGAAAAACGGAAACAAGTAATTGCTTTAATTTTGAAGTTATCAGCTTGGCAGCTTAGCTATAGCCATTCTCAGTTTCAGTTTTTGTTCAGCTGGAGAAAGTACGGGGAATGTGGCACGAAAAAGAATCATAGACTAAAGTTTTACTAGGTCAAACAAACTTCAAAGCTGGGCTAAATAGACATGCATATGTGGGCACAGCCCCTGCGCTCTACAATTTGAAAACTCACTGAAAAGGGAGACTAGGCCTACTATCCAGTGTCAGCTTTATACGTTTTTCCATGCTCTTCGATTCACAAAGTCATTCGGCTGTCTTTTACACTGATCGAAGCATTAAACCTGTTTCGACTAGCTATGCTCACATTTAAAACAAACAGCATGTTAACCTACTAGACTATCATGTCTCGCGTGTCGAACAGTCTGAAGGCAGCCTTACTTAGGTGGCCAGCCTTGTAAAAGTTTGCTTCAAGCAGGGTTTGTGGCCTGAAAGTGAAAGCGTAAATAAAGCGACGCCAACTAGCTGTGACCTGCCCTCATCGACCGTTTTCCTGCAACTCACTCAACAGTTGGAAGATCATTTTAACAAAAATTACCTTGATAAGCCTATATCAAGATATTTTGATGATTATACAGAAATAACCATCAAATTCGATTTTGAGCAGACTCTACAAAAGAGAACTTAAAGTGTGGTTTATTGAAAATAGGACACGAAAAAGACTCGGAATTTTTTTTTTGTATTGGTGACTACGCGAGCATTCCCACCCAACTTTTGAAAGATCATTTACTGCCTTGAAGCTAGAGCTGGAGAATGTATTGCCAATACCGCTTATTATTCACTTAACAGATATGGAGTTCTATTAACTGGCTGTCAGGAATTGTAGCTTTAAAAGAAGTTCAATTAATATGACCACAATACTTCTTCCAAGAGCGCCTCAGCTAAGTTTCATTTCATATATAAAATGAGGCAACACTCGTGAGCTACTATGGATAATTTAAGAGAGACATGAATGATTCATGAGAAACCCATCAGCCTCTATTTAACATTATTTAGAGATTTTAGATTTAGCTCAGTTTATGTTTATGCTCTTTTACCGAATGCAGTAATTCGTTGGTGATTTATTTATAACCCGCTTTTAAATTCCTTTTCATTCCAGAACACATTTAAAAAGAATTGAAAAAGATTTCGAGAATGGGATTTTGGTTAGAATTTAATTAGTAGAGATTTCCGTGACACCGATAATTAGATTTGGATTGAAAGAGAACTCCGTGACACAGAGAATTTGATTGAAGTAGATTTTAGTGAAACAGAGAGTTAGATAAGGGTTGGAATTTGATTGGGATAGACTTTTTTGACACCAAAAATTGGATTTGAGTTGCAAGAATTAGATTTGAATTGAAAGAGATTTCCGTGACATTCGACTAAAAGAGATTTTAGTGACACAGAGTTAGATTTGGGTTGGAATTTGACTGAAAGAGATTTCCGTGACAGCAAGAATTGGAATTGTGCTAGAATTTAACTGGATTGTAAGTTATTTCCCTGACAGCGGGAATTTGATCAGGTTAGAATATGATTGAAATAGATTTCCGATTGGATTTGGGTTGGAATTTAATTTAAATTTACACGTTTTTCTATACATGGAAAATTTCTAGAAACGACTATAAAAATCTGAGCTCATTTGTAGTTAGCATACGGATACAATATATATCAAAATACTCGTGTTTCCTCTGTTTATCTCAGTCTCTCTGCAGCGCATGGCCAAAGGCGATAAGACCAACAAGTTTGCTTGAGCGTTTAGCAACGAACGACAAAAAGAGCTAGCTCTGAGCTAACCTCATCGACCGTTAGCCTGTGGCTCAAAGCAATTAGCTTCGGCAATAGCGAAATGAGCTCAGTACCTGCGGGCCAGGCATTACCATCGCTGGTCTAAAGCTACGCATTAAAACGTACTCGTAAGTGTAATCTCTCTCACTATTGTACAAGCATTTACTTCAGTTCACTTCAGACGCTCTTTTCCTTTTCACATTCCCCGATTTTTCGCTTCTCCTCCACTAGTTGGTTGGCTGACTATAGCTTAGCTTCTTAGCTGCTGACAATAGCCTGGCAAGTTGTTTTGTGTATTGGTGTTGTTATTATTATTGTTTTTAGTTATTTGAAATGTTTTTATTTTATAGGCATGGAGTTACAAGTAGATCAGAGTTTTCTATGTTTATGTGCGTTAAAAAAAATGAATGGAATTTGTTAATTAGTTTTAGTTAATTTTTCTGTTATTTAGGTCGCCTTTTGGGCGTTGGCTATAATTGATTTCGTAACTTGGTTTTTTATTTGTTTTTGTTTTTTGGGTTAAGGGAATTTTAATTTTTTTGTTTTTGTTGTTATTTAAAAACTAAGCACATTATATAGTCATATGTTCTTTTGTTTTAGTACGCTTTCATTATATAAATTTTTGTAAAATTCATAGTAATTGTATTATTAACTTTTTGTGATGTGTCAGTAGGTCTGTAAGTGTGTGTCTGTGTGTTGTCTTTCTAATTCGTTGTTGTTGAGAATTGCCCCACTGTGGGTGTGTGTCTGTGTGTGTGTGTGTGTGTGTGTGTGTGTGGGAGTAAGGGGGTGTGCGATTACTTAGCTCTACAAATATACTTCTGTTTGTATTAATTGATTTTAAGTTGCCTAAACCTTAGTTTTTTAAAAATATCTTTTGTTTTTGTCGTTTGTTTTTCAATAATGCTGCATCGAATTTTCAATAATTTTGTTTTGTTTTGTTGATTTTGTTGTTGTTGGTTGTCAGTCAATGTTTCATCATTAAGCTTTGCTTTTGCTTTTCTTTTCATGCTTACATATATATTATATATATATCAGATATATGTGTCGCCTTCTAGATGTGGTGTATGTATGTATGTTTAAATTGTTAGAGAAAGCCTGTTTTTGCCTCCGTTTGATTTCTCCTTTGTAAATGTTGTAAAAAAAGGCTTGCTACACGCTGCTTAAGTTTTAAAATCAATCAAGATAAATATATGTATTTTTATATATATATGTATATATATATATTGGTTTTTGCTATATACGCTCAATTATTGTTTCGATTTCATGTTAAAAACGCTAATACTTTAATTATCGAATTTTAAAAAGTAGTTTTTTGTTTTATCTAATTTGAGGCGCGATTCTAGTGTTTTTGTGTTTTTGCTTTAAAAATTGGGAAAATTGTTTGGGGGGTTTAAAATGTTGCTGCAAGGCTTCTAGGTTAAAGTGATTACATACATACACACATATTCTTCTTAGGGAAGTTGAGGATGACGAGTTGAAAAAAGAAAAACCTATTTATTATGCGTAGAAATTGTTATTGTTTCTCCCAGGAGTGAAAAGTTGCGCTTGTTGCTGTTGTTGTTTTAACTCCATGCCGAAAACGTATCCATGTACCATTGTTCACCATTTGTGCCTAAAGGTTGCTGTGGTAGCGGTAAACTGCCCCAACTGCCGCCATTTCCTATTAAACCGCTCGGGTAACGTCGCTTAACATCTGCCGGATTTTGGTGACCTCCATCGAACTTACGTTTACCGACTACTGCATTGGTTTCGGATGAGATTCGTGGATGGATGGGTGGTGTGTGCGTGAGCGTGTGCGTGTTTTGGGGCGGGTTTCAAAAGAGAAAAAAGAGAAAGAGAGTTAAAAATATTGTTAATACAAAGACGGCTCAAAGTGGTTGCTATTTTGGTTTGTTTGGTTTTTGGATCAAATTCAATTTAGCCGGGCTATGGATTAAATGTGGAATTGGCTTGTAAAGATAGATTTTGTTTTATTTGAAACACAAATTTTTGTGGATTTTGTTTTTTTTTTATATATTATTTGCTCGTTTAATTTGATATTCATTTTTAGTTCACACATCAAAAATCTGAAGTTTGTGTTAACGTCGGGGGGGACGACTTGGACATGTTACTTGTACATATTAAAAAGTGATTGTTGGGTATGTGTGTCTGTGTTGTGTGTGTGTGCAACAATTTCGAATTTAGTGTGGATGTGTGTGTGTGTGTGTTATGGACATAAAACATGGTACATGATATTATCGCTGCGACAACACTTGGGGGAAAAACACACTTGAAGTACAACATAAATATAGCGATAATCCAAGATCTTCCTTGTACGATACATGGGTGGGTCTGTGATGTCCAAATTTGCTTCCAAGGGGGGACGACTCAGCTTGGAACTGATCTGAGATGCCAAACTTGAAGTGGCTCTGTGTGTGGTTTTAATTGTGACAATTTGATTGGACTGGCAATTCGAAATTTAGCAACGAGTCTTTTGTTTTGATTTGTGTGTGTGTCTGCGTAATTTGATTAGCTGGAACTCCTTTTCGATTTCTTTGATTTGGGCTTGCGTGAATGCTTCTTGGATTTATGTGACTTGGTTTTATTACTTGAGGAGGACCTATGCAGTTTACGCTTTTTGCTTGGCGAGCGACTCTTGCCACTAACCGAGGAGCTGACCGATGCGCTACGCTTAGTTGCCCTCCATGAAAGTCTTGAGTGCAGATCCAGCTAGAAACAGATTTTAGTGGTTTTTTTTTTTGGTACTCAAATTTTGTATTTTTTTTTATTTGCACTAGTGTGTGTGAGTAAGGCGTTCTTACTTGATAAAAAAGAAAAAAAAAATGAATTTAAAATCAATTACAAAATTTGTAATGTCTTACAACATCACCTGAAATTCTACAAAAATGTGGTGAAAAAAGAGTTAAGAGACAAATAAAGCGGGTGTGCAAGTAGGTTTAAGCAGGTGAGTGAGTTGGTGGAGATTCAGGCGTTTGCTTGAGAACAATTTATACAAATGTATTTTGTTCAGGCAAAAGCGTGTGTTACCAAAAAATGTCTGTATATAATAAGGTCCGTTTTACAATTTTACAAAATTTGGAAAAATCTTTAAATTTTTTTTAATACCTATCCTGCTTGAACGCTGAAATAGGCAATTCTTTTGATATTTTTACATGATTTTGAGTTGGGAAGATGGTGACTCCATCAATATAAAGCCAAAAATTGGCCAAAATAAAGCAACGATTTGGTTCTAGCAATGGTCTATATCACCTAATGCTAGCGCAGTCACTAACACAAATAAAACAAATTTTTTGAAGCAACAGCAGCATCAAGAACAATGAGAGCAATGTCTGTCTGATGCATGCGGCAACAATAAAATCAGCGCGTTAGACTGTGCGCGCTACTTATTGTTGTGGAGAAAGAGAAGAGTCGCATACGAAGTTGTTGCTGCAATTTACGCTCGACAATCGCTCTGGGAAAAACAACAACACATGCGCCTGAAGCGTATATATGCCAAAGCAGAGCCATCACAAATTCCGACTGAGCTGATATGATTTGTAAGAACTAGCATAGTTAATCAATTGCTTGAAGAAATCTCACTTTTTTTTTATACTAGTGCAAAGGGTAATTTAATTATGAACAGATGTCTGCAATGCGTAGAAATAAGTATATCCGAAAACCTAAAATATGGCACTTATTCTTGAGCAGGGCGATGAGCTGAGTCGATTGTCCGTCTGTTTCTTTACAAACTAGTTTTTGTTTTACAGCAAGCTGCTAATATTTCGTAACCGATTTGAACCGTTTGAATGGTTACTGGGTTCCGTTGACCTTTACTCTCAAATTGAATTCACTTGGGCTTGAGCAATCGATTTCAGCTGCTTAACCAATACCGAATTATATTTTCTAGTAACCCTAGGCATATGATTCACCTTCTAATACAACCTTATTTCATTTGGATGAAAATTTTTAAGGACTACACAAAAATCAACCAGGCTTATAGACGGAACGGTGGGAAAATGAATCTTAAGTAAGAAAAATTGTTTTCAATGCTATCTTTTCAAAATAATTGCAAAAGTTGATGCAAATGGGATGACCATATCTGGCGCGTTAATATTTGCTTTCAAATAGATTTAAATTTTATCAAAATCGAATTAGTATATTATGGTCGGAATATTATCCCTTTTAGTAGGGGAAAATGGTTGGTTAATGATAACATTCCAAAAGCCGGACATTGAAAATATATGCTTCTGTAGTAATATTCTTAGCATGTAAGCCCACTGTGCAATACTACTCAGTCAGTTTAGCAATAAGTAGAATAACTGTTAACGCGCTCTCAACATTGTTGCTAAGAGCCCGCTGAGGGAGAAACGGAATAATAAAATGAGTAGGAGATCACTCTCAATTGAGCTGCAAGAAAAACCATACGTACCCTTTGTGATGCCTACACTTCCAACAGATATTAAAAAGTTGTTCGATATCGGATGACTATATCTAATAGCTACCATAAGAACGACCAGTTAGAAAATCAATTTTAGTGTGAAATAATGATTGGTTTTCATATTTAGAGCTTCTAAGCTCGTTTATTATTAATATAATATGCAGTTTTTTTTTAAGGTTTTATCAAAATCTGAAAACTACACCTTCCGGCTAGCATTGAATCGATCGGTCGGATAACAAGCTATAATGAGAATCGATTCAAAGCTCGGATACTATGTAAAATATACGCTTTCTGACAGATTTGCAGACGCTGTTAATTATGATAATATTCATAAAATATTCATAAGTGTACATTTTTGTTGGATTTGTTTGGAATGAGCAATTCCAAAGGTATAAAAGCTTCAGCTAACTAACTTGGCTTAGCATTGTTAATACGAACAGACGTATTCCATTTTATTGGCCTGGAACTCATTTGATAAGTTCGGAAAATTAGAGTCACAATGAACTGCAAACATCAGACAGAAAAAAATATTAAGTAGAACTGGTTTCGCTTAAAGCTAAACAGAAAATTTCTGTCTAAGAGCAATCCATTAACAAGATACAGTCAGTCGAGCGAATTTGTTCTTTGCATTGTTGTGGTGCAGCGAGAGCGGATAGAGACTGCGAGAGTACCCTTTCAATCGGTAGACTGAGGCGCACACACGAGTGCATGCATACAAACAAAATTAAATTTGTGCGGCTGCTATTTAAGAATTGATTGAAAAATATGTCGAAAAACCAAAATTGTTTTAAACTAATTTGTAGTTGTTCTTATAATGGGTTTGTCAGAGAGTGTAAGCCAGCTCTGACCTGCATTATTGAAAACGGCCAAGCGGTTTGCTCTTTAAACACAAGCCTCGGCATGCGTTCAGCTCGTCTCGGCATATGCGGGCCAGGCATGACCTTCGCTGACCGAAATTTCAAATACTAAGCTGGGAATATGTGAAAAATAGTGTTAAATTTTCAATTTTATACGGAATTCGACTTGGAATTAGGCCAAAGTGATGATTTAATTGTGAAATGGACCTTAGTATATATATATATATATATGTTTATACCATTGATAACAAATTATAAGTCATATATGTATGTAAAAACAGGCTGTATGTGTATGTGAGTGTGGGTGTGTGTGTGTGGTTTTTGTGTGGGGGTGTGTGTAGTAAACATAATACACGAATCGATTAGTATTTGTATTTAGATTAAAATAATAAGTCAAACAATTTATGTTGCGTTACCCTGTGTATAAATTATAAATGTATTTTGGATTAGATATGGGTGATATATATATTATATATATATAGTATATAAATATAGATTACTCATACAAACTATTAGAAATTGCTTCACATTTGTGGTTGTTTTTTTTTTTTGTTGGGTTAGCCAAAGCATGATGAATAATTAATTAATTATTAATACAATAAAACAAATTATCAATTGATATACAGAAATGCACATAAAGATATTAGGTATATATGTAGATTTTCCTTGTGCAATCACAGTATCAATGTTTCTAAGACGCGAGCCAAAGCAAAGTATATAGAGAATCTTAAAACAAAAACAAAAAAAATTATATACACGTACGTCAAAAATTTTGGATAGAATTTGGGGGTAGTTTTTTTGTAAACTTTTTTTTATAACACTTCAACTCTCCAATGACTCTTCGACTCTCTATGGCGCGCTGTTCACAAGTATGTAGTTAGGTGCTAAGAAGGTATGTACACATTTAGAGGGTGGGCTGCAGTTGGATTAGGTGGGGTAAGTGACAATGTGTGTGTGTGTGTGTGATATAAATACTAATCGATTCATAAACGTTTACACAGAGCTTAGACAAACATTTAAAAGTTGTCTTATAATTTGTTATAGTGGCTTTCCATATACATGTGTGTGGGTGTGTGTTTGTGTGAGCTGCGTATTTTGCTGCTTACAGTGAGATGAGAGAGAGAGAGAATCAAGTGCATGCATAAAAATGTAGCATACATTTGAGCGCAACTTAAAATTGACACAAAAAAAATCACAACAATCTTCGTAAGCAGCAAGAGCAGAACTACTACCATTTTAACAAATATATTGTAAATTTTATAATAAACAAAAAAAGGACACAAATTGAATATATTAACACACAAAAGAGGGGACACGACTGTAAACTAAACACAAAACGTTACAACATTTAAACACAGTTAACAAATGCGAGACACACGACGACGAATCTCTCCTGTGTTGATTTGTGTGTATGTGTGTGTGTGTGTGCGTGTGGATGAGCGTGAGTTTACATTTTACTTGGCTTTTATACTTATTCATTTACATTTTTTGGTTGCTGTAGTTGTTGGTTTTGTTGGATTTTGACGTTGGTTTTGTTTTTATGGGGATTTTGTTTGTTGATTTGGTGTTGGTTTTTTTTGGTTTTTTTTTTTGAGCTCACCTGGTAAATTTTGTAGCGGCTTGACGTGCTGGGTGCCACGAACGCTGGGACGCATTGGTACCACCCCACGGACCCCCCCGGTTACTGCCGGCGCCCCCTGAACGGTGGCCCCCCGCTGAGCTACCGCCGCCGCCTGTCCCGCCGCCGTTGCCACCGCCTGTGGAACTGTTTGGACCCCCAGACGATTGGTGCTGCCACGTTGGCCAACGACTCGGCCACGTGGCACTGTGATTCCATGCCCACGACCAACCCCCTAAGTGTTTTCAATGTCATCCGTGATCAGCATCGTCATCATCATCATCATCATCATGGCAAGCATGCATTGAGTGTGTGTGTGTGTGTGTGTGTGGGTGTGTGTATGGCGTGTGTGAGTGTGTGTAAAGGCGTTCATATTCCATCGTTGATATTTTTGGTTGTTGATTTGATTTTTGGGGTTTTTTTTTTGGTAGTTTTTAGGTTTTCCGAATTTGCATTTTTTTTTTTACAATTTTTGTTTATAAATAATTATAAATTGTGTGTATATATATGGATCGCCAAGATAATAATCAAATTTAGTTGTTTTTTTTTAGAATTTTGAGGTCGAATCGAGTGTACGTATGAATTTCGAAAGGGGGGCGGGAGAGAGAATTTAACCATTTTGTTTTTTGATTTGTTTTAGAATCGAAAAGTGGTCGTTGGTTGAAGGCATGAGATGTAATTTGTGGGTATTTTTGTTTTGGTTTTTTTTTTTTTTTTGACGAACATATATATAATTTTTTTTGTTGTTTTTCAATTTTGTCATATAGATAGAAAGATAAGTTATATATGTATAACAAGAACACATAAAAAGAAAAGAAAGAAAAGAAAAAATCGAAATAAACGCGTTAGATTCTTTGGTGTAAAAAACTGTTTTGGTACATACATGATATATAGAGAGATATATGCATTTGATATAGAGTAAAGTTTACGTCTGATATATGGCTAGGATAATTATACTGTTTGTCTGTATATTATGTGGGTTTTGTTTGTTTGTGTAAATTAAAATATACAGCTCAAAAAAGTTCGATTCAAACTAGCTTTCACAGGTTGAAGTTTGTCCTTTTTGCGATTGACACAATATGATTGAGAACACAAATGTAAAAGTTACACAATTATACAATTAAAAGGCAGCGAAAAGTATGTGGTAAAAGCGAAGCTTGATAAACTTATAAACTAAAATAATCATTTAAAAAAAGCACGCTGTTGGTGGGTTAAGGGGCGGGGTTGTTGGGTGGGAGAGCTTATAAGACTTAAATGTATAATTAAAATTATAAAAGCATTTGATTAATAAACATGGCAGCAACAAAAAAAAGTATGTGGGCGAACTTGATGAGAGTTGTCTCTTCCCCCTTCTTTTGGCAAAAGCATTATTAAAAACAAGCGAAAAAGCGTTATAAACCAAAAATCCTTTTGGGCGTGCAAGCGTATGTTGTTTTTGTGGAGGCGTGGCGGGGTGTAGTGCGCTGTGTGTGGGTGTGGATGTGGCAACGTGCAAATTTTGAAAGTATAAAACGAAAAAGAAATCACAATTTAATTTCGTCCAAGGCCAAAACAAACATCGAAAGCCACTACTACTAACGAAAAAAAAAAACAAACATATATGTATGCATTATACAAAGCTACGATTCTGTTGTTGTGTGTTTCTGTGTGCGTGTAACTGTTAACTGTTTTACATTCGACGCACCATTACGCCCGGCGAACTGGCTGGACCATTGGCCTGCGGCCTGACGGCACGTTGAGTGTTGGCCAGAGGCGAATTATTTGAGCCCGCTCCGGGCAGATTAACCACCGCGCCGCTGCCATTTCCGCTGGCACCCGCCGCATTGGCAAACTCATAGTAGCTGTAATCGCCTTCATAGGAGCGATAAACATCATCATAGTACGTCTCATTGCCGAAGCCGGCAGCTGGGAAGCCGAAATAGTCGTAGTCGTATTCTAAAAATGTGGTTGATTTTCGCACAGGATGGGGGGGAGGAGAGGAGGTAGGTAGGTGGATTAGTAGTTAAGGTATGGGGTGGGGGCGGAGGGGAGTGAGGATCAGTTAAAGTGTGTGGTGCCTCTTCCTGATTTAGCCAATTGTGTTGTACATATAGCCAATGTTACCCGAATTGGTTGGTGGTGGTGGTGATGATGCACTTAGGTTTAGCATGACTTTGGGTTACTTACCGGTGATATAACATCAAACAGTATACAGGGTGCTTAACATTCGCTACACAGAGAACACAATTGCAACATTTAATTATCGATAAACAACTAGGAACAACTCTTAAAAGGTTTTAAAGTACTAACTAGGAGCTCTTTTGGCGACACAGAGAGTTTCTTGTATTTTTTTTTTTTATATTTTTTTCGGGGGAACGAAGGAGAGTCGAAGATACACAAAAAACGTTTTTAAAAAATTAGCATGCAAAATAAAAGTGACAAAGATAGATAGATAGAGGGAGAGAGAGAAACTTGCAAAAATAATAAAACAAGAGGTGGTTTATGCGGTGTTACCAATGTTTCTCATTTTGCTTATGATTAGTGGGGGGTTAGACTCAATCTAGCTGGATAGACTGTTGGACAGTGGGGCGAGGGGCAAGTGCTAAGCGTGGTGGGGTGTTTTGTTAGTGTGTGTGTGTGTGTGTAAGAGTGTGATTGTGTGGTAAGAGAGCGCTTGTCTAACCTTAACTTAACTAACTAAATCAAGAGATGACAAATCAACAATTAACAGAGATGAGAATATGGATGAAGAAAATTAAACAAACCAAACACCTAGCGATTTGATGTTATGCTGCACAGACCGATTAGTGAGATTGTAGTAGAAGTTAGGAGAGCTTAAGTTAACTAGCTAACTATGTATGGGGGGGAGTGTCAATTGGTTTTAAAGATTTAATTTAGGCTTTGAGGTTACATTTTCATTAACAACTGACATTAAAAACTGATATATCCTTTGAAAAATGTTGGTTCTATATGCTGGTATTCAGCTCGATCCATCATATCCTTTTTTCAAATTCTTAAAAAACTTTATCCAAGCCTCTTTTAGATTAGATTAGTTCTATTCGCGAACAATTTCCTAAACTTATAGTACCAAAAGGTTTATGTTCGATCCTGGTTTACTAACTAGCTTCTTAGCCACTATTTTTTAAGTAATTGGGCTTTTGAGTCAAAGAGGAGGCATTCCAATACTTGATAACGAATACAAACGGTGATTCGATGGGGTTATAAATTTGGAAGGGTTCTGGTTAATGGTACAGTTCGATGGACCCAAAACATCCGAATTCATTAGGCCAGTTTGCTGCCTAGTACAAACATTTTTTAGATTGATTTATGATTCTGTAATGTTATTAACAAGAAAGTGTGAATATATACTTTGATTATGGAGGTCTGAATCGATCTTGCAAACGATCCTCAATTTATTCATCATATTCCTCTCATAACTCTATCTCAGCTAAGATTGTTTTAAGGCACAATGTGTTCATTATTTGTAGCTTCACTCTTCTTGTAATTCTTACATATTCATGGGTTTTCTTGAATATTATAGGTAGGTAGGTACTACACATAGTAATATTCTGAGAAGCTGGAGAAGGAAATACCTTTAATATTTAAACCCTGAGACGAAACGGTGGCAAAGCTCCACTGTACACAAAAGTAATCATAGAGAGAATGCACCGCTCTAGAAGAAACCTTTAAAGGCAATCTCATTCCCCAAGCTGAACTTGGGGAACACAAATGTACATCTAACAATGCGCAGCTCTTTATGAGGTAAAAACTGTCATCAAAGTGAAATAGATAGGCAGCAGATGAGGCTGAGTACTGGGACACTACGGTTATAATCGAAAACGCAGCCCCCTAATCCCCTTCCGAACGCCACTGACCAGATTAAAGAAAAAAAATAAGCTCAGAACACCTCTTGGGTAAACACCATTGAACCACAACTATAAGAGGTGGTTCCAAAAATCGATCCAACTAAGAAAGAATTCGCCAGACAGTGCTGTACAATGTGCATTACAGACTCCGGGGTTGGCTGCACAAGTTGAGAACAAACACCCAAATAGCAAGTCGCAGACTTGGCTTTTAACACCCCTCGACAAGGTATGCAGTAGTACGATCACAACAGCTAAGCAAAACTGTCCTGCGAACTTTAGCGAATCTTTAAAATCTCTTTCCGTAAATCTGGCTAGTAAATACCCATAGGAACCAACTAGACTAGGTTGGAATAGATTGCAATGACTAGGCCACGTCGGCTCGTTGCGAAGCCATATATTCCCTGTTAAGCCCGCGAACCCTAGTCTTGGACAGAATTCAATTAAGTACAGCTGGGCGGATGTCTCTGATATATTGAGTAGCAGATGTTGACCAAGAAGCCTAAGTAACCTCCTACTTAAAACGGGGCAATAACTCAACCATTTGCTCCTCTTTCTTAATATTAAATACGCCCAGTAGTGCTACGTGCCTGCCTATACGACCGTGTCCCGACCGGAAGTGAAATGTGTTCCCTTCTTTTAGCTTTTTTGTTAAGCTTAGCTAGGTAGCCTAAGGCATCCCTATTGAACTCCTCTTTGAAAGTAGTTGTGCCTAATGTGGACAGTTAGTTCGCAGAATTGTTTCAATTTACCAACTTAGTCAAACGAAATTTCACAAATGTTTCACAAAAAATAATGAAATTTCAAGAATGCCTTTAGTTATGTAGCAAAAAAAAAACAAAAACAAAAATTGACTTTTTGAAGGAGGTTCAGAGTGTAGTGATCTTGTTATCGAATGGTTCTGTTCTTTTTTTAAAAGGAAAATGCTTCGCTGAGGTCGGCAATGAGAGCAGCAAAGTGGACAGAATTTAGGTCATTGAAGGAGTATCAATAGTCTATGTAAATTGAGAGCAAAAATAGAAGCTTCTTTAGAAACTTTCTGCAACAGAATTTCGTTTCGGGGTTAATGCTGGATTCAAAATTTAGACTATAAAATTTTTCTAGCTGATTTCTTTGAACCGAACCTTTTTCTTGAAGTTCTGGATCGGCCTTTCTATTTAACAAAAATCTATTTGCTTTTTTGTTTTCATTTAAGAAAAACAGCAGCTAAGTGTTATTTACTGCTCTTGCTACAGCAGTCTCTAGTTTCACTTTGAACGAAAATCGTGCAGGCAAAGACACAAAAATGTGTAGACTTCGTCAGTAAATTCAGTAAGATTTCTTTAATCTACAACTGTAACCATTTAAAAATAAAACAAAGCCATAAATAACTAAGAAAAAGTCTTTAAAACTAATTTGACACTCCCAGAACAGTTTGAGAGGTGCTTATGTTGTTAGGTTTTTTTTTTTTTTTAAGTTAAAACTAAACACAAACCTATCAAATATACATTTCTCAATGTTTGGGGGCGAGGGCAGCTAGGTGTTAATGTAGGTACGAGTATATGTGTGTGTTTGTGTGTGTGTCGGTTTATGTGTGTTTTGTTTGCCTAACAACTTGGCTATAACTTGACTGCTGCTACAAAAGATTACACTAAACCAAATTAACAAATTTTTTATATAATTTAAAGATGAGTCCCGAACTTGATCTCGTTCTTCTTCTTGGGCATATATATAAATACATATGCATACATACACATATAGCAAATATCTTCTATATGATGTGATTTTTGGTAGGAGATTTCACTTGGCGAATTTGCCAAACTTACCGTATTCACGTGGCATCGGCGTACGCAACGGCATGCGCGCACCGGGCAGGCGCATGGGCGTCAGGGACATCATACTGGGATGTGTCGGCGACAGGTTTCTGTATGGAGACAAGGTTTCAAATCTGTTTACAAGACAACCAAAGGGTAAGACATGTTGTTGTTGTTGTTGTATTTGGTTGGGATTTGTTGAAAGAAAAATAAAATAAAATTAATGGAAATGTTTTAATGGCGACTTGAAAAGGACAAAAATATAATAGACCTCAATATGAATTTGGCCGAAATCGTTTAGCCCAATGAATGTATGATTTAACAACGGTTTTTGAATTTTGCGCCAATTGTGGGGTTTGTAGTTTGTGGAGTACTTACCCAACGAGTCCGGGGCGCGCCTGCATCATTTGCATCATGCGACGTTCACGTGCACGCAGAATTTCCTCCTTTTTCTTTTTATCCGAGGGCGGTTTGGCGAGTGAGACCTAAATAACCATGTAACCATGTAAGTTTAACTGCTGAACACATTTTGAGTACGTCACAAGCCACTTACCTCAATATTCGAGGCGCCGATCTCCTTGCCATTAAGGCCACGCATAGCTTCGACGGCGCTATCACGATCCTCAAAGTGTATAAAGGCATAGTCTTTAATCTTCTTAACGCGTTCCACCTTGCCGTATTGCTCAAATTGCTCCTACAGAGGCGTTGACGGGGATACGATGAATACGGATGAATTGCGATTTGAGTAGTCTCAACTTACCTTTAGCTTATCCTCTGAGACATCTTGCGTTAGATTTCGCACATACAGCACTTTAACCTTGGACATAGTTTGTTCATCTGGCTCCTCCTGTGGATCGGCCCAGTCGACTATTATATCACATCCCCAAACCTGGGAGAAAAAGACAATATTTTAGAATTGAGTAATGTGAAAAAACTCCGTTCTAGAAGGAAAATTTAAGAACTTCTAAGATGTATAAAATGTTCTTCAAATCTTCTGCCCTGTCAAAATCTTTCCATATAAATTGTGAAGAACAGCACTCTGAGAAAATCCAAAAGCTTTATACTTAGATTAAGCACAAATAGCAAAGCCCGTGAATACTTGATTCAAGTACCAAATTCTTATTTCAAGTACGATTTGGTTAAGCCCGAAATTTCGATTTCGAATGATTTTAAAATAATTATAATAATTATATAATAAAAGTTATAAAATATTTTTGGATATAGTATAATAAATTCTTAAGTCAACCTCATTGCAGAGCACAAACAAGCACAACATGTTCTTGGTTTACGCCCATAAAAGCTAAAGCTATTCCCAATTCGACAGACCTTAAACAGAGATCTTAAATTGAAGAAAGCCTGCAAGATAAAAAGACCAAGAAGGATTTACTGTAAGTCGGAATTGTACTACAATTTCATAACAAAGGTGTTAGAACCAGCTAGGAATTTTAAACACAAATTCGCCAAAGATACTTTTTGCATTACCATTTTCTATTGCAGACTTTTAGGAGCTCAATCTAAGTATATTTTATGCTCAAACTAAGAACGCACTTTTCTTGAATAATTGGTAGGTACAAAATGTTTTTGAATCAAGAACACTCTTAATTTTGCACTCTTGATTTTGGAATTTTTGGTATTTAATTTAAGTGCATACTTTTAAGATCAAAACTTAAGAGGCATGAATTTTCTGCTGATCGTTTTCATTTCCGATTGGAAAAAAAAGAAAACATTTTCGACCCCATAATTTATATATATTCTTGATCTAAATCACTAGACGCCTGGAGGCTTGAAACCCTTCAAATGACACTTCTGTAAATTGAAGTTTGGCTGGAATAGGATTCTGTGTCTTGAAATGGAAAAATTTCTTGACCAGACTTCTTTTTTATGATCTACAAACTAAACCGCTATATCTACATATT
Organism: Lordiphosa fenestrarum; assembly: GCA_035044985.1. Taxonomy (NCBI): domain Eukaryota; kingdom Metazoa; phylum Arthropoda; class Insecta; order Diptera; family Drosophilidae; genus Lordiphosa; species Lordiphosa fenestrarum. The sequence continues at coordinate 161,825 of JAWNNO010000691.1, forward strand.
AATTGTGATGTTTTTACCCATTCAAGTGCCCTTAGTTCTCTCCCTACCAGAATGATGCACCACTTTAAAAAGGCAGCAGTAGCTCAGCAGAATTCTCGAAATGTGCTTTAATGGTGAAGCTTTTAAAGCTCTCTCAGTGTTAATTACTCACCTTAATCCTACCAGTGCCCAGTCTCCGTTTGGCCAATGATGCCGCCTTGTGTGACTCGTATTCGAGAAAGCAGAAGCCGCGATTCTTTTTCTTATCATCTGGCGAACTGTATATGATGACCTCGTAAAGACCAGCTACAGGATGTGGATGTATTACGGAAATACAAAAGTGAAATATTGATATAAGTTAGAGCAAAAAATAAATAAAGTTTGTATAGACAGTGGTTAAAAATGATTTGAGAAATGGTTGCATTTTTTTTTGGTTAAGAGAAGAAACAAGAAATACAACAAAAAAGTATTTGTTTTTTTTTTTGTTTTTTTTTTTTTGAGAAGGGCTGGTCTTTGTTAGGGGCAAGTGTATATGTGTGTGCTTGTGTGAGTGTGCATTAAGAAGCGCACTTCTTAATTTGAATGGAAGAAGTATTAACAGAGAAATGTACAAGATTTTACATGACAAGCGGGCTCTGTGCATTTGTTATGTAAAATAATGCCAAATTCTCAGGATTTTGAAAACCAATGCCAACAATTGCTGCTTTTTGTTATAAAAAAAAACAAAAAAAAACTTTTCAAATATTTTTGAACCATTCAATGCGCGCTAAGCTCGACATTGTCAGTGTGTGTAGGTGTGTGTGTGTGTGTGTGTGAGCCGGGTTTATAAAAAAAAAAAACAAATCACATCAAGAGTATTCATATATATATGTAGATATATCTATATATTGTGGAAATGAAACACACATTTAGAACACATTTACAAAAAATAAACTGTATTTCTGTGTGGTTTTTGTTGTTTTTTGGTACACATTGAGCTTTGAGTTCGTTTTCAACCAAAACAATAACAGGTGTCACACTCAGGGTAAGACGTACAAAGACATAGACAATTATAGAGTTAGAGCGAAAGTTGGAAAGATAGACAGAGAGAGTGAGGAGATAGAGAGAGAGAGAGAGATAGAATTTTTGTAACTCTGAGCTGGTTTGTGTACACTGAGAAAAAGGCAACAAAAACACAAATGGTTGTGGGTGGAGGGGGTGGCAAGGAAAATGGACTTCAATTGAGTTTGAATTTGGCTATTTTTTTAGTATCCGAATTACTTTAATTTCGGGGAGTGGGTAGCGCGCGTTTTTATATATATATATATTGAGAGAGAAAGAGATAGAGAAAGAATGGGTTTACACACGTTTTACACAAAATTGTTGGTTTTCTCCAGTCATTACCATATAACAGTTAAAGTATATATATATTTCGTAACGTGATAGGCCAGAACAATGCAATTTCAGAGGGCGAATTGTTTTCGAGAATCGTTTATTTTACATTAGTTATTTGATTTGTTGGGATTGTGTGCGCTTTTTTTGTACTAAAACAAAAAACTATGTTTGTCGGTCTTTTGGTTTTTCAAAAATATTCAAAATGTTTAATTTTGGGAATTGTTTAGCTACAGGTTTTCAAATGTCACTTGAAAAGGGGTGACAATTAATTTTTTGTTGTATTTACTAACAAATTTTATTAGGGGAGAGAGAGAGATAGTTAGAAGATGACGGTGAGTGAGAGAGAGGTTTGTAAAGCTTTTCTGGTTAATTTCCATTTTCAATTTGAAAGCATTTTAAAAGCGAAAATTGCAAAAACAAAAATCCAATTGTAGCTGCTTCCATCTGTTGTTTTCAATTCTGCAAGTATCGCCCCTAAAAACACACTTTTTTTATATATTTCGGCCAATTATTCAAGCCAATTCGGGGATGGTAGTTGGTTGGTGGTGCTGTGGCTGGGCTGGGGTTTTTGGTTTAATGATTTAGCAAATAGATTTTGTTTTGGGGAGTCTTTTGTTTTGTTTTTTTTTTTAGATCACTTACGTGCATGTTTAGAAAATTCCTCAATTAATTCGTCGCGATCTCTATTCTTAGGTATATTGCCGACAAATAGCCGGTGATTGTTAAATGATATCGTAACACCAATCTTTTTGCCTTTCCGAATTTCAAAATCATTTAGCTGCAATTGTTTAAAAGTTCACACAAAACAAAAGAAAAATTTTGATTTGCTATGAAAGATTTGTTTTTCCATTTGATACTGCGATTTGATTTTGGTTTGGGGTGTGTATTTTAGGGTGTGTGTGTGTGTGTGTGTGTGCATGAAAGTGTGGACTTAAAAATGGATCTAAAAACTAGACTTAGTTTTAGTTATCATAAATGTAAATTTTATTGTTTTTTGCGTGCCAAATTAAACGTGAATTTACTGAGATAAAATGATGAATTCTGTTTGGTTCAACTAAGTGTGGTTTCTACCAGGATGTATGTACTTATACGTAGATCTTTGAAATATCAAAATATTGAAACTAAAAAGTCACTTCCTTGGCGATCGTATTTGGGGTGTGCTATGTCAATGTCTTTGTCTTACCTTGGTTTGGAATTTCAAATGACTTTTTAGCTTCAACGTTGCGTATACTTAATATTTGACTATCAAGTGGAAGTCAACTACAACTATTGCTTCGACTACTTGACTTATGTGAAATGAAAATGAATTAGCCATAAAAAAAAACTAGAAGCCACAGAATTGTTGTAGTTCGAATGGCAATAGATTTTATAGGTCGCATGGAATCGACACTTAAGCAACTTGCCCTCAAGCGCGAACAGTTCTCTGTAAGCAAGTTCAGTGACTATTGTGCAGTGACTATCTAAGTCAAATCTAGTACTGTGATTCTCATTTAATGGCTCTTGCTTAATTACTCTTGTTCAGTGACTCTTTTTCAGACACACTATTTCTGTGTATCACTAATTCTGAGACTAGTGTGTAGTTTCGGAGGTTTGTTCAGTGACGTTTTAGTGACTTGTTCAATAACTTTTCAGCTTCTAATTCAGTGACTAACCAATGGAGCAATTTGAGAGAGTTGACAACCTTAAAGGGTAGACGAACAATTATGTGTCAGAAGCGGCTGATCATAAAATTCAAATCTTTTGAACAGAACCTCCGACCCAAGTCACTTGGTTTCGTGTTTAGTATTTGGAGTGTGCTCCCTCCTATTGTATTAAACTGCTCTTTAAATTAAAGACCCGAGTTCTAGTCCATAATAAATTGTACCGAACGCACTTTTCGTTCAACCAACGAGAGTTTTTTTTTGCTTACTTTGAGCATTAGTTTTCATAAACTGCAAGTGTGTGTGCGAGCTAGTGAGCACGAAGAACAAAAACCTACAGCAACAAGATAAAAGTCGCTTTGTGCTAACATGTTGATCGGTTTACTCAGTTTACTAGTTCCGAATGAAATTATTGTTCTGTTCAGAGAGAGACACTGAGCGAGACAGTTTCATTTGTACCTGTCATTATGCTGAGCAGACAGCAGAGAAAAAAAATTTGACAAAGAGAGTGTTTCTCCTTTGAATTATGAATGTCCAATTTTGTTGTCCCATTGACATTTTGAAGTGACAAAAATATGGAAAAAGAAAGTCGGTCCAACTGTCGGCTGTTAACTTCGATCTAGAATACATATAGTATATCCCTTATAGGGTCGGAGATGCTTCTTCTGGACGTTACATAATTTACTCTGTGTACCTTCGGTCAGAGTATAGAAAGCAGAATGAACGATTCGGAAATAAATAAGCAGACCAAAATTTTGTTACTTTATAAACCAGATTTAGAACTGGTAGCTTTAGTTCTAGTTTTGCTTATGATATTTCATTTTCCATTCACAAAAAAAAAATTGGAATCATTATCTAGTCATTTCAAACCCTTTCTATAATATGGGGCTATTGTGTGTGAGTATTTATAAAAATATTTAGGAAAAAAATGTTTGGTATGCATAGAATAATTTTGTAAAAAATTTTAAATAAATTTTCTTTTCAGATTTGTAGTTTTTTTTTCTTTTTTTGGTTGTACGCAAAGTTAATGACTGGAGAGATTATATAAATAAGTAGATAGGCATGAATGATTAAAAGAAAAATTCTTCAACGGCATTTCAAGCGTATGACGAAGGCGACTTTGCATGGGCTGAGAGTAGTGGGAATGTCGCTGTGTGTGTTTGTGTGGTGCATCGTATGATATCTGGGGACGGCGGCGCATTTGAAAAGAGTCTCGCGTTTCGGTTCATGGGAGAACGCTTTTCGTTATGATTTTGAACAATGGAATGGCATGATGGGTGGGTGGATGGCAAATGGAAATAGTGTGTGCAGGTGATGTATATTTATAAATAAAATAAAAAGAAAAGACATAAACTGAAATCCTAGCTAAATCCTAAAACTCAATCAACCAGTTGGTGGTTCCCCCCCAAGTAGTATTAGTTTCTGTGTGTGTGTGTAGCCAATTGGATTTTTGTTTACAATGCCGATTTTGGAGTTGTTACCTCTTTTGTTTAGCTCCACAGTTGATAATTTAAAATAGTTGTTAATTTTGTTTCCATTTACCTGTAAGTTTTGCAAATTCCTCTAAAATTTCATCTTTGCCCTTTGACTTGGGTATATTGCCTACGAAAAGGCGCAGATTCGGTACGCTTATATTTATTTTGAGACACTTGCCGGGTTTTATTTCATGATTATCGAGCTAAATGGTGGGTGGGAAGGTAAAACGTTGTTGTCTTTTTTAATACCAATTCAACTGTTAATACATAATAAACAATAAATAAAATGATAAGCAAATATAAATAAAGGAATCAATTTCGGGGGGGACGGGGGAACGGGGGAATTTTCGCAAAATGTATGCGAAAGTGAAACTAAGAACATGGCTGAGGGAAAATTTGTACTAAATTTAGTATTACCAATGTGGAGAATTTCGTTTGTAGTTGAGCGCGGGCCGCATTAAAAATGTTTGGAAATGTTAAAGGAAATGGTTTAAAGTTAGTAATTAGACGAGATGAACATTTGCAGAGGTTCTCATCAGCGCATCTCATGCTCGCTTAAATAAAACCAGACAGTGGAGGCGTACGTATGCTGCATAGATGAACTACATAGTAGTATAATAAGACTACGTTAAAAAGTCAGTCTGATTTAACAAAAAGAAATATTTTAAATAAATAATAGAAATTGTGTGTGTGTGTGTGTGTGTGTGTGTGTGGGTTTGGGTGTGTTTGGTTTTGGGGGAAGGAGGCCAAATCTTCGGAGGTAGAGAGAGAGAGCTCTTTTCAAATTTGCAAATTTCGTATTGATTTCAATGCGCTTCAATTTCAATTTATCTATAAAAGTCGGGACATGCATAACAAGTTACAGATAGAGAAGGACAGCGTGTGATAGATAAAGAGAGAGACAGATAGCGTTAGCAGAGTAAGCCTACTAAAATAATACTAGAAGGAGCGTCAAGTTAGCATACTTAAGAAATGAAAGTAGTATTTGGTTTGTCTGAAGCGCCGAATCAGGGAATTGAGATTTGGTTGGTTTGGTTTGGCTGCAAATATTTTAGATCTTAAAACTAGGCGTTTCCATTTGCTGAATTTTCCTACTTTTGTATACAGGATAATGCATATGTATTGGTACAATAAGTTATGTGTAAATTTGTGTATGTATATATAATATATATCAAATATCATAAGAGTTAATAATACGTAAAAAACATTTAAGCACTCTTTTTTTATGGGACTGATTTGGGGTTTGGGTGGGGCGCGCCTGAGGCTAAGTGGGTTTCAATGGTTGGCATAAATACCTGTCGCACTGCATTGACGGCGGCTTCGCGATTTGTGAATGTGACAAATGCATAACCACGATTTGTGCCAGTCATCGGATCCATCATAAGGCGGAGGTCCCAGATTGTGCCACAGTTCTCGAACAGAGGTATGAGCTCGTCCTCAAACATGTCCTTGGGTATTTTGCCGCAAAACACCTCGCAGCCATTACCCGGAACATTGCCTTCCCAATTTGGTGGCGGACCGCCATATTTGCGTTGACCTGAGTGAGACACGCAAGAGTTATACACATACGATTTCCCCAATAAAGCAGAACCCACCTGTCGTCACATCCAATGTATAGCCGGTGCGTTCTAGAATTTTTTTGATCTTGTCTTCATCTGGACCCTTCACCTGAACCGCCGCCGCAGGCGTGGCAACGCCCTGTTGGCTGGCTCGACTCTTTTGGCGGTAGGTCTTCATCACCCCACACAAATAGGCAGACTTATTTGACACATGTTCCAGATTCGATTCGAGGAACTGACCCAGCACATTCAAGGCACCATCGACGGGAAACTCCTTAAGCGCATCCAGGGCGCGCTCATCCAGCTCGGCGTGAGCCAGTTTGCCAGTTTTGTAAATTTCATCCAATTTGCTGGCGACCTGGAATGGAAGGTAATAGAGATAAGAATTCATTCCGCATTATTTAAGGACCTTTGAACCTAAATAAACTCCTCCTTTTGTCAAATATTTAGCGATCTTAAGCGATCGTTCCCTGATCGTACCATACAATTTTATGATTATTTGTTCAACACGTGGCGCAGTAGGCGGTCATTTTAATGGCTTCTAAGCATTTGATTTAAATGTCATTTGACTTTGTTACAGTTTAACAAGTGGTGCAGTAGGCAGTCATTTTATTTGGCTTCTGAACATATGATTTTTCGTTTCATTTGATTTGATCCAGATTTTACAGTTCAACACGGTAGTAGGCAGTTATTTTAATTGACAGCTGAGTAAATGTTTTTCGTTTTTATTTAAAGTGATTTTATACAGTTGTTACAGTTCAACTGGTGGCGCAGTAGGTGGTCATTTTATTTAGCAGCTGGGTATATGCTATTCGTTACATTTGATATGATTTTCTACAGTTGTTACAGGTGGTGCAGTAGGCGGTTACTTTATATGACAGCTGGGTATATGTTTTTCCGTACATTTGAATTGATTTTCTGCTTTTGTTTTACCAATTTATATTGCATCTTTTCGTTTTTTTGCTGTATCTTCAAAGGTATTGATTAGTGAAAACTTATAGTATAATTGAAAATTACGATGTCACGAACAGGTCGTGGTAAATTGGTCGGCGTTCTCAAAGACAACTGCGACACAGAAATGTCAAAAGGAAGAAAAGCTTGCATTGCAAAACCTTTAAAAAGTACATTTTCTAAGTCTTAAATTCTGCACCGTTTACTCTTTGATTAATCACTTTCTCTAAAAATTGCATGGTATCATCATAGAGGAACTCATATATTGATGTTTGGGTTGTTATCTGAGGAAAGTTTTTTCTGGTTTGTATTGTCTACCCTGACATAAGCAATATGCGGACATCCCCCTGTTTTACTCACCTTTTTGTCCAAACCGTATTCCAACAACTTGGGGTAATCCTCTGTACGTTCGCCATCACCACGATCATCGGCTTTCTGATTAATGTCATCTAATAGTTCGCCATTACCTTCCGCCATTTCTGCAAGAAAATCAGAAGAAGAAAATGAAATTATTACAAAAATGCGTAAATTTCAGTCAACGCACATTTATCTAGAAGAGGAGTTCAATGAACGCCAGAATATTTTTGTTTTTGGTTTTGTTTTGATACCCGTTCCCCACAAAATAGGTCGTATTTGCGAAATAAAAATTCGCAGCACACGCATCGCACGCACCCAACGCGCAAGAAAGAGAGAGCCATAGAGTGGGTAGTACCTAGACAACAAAGTGCCAAAAAGTTCATCGACTCCAAACAAAACGCACAAATGCTGATCTAGAGGCGGGTGAGAGTCGAAAACGCACAAAATGCGTGAGCTGAGAGCGAAGAGAAGGCATAGCAACAAATTTTTAGCATTGTGGACAAACATAAACAAATGAAGTGGCGTGCGTGCCAAGTTGAGTATACGCATCGTTGTGCCGCTAGATGGCAGAGACAACGATGACGCAGCAACTACCGTGACGAAGTCAACGTTTGGTTATTCATTTAGATACAAGTAAATTGTATGTGTGGAATTTATGTGTTTTGCATTTAATCGCTTGGCACGAGGCATGAGAAAACTATATGAATATATTATCGGTGGAAATCACTTTCAAACGAAATACAATCAATACACATACATACAGAAATATGTATATACAGAGCAAGAGTTCGCTCTATCAAAATATTGCTACATGCTTTTCATTGGCCTATCGTTTGTTTGCAAAATACAAGTCCTTATCTAGAGAACGAATTGGTTATAAATTTGATTTGTTTCTGCTAGGGAAAAAATTTAGTTTGTATAATAAGTTTCAGAAGTTTGGTTATCAATTATTAAAAACAAATATCTAAAAAATTTTGGAAAATATAAAATATTTCACAACTAAATCACCTCTCACAACCATTATGCCGCATTACTAAAATCCGACTTAATTACTCTCTAAAAGAATCATACAGTGGAATTGCTGGATATCGCACGACCACAGTTATGGGTGCTTAGAAATTTGCAAGTTTTTGTTGGCCATAAAAATTATTTCATTTTAGTTTTAGAACCAGATGTTGGGGTACCCCGTATAGATTAAAGCCTGGGCACAAAGGTTTTCGGCTAAAAAATTCTCTTACAGCTTGAAGAAATTGTTCTGTAAGCAGGAGTCGGCAACGTTGCCCAAGAAAAGTGGACACAAAACATGTAGAATATATTGGACTGCTTCACACTGCGAGACAAACATGTTATAAGCTGTTAGGTAGGGAAGCCAGATATATTAATGATATCTTTCGGATTGCAAATAATTTTTGGTGAAATCTTTTCATTCATATTGAAAAATGATCAAATTTAAAAGAAACCACACAATTTATACAGTTGATATTAAAATGAATTAATTGACTCTTTACGGTTGCTAAATCGGAGCATTATCATTTTACTTTCGAATCCAAACTTGGCATATTAAGACTTTGAAAACGAAATCAATCAATTTCATATATTCAAGTACACTGACGAAAAGGCTTTCCATTTATAAGACTGCGCACTTTTTTAAGCCATGGTTGGGGGTCTAAAGAATAAGGTCTATGGATTAATCTTATACAGAGAAAAAAGATTAGTCATTCGGTATCTATTTGAAATGGAAATTTTTAAATTTGCTTATTGGATACTACAAATGGATCTTTAATTTTTATCCTACGGAGCTGAAAATCATCCAAAAGACGTGAAAAGTGGGTATTTTAATAAAAAAAAATTTTTTTAAACTATTTGCATCTTTTTTTTTCCTTCTTAACCCAGACCCAGAGTCTTAGATTCCCCAAACCAAGCTTCGATCCAAAATCTAAGGTAAAATAATTCAAGGATCCGGTGCTCAAACCACCGAAACCGATCGTTTTCCAGAAATTCACAGGTCTTTGATCTATCGATTGTGTGCTCTCGTGAGAACGTTTTTGAAAACACCTCAAATGACCATTTTTACAAATATAGAAAAGAAAATTTTGTTTGATATCGAAAAAAAATATCGACATAGATATTTTTTATATATTTGGCATTAAACTAACATATTGAACGGTTTAACTCAGGGTTAAACAGCAGGGTGCCATGGCCGAGCTACTCTCAATTTCTTTGTATGATGGGGTGATGGGATGGGATGGGATGATGCGGGACCGACTTCTCTGAGACTCAGTAGCTATGCGTGTAAATTTGCAAATGTATTCGGTCTTCAGGGGCGATTTCTACATTAAGCTCTCTGTTCTATATATATATATATACAGAATATAGATTGGAAAAACCGCACTCAGAGTAAAGTATTTTAAAGAAGTAACAAAACTCGCAGGCATAAGCACAAAAAAACGTATTTTGCTTACGGTCAAGCCTATAACCTCAAAACGTAACAAACACCGAAACGAAATATAGCTATTGACTTAGACAGATGCCAAAGAATTATTTATATAAATGTCTAGCCCGCTTATCCCAGAAATCTGCGATAGAAAGAAATTGAAAAATTCCAACCCCAAAGTGTATGAAAATTTAAATAAAATGTATGTAATGGGGTAAATTGAGCTTGATTCAATTCATTTAAAACTTGGGAACGGACAAAGAATCGACTATGAGTTTCAGCCATGTCCCACCACGTCATGACCTTAGTATGATTTCAGTACTGGAACTCATGAATGAGTTTAAAGGGAAGTACAGAAATTCACTTATTCCTACTGCTTAGGTCTGAATCAGCACAAAGAACTGTAGCGTTCTGATAAAAGAAGTAGAAAAAGCAATAAATTTCACTGCAAAAACATTCCACTCTCGCTAAGGGAATTTGGAACATGGCTTAAGTCAGACTACAATACAAGGCTTCATTCCCCAGATCATGCCATCTAGTAAGTTGGCCTGCACTTGCGTCTAATTAAATATTTATGTTCATCCAAAACACTTGTGCATTGTTTCCCCCTTCGTCATGAAAATGCAAATTTTCCGTAGTTGCCAAGTGCCAAGCACACTCACTCACACACACACACACACACATGCATGCATAGAAATCTATCTAAGCAGCCAAACGTCAACTTAAGTATTATCAGCGGACAAATGCTTTTATGAATTTCGTTTCTTGATGTGTACGAGAATTTGTGTGTCGATGATTATACTTGCGATACATACAAACGCAAGCATATGTATGCATGTGTATATATGTATGAATGTGTGTGAGCAATGTTCTTCAAACACGAAACGAATGAAACGTCAGGGCACCAAACTAACCGAAAGCGATAATTGCGTAACGTTGTGCAAAAAAAATCACAAAGAGTGCGGGCGGGCGGGCTGGGCGTTCGGTGGGGCGAGCCCAGAGAGCAACTTATGAGCGAGTCGCGCACATTGCTAAAATATTTCTACGCTGCTTTTTGTTTGTTGCTCTTGCCCTAATCTTGCTTGGCTCCCTCTTTCCTCTCTCTCCCCAATCGAGATTCTCTTTGTTCGTTTTTTGCTGACATTGAAATACTTTTCTAGCTGCATATGTATGTGGAATCTGTGTGTGTGTGTGATGTATGTCGCATGTCTGCATGATACTCACTTAAGCCCCGGATCGAAGGACGACTCTCATAAAATCTGGTTGCGGCTCCACCGGCTAGCGAAGCGTTGGCAAACATCACGAATAAAATTCCAAATAACCAAAACAAAAAAAAACCAAATTTCAAATTTTCTCGTTGACTTGAAATTTCGCAGCGATTGTTGAAAATCGTTTTTGTTTATTTTTAATGATTTCTTTTTAATCCGAAATGTTTCGACAGACGGCTAAATTTTCACAAATGAATTAGAAACAAATTTGAGAGTTCACAACCAGACGACACAGGAAAATTCCAAATAATGCCGAGTCAGGTTATTGACATATAGAACGAAATGTCAGAGCCTACTTCTGGTCCCGATAAGTTCTTCGATTTGTGAATTTGATGACAACTGCAGCAGCGCAGTAGCTGGAGTTGCCATCATTATCAATGAAATGCATAACAATAACCGGAACCAGTCAACCAGTAACAGCCATAAAACACAGATGGCCCCCCCCGTTTGGCCCCGGGCCTATTCAAAATTGGCTGGGCGTGAAGCACACACAGCGAGCTATTTGTTTGTATGTGGTGAGCCAAAGTGTTGGCTGCAGGCGAAACCGCCAGCTAGTGGGTTGAGAAGAGATGTGGACACCATGTGGATAGAATATATTGGAATTTGGATGCACTCACAGCAGCACTCAGGGAGCAAAATTGGAATTAACAGCCAACAATATTGGATTGAATTGTGATTGTAAAAGCCACTCGGTTGAAAGCGGAAGGGTTATGTGAGGTCAGTTAGCGGTTCTATCTTTCTTACATATCATCGACGCATTTCATTGTCTATCGGATAGCTCGGGCTAAGCAGTAAAATTCACATTTTTAAAGGAATCCACAACTTAGCACTTCGTAAAATATTGGATGCGACCTGGAAAACCCAACTATTTTTAATCTCTCGGGACCTGCACATGCGATATTTCAGGGCTAGTAGAGAAATTGCACAAAGTAAGGCGCCCAAGGGTTTATTTTAAGAATAAGCTTCATTTTCCTTATGGGATTAAAGAATTTACTATGGAACAAGGCAAATATATGAGTACCAATACGGAGGCTTGCAAACCATAAGAAATCCGATACACCTACTGAGATTACAGACTTTTTAGTCCTAGTTCAAAGTAAAAGAAACAATTTACAACAAATTTTTAGAACCAACTTTTCATAAACATTACATTTCCCGTGCTTTGAGGGGAGGCAAAAAACATTTTTAAGCCCATATGATCTAATTTTGGCTATAGCTTCGACAAATATCCACCTAAGTCAATGAAAATGGTATTCAAGCTTTCTTAAGATATGATCTAATTTTGGCTATAGCTTCGACAAATATCCACCTAAGTCAATGAAAATGGTATTCAAGCTTTCTTAAGAAACAGTACTTATTCTTCTCAAAATCGTTACTTGGTTAAAACTACCACTTAAGGTGCCTTTTCCAGGCCTTAAGAGGCTGTACTATCAGAAAAAATGTCGTTAAGAACCATTATAACCATTAACTTATTTTATGACTTTTCATATTAGGTACCCAATTCAGGGGGCTGTTCTATCAGATAATTTGAAAAACAATATAAATTCAGCTCTAACTTTTAAGAATATATACCTAGGCTTATAAAAAGGGCGTTATGGATTCCTTAGAATCTGTATTTTGTGTCTAAAAACCAAACTTTTACTGTTTTCGGCCCTTTAGAGGCCAATTTGCAAAGCAATATTCATTGGACTAACCACATTTTCACTATCAGCTTGGTTCCCATTTCCTCGTATAAGCAAATTTTGCGATTAAAAAATCTGGTGTTGTCCTGGCTTTGATCTCTAAATCACAAAACTTTTGCGGAAGTGGAATTGAAACCAAAACTGTATAACTTTATCGGACAATGACCTGGGTAAGAATTAGTATTAAGTGTGTTTTATTGGTATACCCTTAATAGTTGATCAGGAAGTTTCGAGTTTTTCAGAGAAAGGTCTAATTAAAAGTCTGGTAGGAAATTCTTAAATTTAACGGCTACTAAGAAAACTTCATCAAATTAACTTAAGACTTGGGACTTGATTTACACGATGAAGTAAACTATATTAAGTTTTTGAAAAAGCTGTCGTTTGTTGGAAAGGGGCAAGCGACACCACTTATCTACAAGCAGGACTGGATTTACATGCTGAAGCAAACATTATGAAGCTTTTCAAAAGGCTTTCGAGTGCAAGCGACACCACCACAACTCTTTCCTAAGAACGAAAGCTTTTCAAAAACTTCTTGGAGTTTACTTCACCGTTTAAATCTAGTTAGCTTCAGATACATCTAGAAGTAGGGATATGTCTGTGAGCATCAGGAAATGTCTTGAAAACCAGGATACATCCAGACTAAGAGTTATGTCTTGGAGATTTCTTGAACGCCACAGAAGTAAGAATTATAAAAACCAAGGTTTGACACTGCATGGTCACACCACTACAACGATGCCAGTTTATCGATATTGGCTGAGCCTGAAATTAAAAAAATCAAAGTACTTAAGCTACAGTTAACTCAAGCAATCAGTCTGTGGGGAATTTACAAAAAAAATACACAAATTTACATATATTTTTAACTTAATTCGGGTGCTTCAGCGAACTCGTTACTACAAATATAGAAATATAGAAATATAAATATAAATATGAAAAAAAATACCCAAATCAGCGAATTCGTTAGTGAAATAATCTGAAAAGTAACGATTTCTTTAAAGATTTTGGTTTGGTTCAACAGTTCGGTAAGGTTCAGTTGCAATTTTCAGCCCTGACTGCTTGGAAATCAATTTTACTTTATTAATCTTAATTATCTAAACTTCAAAGTAGGTTAACCTAGGTTAAGATTCAGTTCTGTCTCTTATTTTAAACATTTATTAAATTTTGTCGCCTCGATGAACAATTATCGAAACATCATAGGGTTACTTCCACGTCAACTAAATAAACTTCATTCTAGAAGGCATTGCCATCTTCAACTAGAGCTTTGACATATGCATTGTAGCTTGAAGTTGGCAACTCCTGTTCATCCTTTTTACTGGAATGACTGGGTTTTTTTTTTAAGCTATTCAGTTGGCACTCTGACAACCCAACCTGGCCCATAATACTGCATTCACTTGCCATTTTTTTGAGGTTGACTCTGTCATAATTTTTTATGAATGTTTGTTGTGGCAACACACACACACCCACACAACCGAACGACAGCCATGTTTACTCTGCCCCTATGGATGGCAACTCTACTGGCTTTACATATGCAACAACAACAGCAAAAAAAGCTGCAATTTTCATGCTAAAGAACTTGACGTTTGTTTTTATTTTGTGCCTAGGCCGATGCCGCCACCGCTTGGTAACTACCTCAATAAATTTTATGTTGACGCCGGGGCGATATGTGCAAACATACACATACACACAACCACACACACACTCAGTCCATGCCCATGCCCATGCATATCCCTGCACTTGCCATGTATTTTTTTGCACCCTCAACCGCCAGCAGTTTGAGTTTGCCCACCCCATTTGCTGGGGGTGGGTTTCCGGCTCTTTGCCAAGAGATAATGCCTGGTGTAAGGTTAGTAAATCAGCGATATGACAAATCGCCTCACAGAAGCTCGCTCTCTGCTTGCAATTTCATGACAACCAAAACGAGAAAATCAAAAATAGCTGATAAAGCCAAATAAATCGTTTTTCCCCACTTGCAGACAAAGCGACGCCATTAGAAAAATGGGAGGCTAGAATTACAATGCAATGTCCCAGACGAAGCCAGACAGCAGCAGAAAACTAACTTGGGGTGTTATGCTAAAGAGGTGGGCAGCAGCTTGGCTATTTAAATGTTATTGCCACGGACAACAAGCGACAACCAGGGGGCGGAATGGGGGGCTGCAGAAAAGTGCAAGAAAGAGGTTGTTATTATTGATTTTCTTGAATGCGTCGTCGTCGGGTGTGCCAACCCTTCTATTTACCAGATGAGCGCCAACTTCGGGGCAGTGAGGACTGCCATAAGCCGATTTAAGGCACAAAAATAACTAAGAAACTGCAGACATGCCAGCCACACTTGAGTGGTCAGAGGAGAGGTCGAAACGGAAGTGTGCAAAATGCTTGTTGTAATTTATAGCTGGCCAGAAATGGAGCAGCAGAGCAGGCTGAGGGGAGGCCAGTTGGCCACATAAGTTACAGAATTTATGGCATTGCGACAACGTACAAATTCTCGGTAAAGTGCAGGACCCAACCAAATTAGAAAGGGTGCCCAGGCGGCGGCGGCAGCCAAGGAAGGGGTGGAGGTCTCTAAAAGTCTAAAAGGAAATGAATTGTAATTTATGCTGAATTTGTGAATTATAACAAAGCCAAAATTGTCTTCTTAATAGCCAATAGAAGGGTCCATTGTTGTATTATATACAAAATGTAAACTGCAACACTGAATTTCTGGCTCTTAAGGGAACATTTTTCTAATTGAAATAGCTATAAAGACAACTTCATTGCTTGGTTGTTTGAATGTTGATAATTAAATTTTAGCAAATATTTAATGGATAGCTGAAAGTGCGGAAAGGGTTAGACCTGAAATGTTTCTTTCAATCGAGCAACCAAAGTGAGCAAGGGCAGTCTTTAGTAATCAGGGGAAAATGACTATTGAAACATTAACCCAGGCTCGAAACCCTTTTTCCTTAAGGGTTCTAAGAAGAAGAAGAACTACTGAAACTATAGAAATAAACTCGAATCT
This sequence comes from Lordiphosa fenestrarum, assembly GCA_035044985.1. NCBI lineage: Eukaryota > Metazoa > Arthropoda > Insecta > Diptera > Drosophilidae > Lordiphosa > Lordiphosa fenestrarum. The sequence continues at coordinate 177,530 of JAWNNO010000691.1, forward strand.
GGGAAAGACATTTGTTAAAACTCTCAAAATGTAAACTGAGGACCTGCATAGTCGTTTTAGCCCCAAGTCTCAGCTGGAGTATGTATAATACCATGTTTTTTCCCATTTTTACAAGTCTTTTTTCTGCTCTAGAAAATAGAAACGGATATTTTCGAAAAATTCAACGAAAGTTTTACAGCACTGGTAGTAGAGATGGGAGCGTGTGAAATGTTTTCAACACGACACGACTCTAACACATATTTAAAACAGGCTCGGTCAAAAAGTTTATAAACACGACACGACACGCACGACTTTATTTCTATAGTATAATTTCGCCCCTATATTTATCAATAATTTTGGTTCTTTAAACTAAAAACAAACCTACTCAATGAAGATTGGGTACAATTAGCTTTTCCAGTGATTTCAGAGTTCTTGATCTAAATTTGGATATATTATGGATGTTCTAGCGCTGAAGTAGCTTAGAAGTAGCTCTTCTAAATATAGATGCCCCTGTTTCTGAGCTTTCTGTAGAGTTTAGTGCCTGGCTTATGTCAAGCCTTGTCGCTTAAAACTGACACGCACATGCAAGCACGAAATCTGATCTTGCAACACGAACATGTCGTGTTAAGTCGTGCGTGTCTGTGACACAAAAGAAATCACTACACCCGCCCAACTCTAGTTAGAGGCTTCTTCTGCGACTTTGATTCAACCTAAATAAGCTCGCATAAAAGGGTCAAACAGCTCGATCAATTTCAATATGTATTCGTTCTCAATTTAGTTTTTATGAGGAAAAGTTACTGAATTAAGAGAGCAAATCGAAGTTTAAAGCTTCTGGAGCAAGAAGTTAGAGATAAAAAAAATAAAAAATTAATTTCACTCAAGGATTACAAATATTCAAAACACTAGTTTTGACATCAAAACTTCTTGTTGCAAGTATGACATACTCTATCAGAATTAGGTTCAATACTACTTTCAAACGAATTATGTGATTTAAAACCGGCTAGAAATGGTCTTCTCAACACTTTTACGTAAGTGACAATCCGGTTTTCACTTTCGACAAAGTTTGTCGAATTCGATTTTGAAATAGTGATTGTTGTTTAAATTTTCACCAGAAAATGCTACATGTACCAAATTTGATTTGACTAAAGTGAAAACCGTAACCTGCCAGTCTATTTCCAAAGTGAAATCAAGTTTAAATCGTTTTTAATTCGAATTTTACAGGCGAGGGGCATGAGAGAAGTTACCCAACCCAACATGTGTAAGATCATTTGAACAAAAATCTCCCTTATGAGTCTTTTTCGATTCCTTTTGATGATTTTACAGAGTGTACTATCATGTGGGATTCGAAAATGATTTATTCAAATACGAATCGTAAAAACCTCGCAAATGATGACAAAATCAGTCGAAAGTGATCAGATTAAAAGGGATAATGCAAGAGCAATTATGACTATTTTGATAAGATCGATGACTCGAAAAAAACTCAAAATTAGTATAAAAATGTTTGCTGGGAACTGGAAGAAGATTTCTCTTTGACATTCAATATTGTTGATCCAAGTATGAAATTCTACTATTTCTTGGTAGAAGTACAATTAAAACTTTAGAAAACCAAACTAGATAGAAGCTAGAGCTTAGCGATGGGGATCTAATATTAGGCCTCGATAGATGGAATAGAAATGGAAATGCTATCATTTTTACTTTTGCAAAAGATGTGCAATTTTTAGACAGATTTTCTGTATTTTTTTTTTATTTTTGTAATTTTTAATGAACTTTGCTATTTGGAGACGAGGAGAACCATTTAGGTCACTTTCAAATCTTCTTAGTTACACACACACACACACACACACACACACACACACACACACACACACACACACACACAAAAAAAGGCATCGTGCCCATTTTGCCTTAACTTTATAGCCTATGGCCAGGACACAGTACTGTTGTTGCTGCTGTTGTTGTTGTTTTTTGCTGTTACCAATTGCAGAGCCAAAATCAGAGATAACATTGCAATAAGTTGCCTGCCTAGTAGAGTTGGAAAAGTTAAATAAACATCGTTGCAGTGACTGCTTTTTGTTGCCAAGAAACCAATCAGGCGACTCGACGACTCTTTGCCATTTATTTGGTATTTTTGCACAGGCTCTCTTTTGGCCACCAGCACGCCACACCACACACCACGTCACCAGGCAGCCGTAAAAAAAAGTTTTCAATATTTGATGCTGTTCACATTTTGTGGCCGCAAAAGTGCAGGGATGCTGGGCCGCATCAACAAATGAAAATGGCGGCCTGCATCCACTTGGGAGTGGAGGAGAAGCAGGAGGTCGGTCAGTTACGTGTTCTACTGCAATGCGACAAGGGAAGGCACAGTTGTGTATGCACAAACATTGTCTGTAGTGTTGGTTGTACGTGTGTTTGTGGGCCGTGCCGTGCCGCTTGCCAAAAAGTACAATGTCGGAGAACGAAAGGCAAAAATGAAAATTACACAAAAGTTGCCGTTGGCCCAGGGCCTAGGGAAGAAGAGAGCATGGCGTGCCGTGCCGTTCTATACTTTTTTTCTAGCTGCCAAAGGATGCCCAGTAGCAGGAGAAGAAAAAAAAAAACAGTATCAAACGGAAACGGAAATGCGCTTTTGTGTGCGCAACGCGCCTCCAGGCCCCCCAAGTCCTCCACATACAAGGCGAATTAGAAAAGTGCCAGCTACAGGCGCCGCTCAATTGCATTGGCACAAAAGGAGGGGGCGGAGTAAGGGACTGACTCTAGTTGAACGCGCGTGCATATCCTGCATTTTTATTTAGCATATTTTATTATTTGCAAAATTAGGTTGCTTCTTGCCTTCACCCGAAGTGGCTGCCTGCTGTGCAAAAATGGATATCCTGGCGGTTGGCTCTGTCTGGTACGACACACGATGGGTGGCCCGCACCCCCCCCCCCCCTTGCCCCACCAGTCTGTGGGTCGACATCCGACACGAAAAGTGCCCTGAAAGTTGCATAAATTGTATGCAGCACTTGGATATTATAGACGAAGAAAAGCAAAATGGAAATTAAATGTCATAATGAATTAAGATCGAGGATAATAAGCAACACGATGAATATGAATAGAAAATTCTTTGTTTTCACACAGTCAATTATTTGTGCTGGAATTCGTGTACTGCATCTAAAGAAAACTAGAAAACTAAAGAGGACCTCTAAAGGACGACGCTGCTACGTTCAAGACGGCATCGAATAAGGAGCTAGGCAAGGTAACTGAAAAGGAATTTAAGAGCTTCGGGAATTCGAATATTATTATTTCAAAGGGGAAAATCTAAATTTAAAATTCAAGATACTTTTTGAGCAAACCTTCGTATCTATCTCACAGCAATACATACATCTGACTATGAAATGAAAGCCTGTGATCTCCACAACATTTGGTTACAAGAAAAAAACCACTCAATTCCACAAGTTAAGCTAAGTTATTGCAACCAGTTACAATTGAATCTTCAGAAAGAATCAAACATTTATCTCTTCGGTTTACGTATTTTGAGTCTCTTGAACCGGATCGAAAGTCGAATGAACCGCAGTGACTTGTTTTGAAACAGAAAATGGGACTGAAAATAATAGATGATCATGGATGGATATTAAAACATTGTGCACTTGAAGGCACCCCCGTTATTCCGCTCAAAATGAAAATAGATGATCTTATGCCCACCGCTGCTTTGAATACTTTTTTTTAAATTTATTTATCAAACTAAAGTTAGTACTTTAGCTAACCAATTCCCTGTCAGCAAGTCCAGAAAACTGTTTTGATAGACCCTAGCTTGGAGGCAAAGTGACGTATTTAGAATTTTTGTAGTTTGCTTCACATATTGTGTAATTAAAAACAACAAAAAACATTATACAAATTTTTAAGAGCAGCTAAAAAGCCAAACACAATGACGACCCTTAATACTAGGGATGCAAACAGGTTCTGAGCCAAACCAAACTGCACAGGAGCGCTCGGACCGATTTCCTCATCGGAGGAAAATAACAAATATAAATGCGAAAAGCCAAATGATTCATCTACAAAAAAGAAAGTAAATTCGAAAACAGAAAGGGCGGGACCTCATCTTAAGTCTAAAAAACCCTAAGCAGAACCAAAAACTCGGATCATATAAAAAACATGTTATGAATCACAACTATGTCTTAAAATATTATTGAACCGAAAAATCAAAGGAGTCGAGGGGTTTGGCTTTTAAACCGCTCCGCAAGTCGAACCTGATGTTTGCCAATGGGTTACATTGGGTTACTTTGGAATAAATGGTACTTTTCTTTTTAAGTTCAACTATTAAAATTTTTAATAAATAAAAAAATGCAAATGCAGAAACTTTTTTTCTACTTCGCTGCCGATTAAACTCAACTTTCAAATTTTTAAAAATCAACTTTTTCCCCATTTATTTTGATTAATCCTCAGAGTCTCCTTGTTTTATTATTATTATTTTGTTGTGGTTTTTTTTTTGTTGCCAAAATCCAAAAAGAAAAGGCCAACTCGGCAAATAGCGCCAAGGCTTAAAACGTGTTTTGCCGGCAAGCACCGAAGCACCTTGCCCCCACAACCCCACCAACCACCGGACAAGTCATGCATCATGCAACACCCGACTGGAAACAAGAGTCGACATCGACGACTCCAGCTTCAAAAATTATTTTGTGTGGGGCGTTAGGTTGAAGGGGGGGCTGCGGCGGGGGCATAAGCGCGACAACATACAACACAAAAGGAACAAGCACAAAGCGTAGACGGTGAAGAAAACATGGCGAAGCGCCAAATTATGCGCACATGCCCCCAGTATGCCGGCAGGGGGGGAGTGGGGTGGAGTTGGCGAGGACGAGACAGACAGAAGAAACGGAAGCAAGGCAAGAACTGCTGCTGCAAATAACTGCAGTGAGTAGCGCTCTGTTTCGCTCTCTGCACTCAAAAGCTTTCGGCTGTTCAGTATTGCAGCCGAAAGCTTTTGGGGAAGTGCCCCCACTCACATGCAATGCTCGCCGGCCGGTTTTCACTATGTGTGCAATGTATGTATGTACTGTCTGTGTGTGCGTTTGTGTGGACGCCATTTGGCTGACACGTGGCTGCTGATTTGGAGCCCAGGAAAAAGGACACGAACGTATGTATGTACATTTGTACATAGAATGCAAATAACAAATTTTTTGCCAAGCATTGGCAAAGCAACAAACAGAAAACCCAAACGATCCACAGACAGAAACCCAGTCAGAACAAACCGGTTTGCCATTCTCACTCACGCACACACACACACACACACACACACATACTGACGTACACAAGCAGTACAAACTTTGTCTGGACTTTTTCTTTATTTTAAGTTCACTTTTTAATGATTTAAGCGGTGGCGGAGCAGAAAGGGGGGCGATGCAAGAAAAAAAATCAAAAATCAAAATGGTGGACTGAGGCAGTCAGCGGACTGCTGCGGACGACGACCGAAGAAGATGAAGAGTGCGGAAGGGAGGGGTGGGGGAGGCAGAACCTAAGAGGGGGAGACGTTGGCGGCGACGCGACTTTTAATGCGATTGTGACGATGTTAAATGCAATACACACACATCCATGCAAAGTCACAGACAAGCAAAGCGTATAGCAAAAAAAAAAGTAAAGCGCACTCTGTGGCTGTGTGTTGGGGGCGCTTTTGTTATTGGGGCTGTCTGTGTGCGTGTATTGCAGTGTTGAACAACGTGAACTGTGGGCGTTGTTGTCGCCCGTTTTAAAATTTAATTTCACAAATAAATTAAACAATATGTTGTATATAGAAAAGTCTTTTTTTTTTGCACATAATCACACACTCCCTCACAGACACAAACACAAGCAAACGACTTTGCCAACACACTCCCACGCACACACTAATCGCAATCTGCATTGAGCAAAAAGTATCTTAAAGATACATTACCTTCTTCTTTTCTTTCCATTTTGCAGGATTTTCAAACAAAAAGATAACAAAATTCAAAATCTTATTTCGTTGCTGTTTTGTTGTTCAATTTCACTATTGGTGTATTTATTAGTTGCTTTGCACAATTAGTTGGCTAGATTATTATTTTTTTTATTTTTGCATTTTTATACATAAAGAATATTTCTATTATTTGTGTTTTATGAGATCACATTGGCTGTTGCCGTTCCCTCGTCGTTCCGTTACGTTTCGTTTTGCATGCCGCGCGCGCGTTCTCTCTTTCTACATAATAAAATTGCTTTTCTTTTCAATTTTTGGATTTTTGGCAAGCTTCAAAATTTGATTTTGCGTATTTTTGTTGAATTTTTGATTTCGGTTAATTGCAGCACTGCACTTGGCCAATTTGTATTTTTGTCGAATTTTCGGTTGCGTGTGGTGGTCAGGCCGCGTTGTAATAATGGCGGACGGCTACGTCACCGGTACTCGGTTCGGTTCTTCGCACACGTCTGACGCTCGCACACTCGCTAGGCTGCTCTGTGTGCTGTGGCCGGGCTCTGTTTTCGGTCTTCACGTAGTCACTTGCGTCGCACAACAAAACCCACAAACAACTCTGGGGAGTCGCAACCGTCGTCGCCAGTCGCAACGAAAGCTGCAGCAGCAGCAGCAGCAGCAGGGCGACAAAATGCACACACAGAGGCAAAAAAAGAGAGACGGCAGCGTCCCATGCACACACACACAGGCGAAAAAGTCTTGCAAAGCTTGCAAAAAACAGCATTGAGAGAGCGTAAGCTCTCTAAGAGAGGCAGAATTTGCACAACAAAACGCATGGCGAAAAAACATGATGTTCTCCCCTCTCATTTAGCGTATTCAAGCAGGCACCCTCTCGCTCTCTCTTGAAAGATCGTTTTAAGTGTGTGGGTAAAAAAAAAGAAGAAAAAAAAAACAACAACAATTTTGTGGCGTGTGGATTTCAAGTTTTTTTTTGTTTTGTTGTAGAGTGATTTTGCAGTCTATAATCTTTAGGCAAAAAGTGAAAGACAAACAAAAGTGAAAATTGCTAAGAAATATGCTAAAGAAAAGAACGAAAAGTAAAAAGTATCTGACAGATGAGCGCTGTCGACGTTCCACAATATCATCCACACACACACACACAGACATGGTCGCAATTCTATGCAAAAAAAGTTTGCTTAACATTCCTTCGAAGGGGTTAAATGAGCGAAATAACTAAAAACGAAATGCCAAAAGGGCTGTGGGTAAAAAGTAGAAGCTGTCTCTGTAAATTTTTATACTACTTTGGAATCGGTGAATAAAACTGCACGCATACACTTTAACTGCACAGAAAAAAGAGAGAGCAAGAGAGAGAGAGAGAGCGCAACTGACGTTTGGGGGCTTGGGCGAGAGCTCGGGTAGGTGGAAGGCAGCGCCCACGCTATCTTTTGGCCGGCTGTTGTTGGGTTTGCAATCGTTCTCATCCGGCTTTTTGGTCATGAACTTGTGGGCTTCACTCGTCTGCCAGCCTGTTTGGTCAGTCCTTGTCTACCCCCCTCCCTCCCTGCCTGCCTCCTACCGCCTACTCAGCTGCTGCGGCTGCAAGTGAACCGGACAATACTCCTCCAAATGTGACACTGGAAATCAAGTGCAAAAACAAACGAAAGTCTCAAATGCGTTTCTAATTCTTTGAGTTTGCCGCAATATGCTAAATTTATTTATTTTTCTCAAGTTACGCCAGAGCTTTTGAAATAGAAACCCTGGGAAGATGTTTGGCGTTGGCCACTAAATCAGCAAAAGTGCAAGGAAGCAAGTACCATGAATAACTGTAAACAAGCAGCAAAACAGTTGGGTAACCTTAGAAGCTAACGAGAGTTTTCAGATATTCCAGGAATCAATAAATACATAACACCATACAGCAAAGTCAAGTGAAATATGAGATTATGTTGGTAAAGTGAGGAAGTTTTTGAATGGCCAATAGAAAGGTGGAAGAAAATTATCATGGACCTTGCCAGCACAAATAATTGTGTAAATTTCCTTTAAAAAAATAGTATTTTTTCAGGTCATCAAATCGTGAAGCACCTCGTAAAAAACCTCAGATCTCTTAATGGACAACAAATATTATAGTTGAAAATAAAATATACACCATGAAACATATGTTTCTACAGGTTTATGACAAGTATAAGCCATAGGGTTCTAAATTGGTGAATGTAAATTTAGTTTTTGATTATTTATCTTTAAATGACACTGATCTTTAGAGCAAAAAAGCATTACATAAACATAAAATTCGTTTTAACCCATTTTCTAAACCAAATTTCCAAAGCGTTCTCATAAACCAAGGATACAAACTGGTTCTGTACCCAAAGCATCCAGCATCCCTTAAAAAGTACTGAACCGAATCCGGATTCGGTTTTATTGAATAAGTCTGAAAGTAAACTTGAAAACTTTATATAGACGCACAAGATCAAGGCTGCAATATTTCACTAACCACAGATACAATAGATTTGCAACTCTATAGCACTTTTACGAAACTTTAATTCTTAGAAAATAATCTTAATTGTAATGCGACAGTATAACTAAAGAGCAGAGCTACAAACCTGTTTTGAACCGTACAGCTTTATACCCCGAAATCCAGACTCTTTCAAGCTGTGAACAGCACTTTGAATCCAATCTAGTGTACACAAATATCGGAACCCGAAAACTTAAATTCGTTTAAGCCGAAATGGCTGACAATCTAAGATCTGGTCGATGTGGTTTTACAGAGTTTTAGAATCTGCAGGATAGAAGAAGGTCGAATTCACAAATATTACCTCTGAACAAATCAACAACGAACAAACAGATAAACTCGACGTCGACCAAATAATTTCTAACTTAAACTTTCTATTATAAATTAACGAACCGAACTGTTTGGCCAAAAACCTACAACCATTGATCTATTTTGGTCCAAACATTCCCAGCAAAAATTTTATGAAATTTGGAATCATATTTGAGTCTTTTTCGCAAGCTCGGTCTGATAAAAATAAAGCATACTTATGTCGGGAAAATATTGTACCCAAGCCGCGACTCTTCTCTTTTCTTTTAACACTCTCTTCAGATCAGTTCCAACTCATTTTCGAGTCATTCCTAAGTCTTTTTCGATTTTAATAAGTCACATTTCTACATATTTTCCAATCGGTAAATTGATATATCCCTCAAAAATCGCCTTGAAGGCAAGAATGCGAAGCTTTATTTTAGGTCTGGCTCTTTCATCATACAATCTTTGAATTGGTAATATATTGCTTAGCCCTATTTTCAGTTGCTCCTTTTATTTTGAGAGTGCATGGAATATGTACCTGAGAATTACAAATTGTCAAATCTATGCGGTGCTCAAGAAATATATTGTTAAATACTTGTAGGTAGAAGGTAGATTTAATTTAATTCTGATTGAAACGTCATTGAATTAAGTTGAGTTCAAAGGTCCCGAGCTTAAAGTTTGAAATAAAAATGTATCTAGTTCACATAATTTTCACAACTTTCTTTGACTTAAGGAATAAAGGATATCGTATCTCCCGGAAGAATATAGTCCGACAGAAGAAATATTTGTTTTGTATTCCGGAAGAGAGACTTTTTTCTCCAAAGAGAATCACTTTCTTAACTCCTGAAAGAAACCCTTTCTTCGATCGTCGAATTCACCATCCAACTTTAAATATGAAGCACGAAAATTCACTCGCTGCGAATGGACACATATTTTATAAATGTACATTTTTTTCTTATGGAAAATATGTTACATGTTTTTTTGGATATGTGATAATATCATATGTGCTATAGTGGAAATGGGCTATAGAAAGTCATTCACATTTTGACATTACAAGTTTCTGTTTAACTGGTTCTATAAAATATCCACAAAATTGAGCTGCTTTAACTTTACAGTAATTTCATCTATCTATGTATTATGTTTACAGAAATTTTAAATTTTGTTGATCTAGCTGTTTGTTGCTCGTTGCATTTTATTTTACTAAAGCATATCTAAAATTAAGTAATGTTTTAAAATGAAATCTAAATCTAAATAAATTGCTTTGATAAATGAGGTGTGAACACTAAAATAATTCATAAATGAAATACTTTCGTGTGCAACTGTGCGTCGAAACTAGAGATGATACACTGCTTTCTTGATCTATAATATCGGAATAAACGTGTTTTTCTTTAACAACGGATTTATTTATAATATATTAACTCTCGCGAGTAAGAACACTTCTAAGCCTTAAGGTTGAAGTGCAAGATGATATTTATGTATTTTAGACGTTCTTTAGGAACTTGATCAAGTTTTTTGAAAACAAACAATGCCAATATTAAATTGTGTTGTTTTAATCCTGGGATTTATGTTAGGTTTAAAAACCTTTAAAACGGTCTGAGAATCTATCGAATTGTAAGCGTATCTATCCAATGATTTGACAAAATGTTTGTAAAGATTATTTTAATTGAAATCTTAAGTTAGTTTCTTAAGAAAGAAAGACGTCTGATTAGAATTTAAATATTTCAAGTTTCTAACTTTTAATTTGAACTAACATTCAACATTTGGTGATACAAACTAAGGTAAAAGCATGCAAAAGATAAGCTAGCTCAAACAAAGAGGATCAAACCGCAGATGCTGTCTATGATTCCAGTTCCGACTAACACCCTTCACCAATCGCACAACGGTGAAAGAATATCTAATCCAGGTGTACCCAACAGCACCTAATGCTAGCGCAGTCACTAACACAAGTAAAACAATTTCTTTTTGAAGCAACAACAAACACAAGAAAATGAAATAGAAAACCGCGGTTATTGCCTAATGCTGTGTGCGTGTGCTTGCTGCAACAACAAAATCAACGCTGCATAAGGGAGAGAAAGAGACTGAGGATGGCTTAGATGAAAAAACTGATGACTAACGATGTTATTTCAAAGACCCTAAAGTAGCGGCGTATATTTATTTCTTTCAAAAAGCCATCCAAAAATCCTGCTATCTATTGAAGTGTATTTAATTAAGCAGAGATGGTCGTTAACAACGTAAACGAAAAGCTAATAAGGAATAATTTAAAAGATTATAAAGTAATGCTAAGCATCTATTAGACCGTTGCGCCCCCGACTCCCAGCACGTTATTTCTTCCAAAATACATTTTGTACTTGTTGTAGCGCCCTTCCTTTAAATTCTGTTGCCCACCACTGTTCAGAAAATCCGTCTCTTAAAATCTCAGTGAATAGCCAGAATCTAAATAGAAGTGTTTTTGATCTAGTGGAGATGTTCGTGAGCAGTGTTTTCTATGCTAACCCGGCACGACAGAATCACCAAAAGCTAAATACATGCCGTAGACAGACACTAATAAAACTCTAAGGAATCTAATGCTTCGATTTTTGGGACCATCTTGGACTTTCATAAATCTTCCCTTTGTCTATGGAAAATTTTGGTATTCAATTCGTGCCAGTGTCGTGTCGTGCCAAAAAGGTACGGCACGCGGTCGTCTCTAGTGCTATTTCGGTACACCAAGCAAAACCTTGACCAACGTTTGAAATGATTTGACAAAATATTTAAACTCTACGACAGACAATGAGATTCATTTAGATTGGATTTTCTATTCATAAAGAACAAAGTATTCTGCAATCTTTGCATCGGCAAGGTGTGTCCGCTCGGTACACACCGCTTCATAAATCTTTCGTCTGTATTCAAATGCATGTACTTACTCAATCGAATTGTAGCTGTAACTTAGTAGCTACGTATCCAAAATGTGTCGAGTATCCAAATTGCTGTTGCAGATTTTTAATCCAAGAATGTGCTATCCTAAATTTATATGTGGGTATAATGTGTATATTTTAGAATTAAAAGCGTTTCAAAAACTTCACTGTGTTGTGTTACACTTGACCGCACTCTTCGAATCAAAAAATGTAATATGTATTACGTGTTTCGAGTTGTTTTTCTAAAATTTGCACACACAAATTATTCCAACGAATCCGACACGTTGCGCGTTCTGCGATGTTGATGCTAAGTGGCCGGCGTACAGTACAACGATGTTCACGACGATGATGATCGGCCGCCGCGCGCTATCTTGTCGCTCTTTCACTTTTCGGCGAAGAATGCAATGGTAGTGGTAGTGCGCCCAGCAGTAATTGCAATCAGCGTTGCATTCGCCAGCCAACTGATCGCCGACGCTTTTGTGGCCCTGTTGCTGGGGGGCTGCTGCAGGAAGCTTCGTTGATGGAGAACAAGTTACGAGCTGCTGTCGGTCGGGTTCGTTTGGCGGCTGCAGTATGCAGTTCTCTCTCTGTCTGACTTAATTGTAGTGCGTTGCTCTCAGTTCGGTTATTGGGGCGTGTACCCGTTGTCTTCTCGCTAGAGCTTTGATCGTTCGTTTAATGTAAGTGTGAGTGCGAGTGTGTGTGTGTGTGTGTGTGGGGGGTCCAGCTTAAATGCAATGCATTGAAATATGTTACGTAAATGCGAGTTTGGTTTGTAGAGGCACACTATGTTGTGAATTTTGATTTGAATTTTCTTTTAGTTATATCTAAATTTCGTGTTTCTTTTTTGGTTTGCTGACTGCGTTTTGGGGGCTGATCCTTAGCAATTCAAATCCCAATGCCAATCCGTGCCGAAAGTTGAAAGTGAATTGCCGTTTTGGTGTTGTCGTAGTATTAAATGGTAAACGCAGCAGTTATATAATTTTCAGTATTTTCAGCAGTTGCTTTCACTTGATGATCATAGTTTAACACATAAACACTTGAATCGATTGGTTTTTTTTGTTCAGGTTGTGTTTGTTTCACTCGTGGTTAGCAATTTATAAATTTTATATTTATTTTTAATGCATTTCCAAACATGGCGCTGCATTTTTGAGTGTGCTTTTAAAGTTTGCAACGCTTGGATTCCATAGATTGCTGGTCTGTATCCGTCAGATAGTTTATCTTCTTATAGTTAGTGTAATATTATGACTGCGTACTTGGTTGTCGATTATTATAATGATTAATATTATTTATGTTATGGTATAAATAAAAGCGTATTCGATGCACTTTAACACTACATTTACCGTTTGTATTAGTTGCAAATAAAGACAAAAAAAATCAAACTTAAACAAAAACTGGCAAATTGTTGTTTGAGTTTCGTTTCAAATTGGTTTTTGGCTATTGATTGGTTTCTTTGCTTGTTAAATATTTATGTTTTGTGGTCGTTGTTTTGGTTTTCGTTTGTCGATCTATTGTGGTTTTTCCTTGATAATCCAAAATTGTGTGAGGATGTGTGAAGTGGTTGTATGCGCGGACTCCTGTTATTTTTGAAAACTTTGGTATGCCGAAAAATTGTGCAGTTGTTTTAACCGTTTGTGTAAAAAGTTCCAGATTTGTTGTGACGATATTTTCGCATGGTCGTTGGCGCGTCCGCGATACTTGCGAGTGGAGTGGCGATGCGATACAGATTACCCCGGCTGGGTAGACAGTCAGACCTTCTCGCTGGGCTACAGCCACAAAACCAAAAAGGAAAAAAAAAAAACCCACAAAAAAGCTTGCAGCAACAGCGAGAGAGAGAGGGAGAGACAGAGAGAGAGAGCGTCGGCAAAAGAGAGGCGTCTTCTCTCACACAGCCGGCAAAAGGCAAAGGCAGCTTCACACACAAGCGCAGCGTGCGCTTCCTTTTTGTTTTGTTTTTGCCATCCGCAGTGGCAATTGCATTTGTATTGGAGAGAGCCAGACCCAGGCTGGCTAGCAACCACCCAGCAGTTTTGGCATTTTGTAGTCAAACATTTTGTAGTCCAGCTCTGTTTCTCTCTCGCTATTTTTTGCGGATTGACCCCTTAAAGATGCAGCATTTTGTCGCCAGAGATTCTATGCGGCTCATCTGGTATCTCTGTGTGCGTCGTGTGTATGAGGAACATTTCAATTAACTGCAATTCTTCTGATCCACTCTCGCTCTTCGCTCAGCTTGATTGCCTGCGACATGTCCATGTCCAAGTTTAATTAACTTCAAGTCTGGACAATGCCCGAGCGACAAGTAAACGTATCTAGATGCGCCGATAAGATCTTTCTCCGCTCTATGTTTGCATCTCTTCCCCCCTCTCTCTCTCTCTCTGTCTATCTCTCTGTGAACTGCTAACTCAATTTGGTTGAGCACAGCAGGTGCGATGACCGTTTCAAATGGAGGTGAGAAAGAGAGATGAGGGGTGCAAATATGAAGCCAAAAGTACTCTCATCGATAATAAGATTTGCAGATTAGCTAGGATGGCATGGGGGTGCTCTTTAAGGATACATGCTTAAAGAATTCCTTACAACTTTTACAAGACATGGAGCTAACTCCACTGCCCCCCTTTACAGAAATCGAAAGCCCAGACAAGGCAAAAATAAAACTGCAGACGAAACGAGGACATGGGCGAGGATAGTATGGAAACTTTGCACAGTGGTTCGACTCTACAGTTTTGGGTGCAAGAAATATCGCAGTCGAATCAACTATACCGAACCACACTCTAGCTTTGCTGCATTGTTTTTAGAGAATTATTTCTTCACATCTGATTTATATATTTGTTTGTCTATTTGAAGAACAATTTTGGCACAGAACTGCAAACCGGTTTTGCATCGAACCGGCTCCAACCTGGAACTATGACTTTAATTTTACTGTTTATACTTTAATTTTCCTGTAAACCAAATCCCTTTTGCTCATATTTTGGTTCGGTTCGACAATAATTATCAACATGAAAATTAAAGTGCCTGAAATGTTCTACATAAACTTGCACAACTTCATAAATCCCTTTTTTAAGGGAACTGGGTAGATTAAGTCTTTGAAGCATCCTTTAGAGCTCTGCTAAACCAAGGTCGATGCAAGAATGGTCAATGGGTTTTTTTGAGATATAATAGTTTTCCATATTTTATCGTAAAAGTTTCAAATAACCCTCTGCCGATGCCTCAAAGCCTGTGCTTTAGATCCTTAAGCTATATTGACCAAGCTCAGTCTATAAAAAAAATTCATTGGCTCCAAAATTTGTTGGAACCAACCGACTGCTAGTTCATTGGTGTATAGAAGATAACTTCTGATCTACTGAACCGATCAAGCTACAACATTATAGAAAAATGCAGAATTTTGCAATTTCCAAGGTCGGTTTTCTGGTCTGTTTCCCATTAATTTAATTTGGAGAAATTATTAGACGTAAGTTTTTGTTTTTTACCTTGGTTCATGACTTTATAGATTGCTGATTCTGAATCTAAAACTGTATATGGCATATATTATTGGACGTTTTCTGAATACCGATCAAAATTGAGACCTGTTCGGCGTCATGTTGAGCAGGTTGCTTCAGATGTACAAAGATATATGGAACAATATCATCCCTCTGATCTTGCAAATGTGTCCATTCACTTCTCCCAAGAGTACGAAGTACTTAAAATGAAATGGTACTCGATTGCATTGCCACTTTAAAGCTTTGTTATTGTTTCGATTTCCTTCTAGAAGTCGTAGTAAATATTATTTACGAAATATAAACAAAATTTTAATCATAAAAATCGATATAATTTGGTTCAAAATTTCTTATTTTTCAAAATTGATATTGAGAACAATATTGATATATTATTAGAACGCAATTTCCTAAGGGCTTTACCCTTAATACCTGAAAATATTTAGAGAACCACCATATAAGAATTTAACATTTTCAGAAAGCCTTCACCTTGCTGAAATTTTTTGGTTGGGTTACTAAATATAAAATATTAGGAACGATCGATACATTATATTAATAAACATGGCCCTTCTCGTAAGACTGAACCTTTGAAAACGTTTTAAAATGAAGTCAACTGCGCTATTTGGTTCTGTATTATCGCCAAAGAACTATCCAAATTATTGACAACAAATATACACTGTACAATAGTTTGTTTTTCAATCCTAAGATTCAAAGCAAAAAAAAAGAATAAATATTCATTTTAAATTCGAGATTTTTTAAGTCCCACAGCGAACTGAAACAAGGAATTCTTAATTCAGATTGCAAAATTCTGAATCTGAGATTGTGTTTAGGTTAAAATTTCTGGAGTTCACATCAAAAAACGATCTAAAATGGTAAACGGTATGAAATACCGCTTTGACTTAGAACTTGGACAGGCGTTTTTATACTCTGTATATTAGGTTTGTGCAAATGTATGTGACAGCCTGATAAAGCGGAGATGATTACCCTAAACTACCCTAAAATGAATATATTTTCTTGACACATTGAGTATTCAACATTATAAAACGATCTACCAAAAGAATGGTAAAGATACGTTGACCAATAGTCGAGTTATAAGCAAAACAAACAATGAAGCTGGGCAGCACCGGTCGCAACGGTGTTGGGCATCAATTGATACAACTTAAAAGAAACTTTGGAAGTTACAGATTATATTAAAGTCAAGCTTGACCGACTTTCTTACTAGTTATATTGTAACAAAGGTGATGTTTCAATCAAAATGCAGCTAAGACAAAGGAAGCTAAGCTCAGTTGATGAAGCGATTTCCTCCAACGAACTACTGTGCGCTGGCTCAAATGATGCTGGCGATGGCGATGACCATCATCAGAATGATCAAAAAAACCAAAAAAAAAAAAATCATCAGAGGCATCATCAAAAAAAAAAAACAACAAAAAACTGAAGACCATCAACCAGCAACAACAACCACAATGTCCGTATCTGTGGCAATTGCCGAATCCTGTTTTTATTCCCACAGTCTTGGCGAGGGCTTTACATCTGTGCGCCGTCGCTGACGGCGGACGGAACGGAGCCCCGAAACCTCTAGGGGCAGCGACAGCGCAGGCGCATGGTCATCATCAAGACGATAGCTTGCCTTGGCCTCAGCAAATAATAAGATGACATCCAACACTTCTTGCCAGCGCAGGCATAAAAAGCCCAGCCATGGGTTGGCCCTAACCTTACCCCCATGCATAAATATATGAGTGCCGGTGGTGGTGGTGGTGACGATGCCGATGCCGAAGCCGAATCCGATGCCGCAACCCCCTTGCGCCATCAGCCGCAGTCCGTTCTAAATATTTTTATATGAAAAAAAATAATAAAAACTTTTTCTGCATGCTTTTTCATCATTTCCTTCGAGATACCAGAGAAGCAACATCAACAGAAACAACAACCACACGGTCGCACTTGGCCACACAAAGGAGGATCGACAGCAGCGACGACGCAAGGACTTGTCTGCATTCAAATGAATCTGTAGGTACGCGCACTCGAATGTACCTGAACCCCAGCCTCAATCTCAACCTCCGGCACTCACGAGTTAAAGGATGGACAATGTCCATTCAGAGGACCAAAACTTATTGAGTACTGCTGATATTTCGGCATTTTGTTTAAATCGCCGAGGGCTGAGTACTTGAAGCCAAAAGCTTTGCCGATTTCTCGAGAAAGTTTCGAAGTCGTTGAGGGCAGATTTAGTTGGATGTGTCGGGGTTAGAGCCCAGCAGGTTCAATTGATTAGATTTGATGTATCAAATGGTCAACAAGAGCCATTTCTTTCACCCCTAAAATTGTAAAAGATAACTGTTATCTTCAAGTATGGACTCTAAGGAAACCCACTGGGTCAATATGGCTATACCGTGAAGCTTTGGCAGTCTTTAAGAAATTTGGCCAAATTTATTTTAGATGGATGGAATTTCATTTTATTTTAAATAGCTCGTGTTTCATCCGTTTTGTGCTTTTACCCCTTTTTATGCGCTGTAGCTCTACTCAAACTAACTAAACTAGTATAATTTTACTATAAAATTCGTGAAAAATTTTTGAAAACCAGAAAGAAAGTCGCTCAAGCCCGACTAAAACATACTCAGTACCAACGAAATTATAAGCTCAGCATAAATTTTGATGCTGCAGTAGCAGCTGAAAGCAGCGCTGCTACTGCGCTGCAGCAGCGAACAGTCTTTTGATGATAACTCGACAACCGTTTATCCGATCTAAACCATTCCTTTGGCGGATCGATAAGCTATCCTGATTACTAAATATGTTCAGAAGCCATCTATCTTTGAAACTATGGGAGACATGACGTTTTATCTAAATTGCGGGGGCGTGGCCAAAATTGAAAAAAAACTTGATCTGCCTGCAGACATAAGAAGCATGTGTCCCATACATGTCAAACCTCTCTTATCTCTTACCATCTCTGAGATCTGTGCGTTCATACGGACAGACAGACGGACATGACTCGGCTGTTGATGCTGATCGAGAATGTATATACTTTATAGGGTCGGAGATGCTTCCTTCTGGCTGCTACATACTTTTGCACAAACTTAATATACTCTATGTACCTGCGGTACAGAGTGTTAAAAATTAAAGCGGAGAAAGTGTCCTTGATGATTGCAGAGACACCCTTGCAAGGGTATTATAATTTTGCCCAGAAGATTGCAACGCATAGAATTATCCATTTCCGACCCAAAAAATCTGGGTGACGAGCTGAGTCGACTAAGCTTTGTCCGTCTGTCTGTCTGTTTCCACTCAAACCAGTCTCTCAGTTTTAAAGGTATAAAGCCGAAATTTTGCACAAAGCCTTATTTTTGCTTCACGCTACTAATATATCGGAACCAACCAGATCGGATGACTATATCCCATTGGAACAATCGGTCGGAAAACTAGTTTCAGTGAGAAAACTTTTTTCTTTTTAATGGAAACGTATCCAAACTTTGTTTTCATAGGTTTTCAGTAGTTTTTATATTTCTGCAAAGTTTGATGAAAATCGGACAATACCATAATACCATACAACAGATAGGTCTGAAAAACAGTCTTAGTTAGAAAAACTTGTTTGTTTTTAATGGTACATAGCATCCCAAAGTTGTCTAGTTGTTTGCTTAACATGCTTTCCTTATTGTACAAATTTTTGTTCAAATAGGATGGCTATATCATTTAGCTTCCATATGAACAATCGGTCGAAAAATTGGTCGTTGTGGGAAAAAAATTATTTCTGAAAAAAATTCTGAGTAACCTCTACTGTCCATATGTACAAAAAATCTTTGTTGATTTCTGTTAATTATTGAATTATAATTAACCCGACCTTGGGCCAGCCAGCATCCACTTTGACTAAAATCAAACCAGGTCGCTAAACCCACAGTCATGAAATTATTTAAGCGAGCACTTGCAAAGGTATTAAAACCTCGGCATAGACGAAGTTAGCTTAGCTTTCTTGTTTTTCTCCAATTTCCATTTTCTGTTGCACACTTTATGGAGCTAGCAGTACTCAATCTAATAACTTGCTTTTCTTGAATTTTTCATCTTACTGTGAGTACAAAAGTTTCTTGATTCTAGAACGTTTATTCTCATTTCAATAATATAAGCAGTTAAATTTCGGTTTTAGAATGGTTCGTACTCAATTTAAGTGCACCCAAGAACGAATCATACTTGAAATTTTAAGTACAAAACGGCTTGAATGCTAACCCGCGTTTTGTCTAAAAACTTTTTTTCTGAGTGTACATACATCTTATATAGGAAAACTATAAACTTGATCCAAGTACTTATATTTCCAATATTAAGTCCGCACAGCTGAGCCAAAATATGTTTTCAGGTTTTCCTTGCCGTTCCGGAATGTTGTTTACCCAAAATCTTAAGCACACACACACACACACACTCAGGGATGGCAGGAAGTGGATGACCAGCCGTGGGGCGAGGATATGCAGAAAAAATGTGGCATGAAAGAAAGGAAACTCAATGCGACATTTGCATTTTTAATGCAGACCAACATAAAAAACTGCGTTTTTTATGAGTTGATTTTGATTTGCGGGGTTTTTTTTTGCAGCGGCAGCGACTGGTTCCGTAGCGTCTAATTTTTTATTCCGTCATTCTTAAGGTTTTTTTTGATTCATTTTTTTTGTTGTAGTATTTTGTGAGAGGCGGTCGCTTGACCATCTCCTGCCATTGTATGAGCCACGGTGTCACCTTCGAGCGGAGCAATAGCCAGAGACAAGACACACACACACACGCGGGCACAAAAGCTAAGCAGAAAAGCACACACCGAGGAGTGCGAGTGCGATATCCTTTTGTGATATATGAGTAAGTTGTACCTGAAGGATGCGCCGCCGTCGCGTCGCTGAGCCGTTGAGCATACACGGCGTGGAATGGAAAAAAAAGGTTGCTGCGAGGCTGCACCATCATCATTTGATATCGAGCGCAGCATGATTGTGGATTTATATTGTGGATGAATGCGAACGGTCAGCAGCTTCGCCTGGACACCGCCACAGAGCGCACCCCTCGGCAAAAGAAGCGCCTCGCCTGCACCCCTCGCTGATCTTGGGTCGTGTTCTTTGTTTTTATGGCCATTGGCTGGTGGGAAAATTTATCTAAATTGTCGATGTTGATTCTTTTGCAAAAAGGATTTCTCTTTCTTCCGTTTTTTTTTGTATTTTTGTCATATTGTGGAATGTTTTGTCGTCACTTTAAGAAAAAATGATGCCCAAGCGAATGGCCAAAGCCCATAAATTACGCCAGCGGCCAGTCGGAGAGGGCAGAGGGACTGGCAGCGGCCAAGGATCAATTCAGGAAGTGGACCAACAATAGGGAAATTGGATGAAGGTGTTAAATTATAAAAGAGTCCCTTTGTATGGCTGGTCCGATGCCTGATGATGCATCGGGAGCGGCGGCAAATTGGATGCGGATAAACTAAACAGTTTTCCAATTAGCTGTCAAAAGAAGGGAAAAAGGAAAAGGCGACCACTTGACGTGAGTCGGCGGTGGTCTTAGTGCCAGGAACGAGCAGACGTTGCCAAAGGCGCAATTTGGAGATTGCAGTAGGAAGTGGGTGCGGTTGTTGCATTTCACACGCGACGCCGCACAGTGGCCATGATTTTTGAAAGCTCGGTATAGTTTTTGACAATTTTCCAATTTTCTAATTGTGTAGTCTGGGGTTAATCGACTCAGTTGCCTGACGACTAAAATTGACTAAATTTTGTTAAAAATTTTCTACAGCTTTCCGTCCAACGACCCACCGTGCGCCGACTCAAGCCTTCGCCAAAAAGGGTTGGCAATTATTTTTAACGAACTTTCCCCCAAACACTCTGACATTTAGTTGGAGCAGGCAGACGGAAGGAGGTCCCAGGTCCCAGGTCAATGTGCTGCTTGGCAAAAAATATTGCGCATACGCCACGATAGGTCGGACGGATGGCCGGCCGGCCGGCTGACTCTCACCCTCATTCTCTCTGGGTCAAACCGATCTCACATAACCGGATCGTGCTTAAGATTAAGATCCATTGAAAGTAAAACAAGGGGCCACCACCACCACCACATCAACAACAACAACAGCTGCCAACGCATAAATCTGAGCAACTGCAGCTGCAACGGTTGCCGGCGATGCTCGACTTCCACGCAATCAACGCATTAAATCAATTTTAACTTGGCCTACATTTTGATGTTGATTCTTTCCATCTTCATCCATGGGGCGATAAACAAAGGCGAAACTGCAAGGCGAACCCTTGCCAAGCAACAGCCGTTAGCTTTTAGATTCAACGAGCAACTGCAGCTTGCACATGGCACACAGCATGGTGGATGCAGCAAGAGAGCGGAGGAAGCAAAGGGACGCTTTGCAAATGCAATCAGCACACATGGCGGCTGTAGCGTCGGAGGCCACAATGTTTTAGTTTAGATTATATTTAGTTGCCACCACATGAATGCGAAATGTTTCACCTACAACTGGAGGCAAGCACAAAAGAACAGAGAAGCGGCCTCTATTGAAACCACTTGGCCAAACTGGAGGATGACAAGTCCAATTGCTGTCATATCCGTGACCCTTTAAACAGTGTGAGGTAAGCTTTAAATAGGAATGTGTAAAGGTAAATATGTCGAAAGTAGGCATACGACAAGGTGAGACAATAGCAATGAAATATATACAAAAGCTACATCAACAAAGCGCACAGTTATTCGTTAAGATGGCCTCCGTTGGTGGGGAAGTTTTCTCTATAAAACAAAAAATGTATAGAAAGAAAAGAGATTCATTTGGACTGGATATGTCTTTAATATTCTTTTAATCATTTCACGAAGCTGAAAATCAATTATCAAATCCTGTGGATGACTATCATATATCCGCGAATATATGTATTCATTATGCTCGAAAGAATCGAAACCTAATAAGAAAGTCGGTGCAGTCTGAGTATAATATACTCTGTATCAACAAATGTTTATGCTCAGCATGAATTTGGATGCTGCAGTAGCAGCTGGAAGCAGCGCTGCCACTGCGCTGCAGCAGCGAGCAGTCTTTTGATCATAACTCAACCAACGTTTTCTACCACTTTTTTTTTTATCCCAAGAAATAGAATTACTTGAAGCCTGCTACGGGATTACCCTGTTTTCAATCCCTTTTCGGATTGATTTCAGATTTTTATACTCTGTACCGTAGGTAAATAGAGCATATTAAGTTTGTGCAAAAGTATGTAACAGCCAGAAGAAAGCATCTTCGACTCCATAAAGTATATATATTCTTGATCAGCATCAACGGCTGAGTCGATATAGCCATGTCCGTCTGTCAGTCTGTCCGTCCGTATGAACGCACAGATCTCAGAGATGGTAAGAGATAGAGGTTTGACATTTATGGGACATATGCTTCTTATGTCTGCGCAATAGTAGCGCTGCTTTCAGCTGCTACTGCAGCATCAAAATTTATGATTCAATGATTCATTTCCAATCCCATAAACTGTATATATTCTTGATCAGGGTGACGAGCTGAGTCGATTGAGCTTTGTCCGTCCGTATGTCTGTCTATTTTTAACGCGAAATAGTCTCTCAGTTTTAAAGCTATCGAGCTGAAACTTTGCACAGAGTCTTCTTTTTGCTGCACACTACTAATATGTCGGAACCGACCGGATTGGATGACTGTATCTCATATCTTCCATAGGAACAATCGGTCGGAAAACTAGTTTTAGTGAGAAAACCTTTTTTCTTTTTAATGGAAACGGCTCCAAACTTTGTAATCGTTGTTTTTCTATGTTTTTTTTATAATTCTACCAAGTTTTATTAAAATCGGACAACTATATGGTATAGTTGCCATACAAAAGATAGGTCTGAAAAACAGTCTTAGTTAGAAAAACTTTTTTCCTTTTAATGGTAGCATCCTGCAATTTTGTATTGGTTTGTTTTACGTGCTTTCACATAATTTTACAAATTTTTGGACAAATCGGATGACTATCTGGCATGTTCCGGTTTTCACTTTAGTGAATTCGAATTTAATACATGTGTCATTTTTTGGTAAACAATCAAGGTAATCTGTATCAATCCTTACAATTTGTTCTTCCTTTGAAAAGGATGAACTCAGAATGAAAGGTTTTATGCCGATTTAATTTATAAATTTTATACAACAACCACTTTACCAAATTCGAATTCGACAAATTTTGTCGAAAATGAAAACCGGAGCAGGCCTGTATATCATAAATCTCATATACGAACGATCGGTCGGCAAATGGGAAAAAGAGTATTTTTTGAAAATATTTAAGCGAGCACTTGCAAGTGTATACAAACTTCGGCACATACGAAGTTAGCTTAGCTCTCTCGTTTTTATACTCTGTACCGTAGGTACATAGAGTATTATAAGTTTGTGCAAAAGTATGTAACATCCAGAAGGAAGCATCTCCGACCCTATAAAGAATATATATTCTTGATCAGCATCAACAGCCGAGTCATGTCCGTCTGTCTGTCCGTATGATCGCACAGATCTGAGAGATGGTAAGAGATAGAGGTTTGACATGTATGGGACATACTATACGCTTCTTATGTCTGCAGGCAGATCAAGTTTATTTTCAATTTTGGCCACGCCCCCTCCCGCCTCCGCAATTTAGAAAAAACGTCATATCTCCCACAGTTTTGAAGATAGATGACTTGTTCCTTCTGGACATAATTAGTTATCAGGATAACTTATCGATCCGCCGGTGAAGATCGGATGAACGGTTGTCGAGTTATCATCAAAAGACTGTTCGCTGCTGCAGTAGCACCGCTGCTTTCAGCTGCTACTGCAGCATCAAAATTTATGCTGAGCGTATAATTTTGTTGGTACAGAGTATGTTATAGTCGGGGGGCTTGACCGACTTTCTTTCTTGTTTTTCTGTGTGTACTTGGATTAAGTACAAAGCATTCTTAAGTGCTACAAATGGATGCCTTTTTATTATTAGCATATTTTTTTCTAACAGTGAGTCGAACATATTCTAGAAATTCAGGGACCAAAAAGTCAGCAAAGAAAAAAGTGATATATGCATCTTAACGAGAATCTGTCCTTAAAATTTTGCTTTTGGTGTTATAACAGATTTCTCCATGTACGGTACACCATGGCCTCTTGTAAGATCAAATTCGAAAAAGCTTAATCCAAGTACATTTTGTAATAAATGGCAGAACTCTTTTTCAAAACAGTTCGAAATGAACTTTCAATATTTCGAACAGTATTTTGGGAGTGGAAAATCGTACTTAAATCAAGAATTTATTACAATAGTCAAGTATTGTCTTACCTACCGTACCATTGACATCATTTGTAATGGACCTTTAATGATTGTAGTAACTGTAACAATCCAGAAAGGCCAGTTTTATACTTCAGTTCTCATAGTTCGGCTTACAAAAGAGGGAAAAACATTCGACTCGCGTCCCTGTCTTGGAACTCAATGACTTAATTTTGTGCCTCCAGGTCACTAGTAATTTTCCAGTTTATCATTTTTGATGGCTGAAGATGATGTTAAAGGTATTTTAAAGAATGCTGCACTAAAAATATTCGCTCAAAAAATGCATGTATGGTCACTTAATTTGCCAATCCTTTCATCGGCATTCATATGGTAGCCCCATGGGGGAACTTCCCCATCTGCCCCCTTCTTTGAGTGTCTTACACACAAAGGCTAAGGGGTACAGCGGCACTTATTCGCTACCATTGAAGCATAGCGTAGAGTGGCACTTCTTTACTTGCCTTCATTTCCTCCCTCCTCACCACTCCTAACTTCTTCGGCTCTCCATCCAGCCAGAACCGCTGCAGCCACATATTACATGGCTATTTACTTAACCCATTAATTCCGCAGAGCAAGCAGTCGAACAAAAAAAAAAACGCAAAGGGGCGAACCTTTATGCAGCCGGCAAATATGCGAAAACGTGGCGCGAAGAGCATGCTTAAGTGTTATGTACTTGCATTTGCATTATGTAAACGCAAGTGGCAAGTGGTTTACATAACCGACTGGACCTACACCAACATCCCTGCATATAAGCCCGCAGGAGTGCAAGGAACTTGGGCTGGAGGCAGGAGCAGCATGTTATGCTGCCATAATGAAGAGCAACTGGCATTCGCTTTATGTAACCATAGACTTTGGGTGTAATTCAAGTAGAAGATGACGACGACGGCGACTACCATGACCTGCCAATATAAACATCACTAAACTGCTCTCTTAACACAGGCACACCGTGAAGAAGGCCTTGAAGTGCCATGCGTAAGCTAGTAATTTTGGTAAGAAATGTTTTAAATGTCATCACTTACCGCTACGATGTCCCCTTGGGCTGGGCAGAGAGGTGTACACTTCTGGGTTAAAGGCCCGATAGGAACCCCGAGAAAGATTTTGAGAAACTGCAATTGAAAAGAGAGGAAGAGGAAAAGTAATGAGTAAATTAAGAGAAATAGATGTTTCTTAAGAGGAGTAGACTTAAGAGAATTAGAAAAATAAATACATAAAATTCTGAAAAATGTATAAACGATCTATACAATTTAATGTTTTAAGATGATTTTATGAAAATGTTGCGGGCATAACGCTATAGACATGAGCCTTAACATAGCCACACAAACAATAGTGCTCTCAATTGGGCTGTGTGGCATGTAGCACCGTCTTGTTAAAACCACATGTCCGCCAAGTCCATCTCTGCCATTTTGAGCAAACGTACACAGAGAGAAAAATCCGAGAACATTGGTCTTAATGTGAGCACATTCGGTGTCATAAACTAATCATGAACGGATTTTCTCACTTCAAGAACATTTTTTTGAGAACGCAAAATCTTGATGTGAGTTGAAATGTTCAGTTTTTGAGAACATTTTAAACTCAAAAAAAAAAATTTTAGGTACTGGAACCCAGATACCACCAGGGGCCAGGCCAGCTCCACCAGCCCAGAACCAGATCCAATTCCAAGTCCGCAGAGACCTCCGCCTTGTACAACACCCCACCTGCCTTAGTTAATTAAATTAAGAATGAAAAATTGTTCGGACTTACTGGGAGTAGAGGCCACGACGCCCCGCGCGCAACGACGCGACGGCGGACGTGTTAGCTCGTTAGGCTATTGCCCACTTCTGCAGCCGCACGTCTGAATGACGAGCTGAATTGTGCTTATTTCAAGAACATTCGGAACATTTGTTCTCAAAAATTTGAGAGCACATTCTGTTCTTGTTTTGAGATGAAATAATCTTATTTTCTGAACACGGTTTTTCCCTCTGTGTAGTTTAAATTCATCGGCTCTCTCCATCCACTGTAACGTTACTGCATTCGCCATGCTCTTCACGCCAAATATGGAAGTTTTGTTTAATCACGTGAGAATTGAGCTTCGTCGCTGAACACAATTTTCCGATAAAAAAAGTGTAATTTTGATAATAAAATGCAATAATCTGCCAGCGTTGTTCGTTTGTAAGTCGATTCATTGGTTAAATTATGCACCAAACTGAACACGTTTGACAGTAACATGTGACACGAAAACCAAAAACAGTGTTGCCAAAAAAGAAAGTTGCTAAAAAATCTTGCTTTACAACAAAATTTCATGGGTGCAGCTATTATGAGCCGCTGTTTGCAGTATAGGAGCTAGAGTGTAGCTTCTACCATTAAAAACGTATTTTAAAATATGCATTAGAAAAAGGCTACTAATCTTTTCCAAGCCCAACCCATGAGAAATGATGATTTTTTATGTATGATGACAAGGTGAGGTATGATTACTAGGACTATAAATATACAGAAAGAAACCATTTAAATAAAATCTAATTGGCTTTAAACTAAGTCAGTATAGATAAAAAGTTTCACATTAAAACACTGGTGAACACTTGGTCGGTGTAGTAGACAAGTATTTTTGATGTTTATACCCGTTACTCGAAGAGTAAAAAGGAATACGAGCTCAGATTTTGCAGTGTAGTGTATGTGGCCAATATCTACAATCACACAAATTTTCATAAAGATCGGATAATAAATGGCAGAGTTAAAAAAACGTTGCATACTTATCTGAGCCGCATAAGGTTATTAAACACTAATTGCCCTGAGTAACGGGTATTTCAAAGTCGGTCAGGGCCGACTTTAACGCTCTCGTTTTTATAATTACTTTGTAACTATTTTTAACAAGCAGACAATGGTTTATCTGGAAATAAAAAAAAATTGGGCAAAAGAAATGACAGATGTCCACGTCCAGCAGTCTAGAAGATCTTCGATATTTAATATCCCCTCAGTTCGGCTCAGACCTGAATCAGCCCTGAAATGGAAGGTCTGGCACTGAACTCATGGCAGCGTTTATAGGCATGACAGGCATGAATTCAGTTATTCCTACTGCTCAGGTCTGAATCAGCCCTGAAAAATTCATTAGAGAAACGTAGAGCTGCAAGGATATCTTTCGCAGTTTCCAAGGGATTTACCAAGGGAATGGTAAAAATCGGTTAAACGGTGTCAGCTGAGGTATCGGTGTCAGTGAGTGCTGCAGTCTTCGCGGCCCTGAGTTTAAGTCCCAGTTGAGGTAAGTACAAAAATAATTGTTAAATGGCATTTTAAAAATAATCACAGTTTAGTGTGGGGTTTGAGGGGTGTATACTATATATTGTGGTGTCTCTCCCGTGCCCCCGTGCCACAGACTTTCATTGAGAACTATTCTTGGAATCTAAACTTTTTTATTCTTGCAACCAAGAAGATCTTTTCTTTGATCCAAGTCTATTAATGCTTGATATCAAGCAGACTACATTTAAAATCAAGCATTTTGATTTTAATATTTTCTGCTTGAATCCAAGCTTTTCCAGTCTTACCTTATATATTTGACATCCAATCTGCTTGACATCAAGCACAATCTGCTTGATTTTTTTCTCTGAGTGTACTAATATTGGCTGCATTGGAACTTTGCTTTATTCTGACCAAACAAAAAATATGCTAAATAAGAGTTTTCAAAATTCGATACTCTGTAGCAACGAAATTATTCGTTCAGCATAAATTTTGATGTTGCAGTAGCAGCTGAAAGCAGCGCTTTTATTGCGTTGCAGCAGCGAATAGTCTTTTGATCATAACTCGACAACCGTTCATCCTATCTTCACCAATTCTTTGGCGGATCGATAAGTAATCCTCATTACTAAATATGTCTAGAAAGTACGAACCAGCTATCTACAAAACTGTGGGAGATATGACGTTTTTTCCAAATTGCGGGGGCTGGAGGGGGCGTGTCCAAAATGGAATACTAACTTGATCTGCCTGCAGACATAAGAAGCATATGTCCCATGCATGTCAAACCTCTGTCTCTTACCATCTCTGAGATCTGTGCATTCATAGAGAGACGCACAAACGGTCATGGCTATATCGACTCGGCTGTTGATGCTGATCAAGAATATTTATACTCTATGGGGTCGGAGATGCTTCCCTTTGTTGTTACATATGTCTTTTCCACAAACTTGATATACTTTATGTACCTACGGTACAGAGTATAACAAGTAAGGGCGCTGCAGTCGAGTTTCCCCGACCACAAAATACCCTGTTCATTTGTTTTCATTCATTTCTTTGTGACAAAATGTCATCCTAAATGTAGGCAACACTTTTGGTAGTCCTGGCCAACAACTGGGGGGATGCTCTTATCAGCTCAACTGTTTCGCTTATAACTCCGGTGTTTTTGGTCCGATCTGATTGTACTTTTCAGAATACATAGATATTGGGCCTAGCTTGAAGTATACTAAACCACGAGGCTCTATCTTGAAAATTATGGATCTGACGGCTTTTTAGGTCTAGGATTTATAGAGGAGGTCTAGGTTTTTTGGGGATAAAAGGGGGACGGGGTGGAATTTTTCAGCATAAATTCGTGCAAAAATTTGTGGCTCTATCTCTTATAGTCTCTGAGATCGACGTGTTCATACAGACAGACAGACGGACAGACGGACAGACGGACATGGCTATATCGACTCGGCTGTTCATGCTGATCAAGAATATATATACTTTATGGGGTCGGAAAATTTTCCTTCTCCCTGTTACATACATTCGCACAACTTCATGATCCCCCTTTTCCCATTTTCAATGGGAACAGGGTATAAAAAGCACGCGTGTCGTGTTTTTCATTGTTTCTAATACAAGCACGACTTAACACGATGTGTTCGTGTTGCAAGATCGGATTTCGTGGGTGTATGTTGTGCGTGTCAGTTGTAAGTTGAGTACGTGTCAAGTTCAACTCGACATACGAGCTGCACTCAAAAGATTGCCCATCTGAATTTTTTAATGCTTCTTTTAATTTTCAAGTCAGCAAGTTTTGTATTTAGTATATTGTATTAGTTGATTGCATACTTCCGTTTCTATCTGTAATATGCTTGCTAAGACTGTTTGGGAATTTTAAGGCATGATAAGTGGTTTAAAATCGTTGTATTGTTGAGAGAGATATTATTCGACTCGATTTCTTATGCTCTTTCGCTTTGACATAGGACCACCGTAATCCAATCAATCTCAAGGCAGAATTATTTGTCAGTTGTCAGTTTTATGCCACTTTCAGAAATATATATAATATATGATAGCTTCTTTCATTTACATTGCCAAAAAAGGCACTTGACAGAAACGTTTTCAAGTCCTTTTAAAATTTTAATCAAAATTATGATTAATAATTCGTGTTATGGTACGGAATAATTATTAATTCCTGGCTTGGGGACTGCATGCTGAGTCTCACTCTCGCTCTCTCCCTTAAGTACTTGCTCACAACCTCCCTCCCGCCCTCGGTACACACAATTGGCGAATGCAAATCCAGATGCAAATGCAGGGGGTAGGCCTATGAAAAGCTTAGACTGCATTAAGAGCGAAATGAAAGCAGAGCAAAGTAAAGCACAGCGCAATGTAGAGAAGTGAAGACTGACAGCCACACGAAAGTGTGTGAGTGTGTGTGTGTGTGAGTTAAGGAGTACAGTATGTACCAAGCGGTGCACTGCAGCTCCTGGCACAGCGCGACTCCTTAACGTTTTGCATTGTATTTTCATTTTTTATGCTGTGTGTGCCTGTGTGTGCGTGTGTGTGTGACCGGAAACTGCCATTTAAAGTGCATTTTGGAGAGACCATTGGCATGACTGAGTCGGAGCTGCTTCACTTCACGTGTGTGTTAAGTGAAAAGAAGAACTCTGTTGTCATATTCAATCCTTGTTCTTGTTTTGTGCAGCTCCTTTTGTGCAGGGTCCTGCCGACTGGCAGCCAACACGTGTAATCCTACTCCTTTTAATTACATTTAATACTCTAGAGTCTGGCAAGGTGTTGGCAGGCAGTTGTCTTCTTCTACTCTTTCGGTTAACCTTCTTTACTAATATCGTTTTTCAAACTCTCCATTGTACACGCAGAAAAATTGCACAGTTTATAGTTAATTTCCGGTGACTTTTTATCTTGTTCTTGGATGCTTGCATAATAACAAACTGTAAGATATGAGAATGTTGTATATTTTTTTAAATTATTTTGCTTAATTTTTTAGGCGACTTTTATCAGGCATTTTGAAGTTCTTGAATTCTAAGGATCAGGCCCGGCGGTTTCCGTTAATGCTGTAATCGTTTTGTATCATTTTTGTCTTACCGCTTACTGAAAATCTTACTGATTCGATATCTCTGCCGAACCAACCTTGCACATAGACAGCACACAACTGTGAAATCGAAGGTCCACATTGCAAAATGCTCTTCAATTTTCCCCGACTTTCACTTATATGGCCGTAACGCATCTAGTTGTTTTAAGGAGGAAAAAAAACCTGTTCAGAAAATTAGTTGCCTTCAACTCGAAATGAAATTTTTGAAATGTTTGATGTCAGCTAAAAATTAATGGTATGATCTGGGGCTCAATGCTATATTTGATCATATCTATAAAAAGCCGATATTATACACTTAAAAATTACCTGTTCATAAATATCAAACGGATATTTTAAGATTAAATTGAAATTTTATAATGTCATTTTGTCACCGAACCTTTGGGAAAAGGTTCTATTAGGGTCCTTCAAAGTGTTAAGTCGGTGCATCCTCTAGTGATAAAGTTCTGTTCCACAAGTAGCATTTGAGAAAGTTATTTTGGTAAATTTTTTGATCCCAGCTTCTTACCCATAGATTGAAAGTATTTCGAGTTTAACTGAAATGTCGAGTGACAAAAATTTATTGGCCGCATTCACTAAGAGAACTTGCTCCCTGATAAATAATACATCACTGATATATCTAATGAATTCCAGTGATTTTATGACACATAGAACAAAATAAAATGCATGTTAATTTGATATAGGCTGGTTAATTTTTATACTCTATACCAAAAGTACACAGAGTATATTTAGTGTGTGCAAAAGTATGTATGTAGCAGCCAGAAGGAAGCATCTCCGACCCCATAAAGTATATATATTCAGCATAAACGAGAGCGTAAGCTAAAATCGGCCCTGCCCGACTTCGAAATACCCGTCACTCAATGGAATAAGTGTTTAATAGCTTTATGCGACTCAGATAAGTATGCAACGGTTTTTTAACTCTGCCATTTGTTATCCAATCTTTATGATAATTTGTGAGCAAAATCTGAGGTCAATATCTTAAAAAATGTAGAAGATTTTTTATTGCGGGGCGGAAGGGGGCGTGGCCAAAATTTGAAATTAACTTGATTTGAGTGCAGACTATACCAGTCAACATTTAAAATTTGATGGCTCTAGCTATTCTGGTCTCTGTAATCTAGGTGTTCATACAGACAGACGGACATGGCTATATCGACTCTACCATTGATGCTGATCAAGAATATATATACTTTAAGGCTTCGGATATGATTCCTTCTGCCTGTCACATACATTTTGCACGAATTTAGTATACCCTTTTAACTCTTCTTGTAACGGGTATAAAAACCGAGTCGACATAGCCATGTCCGTCTGTCTGTCTGTCCGTAAGAGCGCACAGATTTCAGAGATGGTAAGAGATAGAGGATTGACGTGTATGGGATAAATCCCTTGCAGAATTCTTGATTCAACAAAAAATTAATGGTTTTTATTCTATTTTACTTTACTTCTCCTTTTCTGGGGATGGAACTCAGAACCTCTTGCACTTAAGACAAATGGAATGGCGTTTTATCGTACTCCACCATCGGTCACGCGAGTGGTCACACGCCACGTTACGTTGTTGGAACTTTTTGCTTAAGCTTTACCTAGCGACTAACCTAAAGAATAGTAGTTAGTGCTATCGATTGTGCAATTCCGCATAGAATTGATTTTAGAGGTCCTTGAAATGGCAAAACTGTAAATGTAAACTATAAAACATATAAATATTAACATTTTTTAAACTACCACCACATTTTTTCTGCGTGTAACGCTCAACGAGGTGTTAAAACGTTTTGTAAAAGTAAATTTGTGAAGGCAGAAGAGTAACCACTCAGGCGTCACTAATCTCCAACAAAAGATCATATTTTCTTTCACCTCAAAGAAAGTGCAGTTCTTAGGAGCCAAGAATCAACAAAGCTCGGGGAGCTCCCCCAAAAAAACAGGGAACAAAAAGTTGAAAAGTTTACGCTTGGCTTAATCCCAAGAGTCGCCTTGCGTATGCGAGTGTTTCCAGACATGCCAACCAACATTTTCAGAGGAATAGGTCAGTACGGCCGAGTGAGTATTTGCGAGTGTGTAATGTATGGGAATGCATGCGAAACTGCGAGTGCATTCTCCAAGTTCCAAGTGGGCAAGTGGCAAATAATGTGTGAGCTAAAAATAAAAGCAGGGCCACAGGACTCTCTCTCTCCTGTACATTATGTATAATGAGCTACCCGCTTTACCTCACGACGCAATGCAGTTGCCCTCGGTAGTAGTGAGACGGGGTCAATGACAGCGGAGAAGGTCAAATGCACGCATCGCGGACTGGCAACAGGAAATGGCAGGATATGGCTGATAAATGACTTCGATTTCGCATAGAAAACAACTATGCAGTATGCAGCAGCAGCAGCTGCTGCCCCTAGGTGTCTCATAGATAAAACATTATGTTCCTTGGGCCCGGCACTCTTCAGATGCAGGCGATCTTGCAGCTGATGAAATGTACGCTCAACTTCCGCTGCAAGTTTTGTTTTCGTTGACCAGAGAAGGAAATCTTTTGTAATCGTCCGATAACCCCGGCGAGTGCAAAACTTGAAACTCAACCCCTAAATGCTAAAGCTGAGGCTGGAAAGCGGAAAACAATGCCAACTGCAATGCAATTGCATGTCCAGCCTAGCAGGATGCCAAGCCGTGGCAGGCAGCCGGGCAGGCAGGTCCTTGGCAGCAATTAGAATGCGAATGCTTGCCGAGCCTCGGCCTCGGCCTCGTCCTCGGTTTCCACTTTTGTTGTTTATTTACTTATCAAAATGGTATTATAATATAAAAAAAGGTGAATAATGGCTTAAGGATTGATCAAGTTCCAGCAGCCAATGCAATTCTCATTGTGCGAATCCCTTTTTGCCCATATCTTTTGTGCGCTCCGACAACATGTTTACCACCGCTGACTACTGGAATTGGGATGCAACGGCCAACGGAGGACAACGCATAACGAATTGGGCAAAAAGGAATGGCAGCTATGTCCATTGTGCAATCCATAAATGGCGGACACAGGAAGCAGGATAGGCCACAGATGAAATTAATACGCATAAATTACATGGACCGAAACATAAATGAAAAGCCCAGAAATAAAAAAGAAAAGAAATTTATAATTGCATTAAAAGTGGGAGAGGAGATGTCGTCTTCAACGCATCTCAAAAGGTTCAATTTATGCAAAATGTTTATGGGAAAACACTAAAAAAGGTAAGAAAAAATGGTTCGGTAAAGAGCTGGATGAACGATAGTCGAATTATGAGAAGGTATTATGGTTCGACTTGTTAAAGCTATCGCGTGCGCCAAAAACCGTCCAAATTGTACTAGTTTTGGGAACTTTTCTTTTTTAAAATTTTTTTCTCTTCCGAACAATCTAACTCGAAAAAATACATATTCTTGATCAGCATCAATTGCCTAGTCGATCTAGGCGATGGTAAACGAAAAATGTAGATTGAACGGTCATAAATATTGTTAAGAAGATCTGATTGACTGCAATTGTAGACGGGTAAATAGAAAATGTACACCAAACGGTGATAAAGTTGCGAAATTTGATAAATTTTCATATGAGTTTGGATCAGTGATGGGCAAGCTCTTTGCTCCGTGAGATATTTTAGGGCGCTGGCGCCGCGCAGAAGACAGAAAGACAAGGGCTTTCGAACGGCGTTATTTCGGAGCACATGTGGGAGATATAAGGTTTTATTTTCCGATATGCAGAATAATGCAAGTCGAAGCTCTATCTTCTACCATATCTGACATAAGGACGGACGCACGGAAAGTCGAACATGTCTATATCGATAGTTGATGCTGGTCTAAAATATTTGACCCTTTCGAAACCTTTCACTTGTCGTCTCTGGTTCGTTTAATTGTTGTATAACACACGCGGGTTTGGTTCACGGTTCAACTTAAGATCATGAACTAGCGGTTTGATTCGGTTCGGTTCAGAACCGATTTGTCAAAATGAAACTACGTTGATTGAATTTTTATACCCTTGCAGAGGGTATATTGAAATTGTCCAGATGTTTGTAACGCATAGAAAGGAATCATTTCCCACTACATAAAGTATAAATATTCTTGATCAGCATGACGAGCTGAGTTGATTTAGCCTTGTCCGTCTGACCGTCCGTTCGTCTGTTTCTATGCTATCTCCTCCCTCAGTTTTAAAGCTTCCGTGACCAAACTTTGCACGAAAGGCTTCTGGTACAAATAAGCTGGACATTTTTTGGAACCGGTCGGATCGAATGACTATAACATATAGCTGCCTTAGGAACGAACGGTCGAAATACTAGTCCTAGTGAGAAAAACTTTTTTGTTTTCAATGCAAAAGTCTTCAAACTCGGTATCTACTAGTTCTTTGTGCTTTCCAATGATTCTGGCAAGTCTGATCGAAATCGGACATCTATATAGTAAAGCAGCCATAGAAAAGTAAGGTTAGAAAAATAGTCTTAGTAAGAAAAACTATTTTGTTTTCAATGTAAACCTCTTTAAAATTGGCATCCATTTATTTTATAAGCTTTCACGCAATTCTTCGAAGTTTTGTCAAAATCGAATGACTATAGGTTATAGCTGCCATAGGAACGATCGGTCGAGAAACTAGTTTTAGTGAGAAAAACTGTTTTGTTTTAAAAGAAAACGCCTCCAAGTTTTGTATTTCTTAGTTTGCTATGGCTTCCATGATTCCACTAAGTTTGGTCGAAATCGGACATCTATATATTAAAGCTGTCATAGAAAGGTGGAATCAAAAAAGTAGTCTTAGTGAGAAAGATTTGTTTGTTTTCAGTGGAATTATACTTCAAGGGTATACAAACTTCGGCCGAACCGAAGTTAACTTTCCTTCATTTTTTTTTAAGGGGGTTGGGGAAAATAGAGCTCAAAATCTAAACAGAGAAAATAATCGTGTTCTGAAAATAAGATTTCATCATCTCTAAATACAAACAGAATGTTCTCTCAAATTTTTGAAAACAAACGACTCAAAAGCTTGAAACTATCATTATTTTTATTTTTCATTATTTATATGTACATCTTCTGGATTTATCCATTATTTTGTTTCTATTTTATTCGGGAGTGTCCCAGAAATCTAAAGATTTGCGAATAGACGGTTTCATTTCGAATAAAGTTCTACTTTATTTCAAAATCCAATCGATTATACGAAAATCTCTAGAGTTTTCTGGAAAATCACCATATAAATGGCTTTGGTAAGTTAAAACGAAGATATATTTTGACATATTGTAATTTTTACAGACTATAGAAAATTAATTGATCAAGATTTCGACCAAATGAATATTGCTTTTTCCAAAATAGGTGTGCCTGTAGCACTCAAGGTACTTAACCAATTGAATAACATTGTTGTAGGTTATTTTCGGAAAACTCATACATTTTTGATTATAATAAATAATTTCGTTACGTTTTTTCGTAAAATTATTTCAATACGTTATTTCAAATCACTATTATATAACGTCATTTAATTTGGTTTTTGAGCAACTTTCTTTGTGGAAGCACTGTTTTTGGCATTTCATTTCGTTACGTTTTTTCGTAACGTTGTTTCAATACGTTATTTCAAATCACTATTAAATAACGTCATTTAATTGTAATGGGTGATTTTTTAGCAACTTTCTTTTTGGCAGCACTGTTTTTGGCAGCTCAGCTGTTTTCGTGCCACAAGCTACTGTCAAACATGTTCAATTTGGTCTCTAATTTAAAAATGAGTCGGGTGACAAACGTACAACGCTTGCAGATTATAAAATTGTAAAATTTTGTATCGGAAAACTGTGTTCAGCGACGAAGCTGATTTTTGGTGGAATGGCTATGGCTTTGTAAACAAACAAAACGGATGTACACCCAGAAAAAAGTAGAACGAATAAGTTAAGAGCGAACGCCCTTAAAAAAATATTTATTCGATCTTGAATCTTTAAGAATTTCGCTCTGGAAATCGAGCTAAATTTGTTCTCAGTATGATGTTTTTGAGACGAGAGGACTGAGGTAAAAAAACAGAGAGGAGAGCAAGCACATTTGAGAGCACAAAGCGTTGAGCTCGCACTCTCAGTTTGGTTATTTATGGAAGAGGGGTGTGTGGGGAATCAATCGAGCGGAGAGCGCAATCGATTTTTTCATTCATGTTGCTTTGAAATTCCCAACCAGCTATGGCATATGCTGGCAGGGAACGACGGCTGTGCGACTGCCAGTTGACAGGCAAAGACTGATACTCCTTTAAGGTGTTATGTATTCCTCGAGCCGGCTAAAACTTGCTACATGGCTTAACAATTAGTTTTCCATGTAATAAATTTAAACAAAATGAAAAAAAAACAACTGCTTTTAAATTGTTGTATGATTGGAATCAGCGAAGCTCTTGATTTAAGAGTAAACGATCTTACTCTTGAACAAGGGCGTAGCCAGCTTTCGGCGAAGGGGGGGCAAAACAATTTTTCCAGCCCTTAAAACTCCAAAAACTTCCAAAAAGTAACCGTAAATTTTTACAAGCCAATTGAAATTATTTAAGGGGGGGGCAACGGCCCCCCCCTACCCCCACTGTCTACGCCCTTGCTCTTGAATCTGATGAGCTCTTGATAATCGGAAGAACATTCTCGGATTTTGTCAATGCTGTATGCTCTTGATTCAAGAATGAATAACCTTGGATTTGAGTTCGATTGGCACTTGATTTAAGAATTTTGCTACTTGATTTGAGAATGTTTCGTTCTTAGATCAAGTATTGAAGCTCTTGGATCAAGAGAACAGGGATCAAAAATTCATACTTGGATCAAGAATTTCGCTCTTAGATCGAGAATTTTCACTCTTATCGAACTATTGATATCGAAAATTCTTGATCCAAGTATGAAATTCTGTATTTTTTCTCTGAGTGTAGCTGACTCCACGATGTAGTTGCTGGGGTGTACCATGGCTCAGTCGGAAATCGGATATGGCTTTACGAATAGATCGTACATCGAGTATTCTTCGAAGAATGCAGCTCACAAAGATCTTTCAAACGGCAGGAGGTAAGTTTCCCATTCTTGTCGAAGAGCACTTTTGGCTCGGAACAAGAACATTTCGTGTAAATGTTGAGCGACTTCATTGGGCCCAAGAAGCAAAGATAAATATTCTGTTTGAGCAAAAGTTCAAAAACCAAGTCAAATAGCAACCACCACCACAACAACAACAAGAAATAAAAAGCGCAAAAAAAAGATTGCCAGATCCCAGAGTAAAGAGGCAACAATTAAAAATCAAATTAAACAGAAATTGTTGTGCAAATAAATAAAACAAAGGCGGCGCAGCAGCAGCGTGTGCGTAGAGAACAAAAGCGAAAGACAGGCTCGGGCAGCCGCAGGACCTGGACTACACATACACACATATGCAAATCACTCTCTGATCATTGGATGGTATTTGGGCATGACTCCCAAAACAAAAAAAAATTTACAAAATTAACCAAAAACAAGCAGCAGACGACGATGCCCAAATGTGGATGCCTGCAGCGGCACTCACACCCCACAACGTGCGTGGAGGAGGGGTTAGGGAGGGGGATGCACAGCAACAAAGCAAAGCACCAACAACATACTAAAGCGGCCTAACACTGGGCAAAAATTTGATTTTTTTATTTTTATTTATTTTTTCGTCAAGGGTGAATGACCCAAAATCAAAATCCACAACGACGTCGTCGCCATCCAACTGCTCCTCCTCATCCTCCGCTTTCTTCTCCTGCAACGGCCACAACTTTGGCGGAATCTTCGTGCGTTTTGCTGGTTTCGCAGTTTTCTGTGTTATTTTTTGCTCTTTTCTTTTTTCGTCAATCCTCTCAGCCACTGCCGCTCCTCACTTTCTGCATCATTTTTGTGTGTTTGGTTCGGTCTGGCTTCGTCTCCTCGGGCTGTTATGATTGCCGTTTGCCAGACGATAACCCAAACCCAAACAACTGCAAATATATGTGTGTGTGTGTATATATATATATATAAAGAAACGATTTTGAACATTTTTGCAGCATTGCACACGCGACTCTCGCACGCTCCATGCTGCTCACACGGCCAGCCAGACAGTCTGAGAGATACAAAGTGTGAGCGGCCCACTCGCAGATACAGATACAATTTGCTGCTGGGCTCTCCGGCCAAAAGCGTTAATTGCATTGACCACCCTCCGCTTGGCGTTTGTGGAACGCAAGTGGTCATCAAATTAGTCTTCATTTGTCCAGACACAGGATACGTCATTATGTGGATGATGATGATGATGTGTTTTCTGACAGGCCAACAACTTCCACAAAAGCTATTAATGCTGACCCAAGAAGACGACGACGACGACGACAAAACCTCGTCCTGTCACCTAATTTCCGCTTTAGAAAACATGTCCTTCCCTCTCGGCTCTGCGCTTGAGTCCGTCTGTCCTGCCACAACACCCGACAGCGTCTGGGCTACAACTAGTTCTTCAAGTCAGACGGCGACGTCGACAAGGACGACGGCAGAAAATAATTTTGTAATTCAATTGTTGTCCCTCTTCGCATATATGCCATATGCTGCTGTTGTTATTGTTGTTGTTGTTTTTGTTTTTGTGTGTCCTAGCAGGTTTCCCATTGCTCGAAGGCAAGTGGCTGCCGCCTGCCATCAGGAGGACCTACGACAATAGCAAAAAGTTACCGAGCACAACCGGAAAAGGAATGGCCGACAAGCGACGAGCAAAACCTCCTTAGCTTAGACCAGCAATTCCAACAAATTGTACCCCATTCAGATTCAGGGTGACAACAAAGCAGTTTGTCTGTGTCCCCATTTGCACTGTAACATCCTTAGGTTTTTGACTTAACCTGGGAAGCGGCCGACTGGCTAAACATTTCCTTTTTAGCCATGTATTTACTCTTGTGACTTTGATTGTTGAATTTTAAATAAGGCACAAGGTAAAAGGATGTTTGCAGTGGTGCAATATTTTTGGATTGGAATATTGCAATCGGATTGTAGAATGATGAGATAATGTTTCTTGCTCATTTATATTTGAAACGTAATCCTATCATGTCTCCATTTAACATCGGTGGTGCCCCCACTTCGCTTTCGCAATGTAAGAAACGTCGCCTGCGATTTAAACGAAAGAGGGAAAAGCTAAGTTCGGCTCTGCCGAAGTTTGTATAAATATCATTTAAAATGTTAATTTTTGCTTTGAAGAGTGCTAGTTGGGTGGCTTCCCAAGCTGACCAACAAAACGAATCATTTACGACCACATAAAGTATATATAATCCTGATCAACATGACGAGCTGAGTTGATAGGGCCATGTCCGTCTGTCTGTCTGTTTCTATGCTATCTCCAACGCCAGTTTGAAAGTTATCTTCACCAAACCTTGCACCTTTCAGTATAAATTCGCTGCACATTTCTGGGGACCGGCCGGATTTCATGACTATGGCATATAGCTGTCATGGGAACGATCGATCGAAAAAACAAATTTTAGTGGGATAAGTTTTTTCGAATTCAATGAAAACAAAGCAGGTTTTTTTTACCAAGACTATTTTTCTGACTATACTTTTCTATACTATACTATACTATACTATATAGATGTCCGATTTCAACCAAACTTAGTGGAATCATGAGAAAGCATAGCAAACTAAGAAATACAAAGTTTTGAGGCGTTTCTTTAAAATCAAAACAGTTTTCATCATTCCTGTGGCTGCTATAACCAGCTATTTTTCTAACTTTACTTTTCTATGGCTGCTATCTATACATATAAAGTTGTTCAACCTGACTGACTGACTGACTGACTGGT
Organism: Lordiphosa fenestrarum; assembly: GCA_035044985.1. Classification (NCBI taxonomy): domain Eukaryota; kingdom Metazoa; phylum Arthropoda; class Insecta; order Diptera; family Drosophilidae; genus Lordiphosa; species Lordiphosa fenestrarum. Next base: position 217,758 of record JAWNNO010000691.1, read on the forward strand.
GACCGTCGTGCAGCGAAAAAAACAATAATAGATAGAAGGCTGCAATTTTGACAGAAGTTTCCTTATGTGGTGAAAGTGCGTACTAAGGCGGGGTTTTGGAAAATTCCACCCGGAAAAGCGTCGGAAAAGTTTGTATGGGGAAAATTTTATTTTTGATCCGAATGACTTGAAACTCGGTTTGTAAGCAAGTTATGCGAAATAATTGGACACGTGTTTTCCCGATTTTGGAAAATCCACCCACAAGGAAAATTGCTGGAAAATTCGATGTGCAAAAACCTATTTTTCACCCGATTGACTTGATATTCGGTTTGTAAGGATAGTAAGTGATATAAATTGAGATGTCATTTTCCGATGTTGGAAAATTTGACAGTTAGGTCGGAAAATTTCCGGAAAATTCTGCATGCTAAATAACAATAATTCATCCGATTGGCTTAAAATTCGGTTTGTAAGGATAGTAAGTGATATAAATTGAGATGTCATTTTCCGATGTTGGAAAATTTGACAGTTAGGTCGGAAAATTCCCGGAAAATTCTGCTTGCTAACAAACTATATTTCATCCGATTGACCTTAAATTCGGTTTGTAAGGAAAGTAAATGATATAAATTAAGATGTCATTTTCCGATGTTGGAAAATTCTCGCAAAAGCCTCGGAAAAGTTTGTATGGGGAATATTTTATTTACCTTCCGATTGACTTGAAACTCGGTTTGTCAGCAAAGTATGCGAAATAATTGGACATGTGTTTTCCCGATTTTTAAAAATCCACCCACAAGGAAAATTGCCGGAAAACTCGATCTGCAAAAATCAATTTTTCCCCCGATTGACTTAAAATTCGGTTAGTAAGGATAGTAAGTGAAGTAAATTGACATGTCATTTTCCGATGTTGGAAAATTTGACCGTAGAGTAGAAAAATTCACGGAAAAGTCTGCAAGCTAAGTAACTATAATTAACCCGATTGAATTGAAATTCGGTTAGAAAGAATAGTAAGTGAAGTTTCATCCGGTTGACTTGAAACTCATTTTGTAAGGATGGTTAGTAAGATAAATTGAGATACCAGTTTGCGATGTCGGAAAATTCGACAGTAGGCTCGGAAAACTCTACGAAAATTATGCATCCGAAAAACTGTTTTTCAACCGATTGACTTGAAACTCGGTTTGTAAGGACCGTAAAAAAATTAATTTGTAATCTGATCTTCCGTTTTTTTTTTAAATTTGGCCCTATGGTCGGAAAACTTCCGGAAACTCCGAATGCCATAACCGATCATCCGATTGACATGAAACTAAGTTTGTAAGTATAAGAAATAGCGATAACGATAACGATAACGAAAATTATAACGATATCGGTAACAGTAAAGGTAACGAGAACAATGACGATATTGATAATTGAACAACGACTGTTGTTTCGACAAATTCAGCAGGTGGTCAGACTGTATAAAAGTTTAGTTTCCAGCGATAAGCTCCAAACGACTTTTATGAGCTACATTAAAAAACAAGAAAGAAAGTCGGTCAAGCCCGACTATAACATACTCTGTACCAAGAAAATTTGTCTTTTGATCATAACTCGAAAACCTTTCATCCGATCTTCTTCATTCCTTTGGCGGATCGATAAGTTATCCTGCTAACTAAATATGTCCAGAAGGAACAAGCCATCTATCTTCAAAACTGTGGGAGATATGACGTTTTTTCTAAATTGCGGGGGCGGGAGGGGGCTTGGCCAAAATTGAAAATAAACTTGATCTGCCTGCAGACATAAGAAGCATATGTCCCATACTTGTCAAACCTCTATCTCTTACCATCTCTGAGATCTGTGCGTTCATACGGACAGACAGACAGACAGACGGACGGACGGACAGACGTACATGGCTATATCCACTCGGCTGTTGATGCTGATCAAGAATATATATACTTTATGGGGTCGGAGATGCTTCCTTCTGCCTGTTACATACTTTTGCACAAACTTATAATACTCTATGTACCTTCGGTACAGAGTATAAAAAGTACGGAATACGTGACTTTAAATATTTTTAAATTCAATCCACAAAGTTAAAAAATATGCGGAAAGTTGTGGTATGCATTCATTTGATCAGCTCCGTAAACATTTTGAAAGCATCACATTAAAAAAATTTTTACCATATTTATCATATGTAACAAATTGATGCAAAGCGAGCGAAGCCGCTGGTAAATAAAGCTAGTACTATATAGATGTCCTAAAGCCTAGCAATCTAAGAAATACAATACTTGGAGGCGTTTTCTTTGAAAACAAAAAAGTTTTTCTCACTAGAAATGGTTTTTCGACCGATCGTTCCTTTGGCAGCTATATGTTAGTCATCCGATTCGGCCGGTTTCGACAAATGTGCAGCGTTTTTGTACCAGAAGACTTCGTTCAAAGTTTGGTCGCAATAACTTTAAAACTGAAGGAGGAGATAGCATAGAAACAGACGGACAGACGGCATCAACTCAACTTGTAATGCTGATCAAAAATATATCCTTTATGTGGTCGGAAATGCTTCCTTCTATGCATCTGGACAGTTTTAATATACCCTCTGCAAGTGTATAAAAATAGGGAACAGACCAGATTATAGCGATCAATAGAGCAAATGGTTCGAGACCCAGATCTAGATCTGAAACCACTTTAACATAAATTATAGTTAATTATCTAAGTTTTAAAAAAAAAAACACTAACAAATTGCTATCCTACCTACCGATAACAATGCTTCAATATGCACCAAGTTAGTTAAATGGTCCGGGGCTAAGCCCCGTTTTATTTTTACTTTTGAAACTAGTTAGCATTGTTTCGTTTGGAGTTATAAAACTTTTTTAAGCCCTGGCACATTTTCAAATAAAAACCGTTATCTCTGCTTTTACGTTTGCCAAAAAAAAAAACAAGAGAATTTCCCCCGCAGCACTATCCAAACACATCCCAATAATCCGCAATTTTAAAACTCTGCCTGGCACAAAGCAATTGCCATGGCAATTTAGTGCACGGATACGGCAAACAGCAACATCAACATCGGCGGCAGCAGAGCAGCAGCAGCAACAACAACAAGTTTATACAACAATCAATTACAGGAGCCAAGTAACAAAAACAAAAGGTAAATGCGAAACTGAAATAACACAACCAAAATAAACCGAAATAACTGCCAAATGTTGCCAGTTGCAGTTGAATGTTCAGTTTCTGTTTTCGGCGATTCCCACGTGCAAAATAAAACAATGCGAGAGGCGCGTAGATTTATCTGCATTACGGCTGCTGGCCCCAGGATAACACCCACACGGAAATGTCAGTCGACAAACTGAAAATTATGTTTGTGCCAAATTTTAGTTTCACTAGCCAGCAGAGGATTGGCCAACGGATCCACTTGCAAATGAAAAAAACGACAGGTGTAATAAATAACCCCAACGAAGTGGCCAGGACGTGGATGTGCACAGAGAGAAACGAAATCAAGTGTATCGTTGTCAACCGAGCTTGCTGAGAGAAAATGGTTCGGTTCGGTTTAAAGATAGAAGACTTAGGCAAAAATCTTCTGCAATTCTGCACCGACGGTTTAGTATGCCCTTTTCAGTTAATATTCATTCTTTGGAAGTTGCTAATCGATTTGTGTGCGAATCCCATTTCAATCCACCATTAGACAGGACCACAACTTTCAAAGTGAAATCAAAATAAACTATTCAAATGTTCTCTTATTTGAAAAAGGCTTTCCATAAGAAAATTCAAAATTTAAAGGATTAGAACAAATATAGTTAGATTTATGATTTTTCAAACTTCCGGATCTTCAAAAGTTCAAAAAGTAACTTACCAAACTGGTAAAATGATATTTCGAAATGTTCGACTTAAGATCGGGCTAATGGCCTAGGATTTGGTGGAATTAAGGGAGATTTTTGAACAGAAAAAAGGTTTTTTGTGGCAACCCTTTTTTTGGCAGCTCGGCTGTTTTCGTGTCTCATGTTACTGTCAAACATGTTCAGTTTGGTCTATTTGAACCATGAATCGACTAACAAACGAACAACACAGTCTATTTGAACATGAAGATTCACGAATTTCGCTGTTAAATTCGTTCCCAGTTTGGTGTTTTACACATTTGAGAGAATAGCATTGAGTCCGCTCTTCGAGTTTTCATTGTTGCCTGACAGGGGTGGGTGGGAAAACTAACAAGCAAAGAGCGCCACCGGTTTCGGTTTCGTTTTTAGTTTTAGAAATTCCCAAGCAGTTATGGCATTGCTGGCATGCAGAAATGTCTGTTGACAGGCAAAAACTGCTGCTGGTTGGTAGTTGGTAGAAGAGGTGCCCTGTGGTGGCGTTTAACCACCAAACATCTTCAACATCTTCAACTACTTTAATCAGGTTCAGCCAACTATTTCTCTCAGTATTGCTGTTAATGTAATAAAAAGTAGTGCAACAGCGCAACGACAGAGCAAAAGAGAGAGACAGAGAGAGAGAGGGAAGACCCTAATTCGTGTCATTTAGCGCAGGTGGTGACAGAGGAAGAGGAGCAGCCACAACAGATTGACACACAGCGATAGCGCCAGGAAATGGTTCCTTTGGTTTCTGGCTGTACCCGTGCACCAGCAGCAGCAGGAGCCGCAAGTTGCCGAAAAAATATCTGTGCTGGCTGCTGACCTGGTTTGGGCTTTAGTGGACAGCCTATAAGAGTGGCGACCAGCAAATGGACACTTCAATAATGCAGAGGGGTCAACCGATGCCAACAGAGTCCCTAGGGCAAAGTAGGCGGCGCCTCGCTTTGGCAAAGATCCAAATTCGTGTTGAAGTTGCTTAGATACATATACAATGTACATGCTTACATATGTATATGCATTTAGTCCTTCTATGTATATACTAGTTTCTGGCACATGTGCATTTCTCTTAATTAATGGGATTCCCATTTCAAATAGATGCAAATTCAAATTTCTTGGAACACATCCACGGAGACTTTGTGGTTTCGAATTAACCGCTGTGCAGAGATTTTCAAATTCATTTGCGCAATTAAAATTAGAATCGACTATAAAGTTTGCATAAGGGACATGTCGGCGTAAGGCCTAGCATTTAGAGATCTTCATAAATTTCATTATGAAATAAATAGAATCAGTTTCAAACAGCTCGTAAACATCAAAGCAAAGCTAAAGTGCTTTAACTAAAGTTATTTTATTATTATAGTTCATCATACAGCTATACAGGTTTTCTAACCTATTTTAGTGCATTTAATTTGTTAAGTACTGTGACGCTCCTTAATTTAGGTACGGCTCTGTGAAAAAAGTCACAAAAATAAAGAAAAATATAAGTAAGGCCCCAAAAAGTTATACAGAAATCAACAACAGAAACAGGGACCGGAAATAACAGTTATGTATAACATAAGAATTACCACTAAAAATTATTTCTTATTACTTATTTATATTTTGAATTGCAAGACTATTGAAGCAATAAATTTTCTTTGGAATTTTTTCCCCAAAAAATTTTTTTAAATGGTTATCTTACAATTTTTAAATAAAAATGTTTATACAACAATTATTTGATAGTTTTTTTTTTTAACTATAAAAAAACAAAAATATTTATAATAAAATTTGTATAAAATTGTTATTTAAAAATTATCAAATAATTCTTATTCAAAAATTGTTATTATACAAATTAAAAATAACAATCACTTTTAGATATCCCTTCTCCTTATATATATGATCTGTGGGTCTATCTATATGTTTATATTTCAGTGCTTGAAGGGTCAAAACATCTATGGGCAATGGCGAAAATCGATCTACTAAGAACAAATTTGTAAGATTGTCCCTATCTACAACAACAATAAAATTATGGATAATTAGCCCATATGTGAACTTCGAAGAATACGCAACGGAATCTTATCTTTGGCTTTATCCAATATGAGACCAAATGTTGATCAACTTGAAAATATTTTATTTATTCGGTTGCTTACGCTTTACTCTACTTATCTAAGGTATGCGGTTTGAAATATTGACAAATACTGTAAGAATTGTAGAAAATTTATTAATTTAAGCCAAAGATCATTTATATATGCATATGCATATCCTATGACTAAAAGTGATTGTTATTTTAAATTCAAAATTTTCATTATTTCTTAATATAACAAATATATTATTTGTCTAAGAATCCAAATTTAAAAACTTTTACAAATTTGTTTCTTGGTATTTCAGATATTATAAAATAATACGCCAAATTTGGCCCCCATTTTATTTTTTTGGGGCCTTATTTAATATTTTAAATTGGGGTATTATTTCATTATGAAATTACGCCCCAAATTTGGCACCTAATTTCATTCAATCTTTTGTTGCTTTCTCCATTGGGGGAAAGGCTGCTCCTGCAGGTCCGATCTCTAAACTTCTAGAATATAGTTAACTCACAATTTACTTTCTTATATGTGAGCTTATATGGGAAATAGCTCTATCTAACAAGGTTTGGAAATATTTTAGAAAAATAAAACTAGAATTATTAACATCAAATACTAATATTCTTGAATCTCGTTTTTTTCGTACTGAAAGTAGGTCCCCCAAAATTCTAGAAAATGGGTATCCAGCTGAAAGACTTTTTTTCTTATTACAAGTGTGCCACACAGAATTCAAAGTCGTGCACGTGCTCAGTTAACCCTGCACGAGTCAATCACGAAATTAAAATTGTACCAAAAATACCTCAAATTAAAAATTATACATATTCCAGTTATTTCACAAAAACCATTTAAATGCGCCCTTGGTAACCAAGGGATACCAACCCAAAGCATGTGTCGCGTCTAACAGCCCACCTACCGTCCAGGTCGAAGCCGGGTTTGTACATACTTTCTAGCCTGCTTTGTGGCGTTCTCCTAACTACATATTTCATACAGCTTCCCACATATCAATTTCGCTAATGATTTCTATCTGTGAATCCATTTCGTGAGCATTTAAAATAGGTCAAATAATCAATTTCAAAATTAAATCACGAAATTGTAGGGTACAAGATCAGATTTTGGATCAAAAGTGCGGAAAATTATGTAGAATTTCTTACCAAAAAACACTGGAATATTTCTAAAGGAATATTTTTACAGCTAGCAATTGAAAACAATTAACTAAGCAAATCGGTTAAGCCCGTCCTGCACATATTCTATGGACTCCAAAGCTTGTCTTAATCAAACAAAGTGCTAAGGTGTGTAAAATAATACTCATTCGTTAAAAATAATACATAAAATAATACTAAATCAGATATGTAAGTTAATTCAAATACAATGTTTTTGTTGCAATGTTTAAAAAACCCAAGTGTAACGTGTCGATTGGAGTCAACTTAATTCATCGAATTTTTGATTTAGTAACGGTTGTGTCGCCTCAGTCGATAGCTCATTTGCAATCGATAGCGCTACGCCCACACCTCGCCACATTTTACAGCACTGCTTGCGCGGTGTTGTTTTTGGTATTTTCGCGGTTGACTTCATACGGTCACATTGTTGAGGGCGTAGTTCCAACAAGTGTAAAGCAAAGCCAGAATTAATCATTACTATTCTGGAGTTGCGGGCTTGAGTCTAACTTTTATTTGTTTTATTTAGTCGTTCTTTTAAGTTAAAAGTTGACTTGTGCACGGCCAGTGAGTGGAAAGCGTGCTCAGAATGTTTCCCTCAACCATTTTGGGGCGCAGCTACCTGCTTTTTACCCTGGTGCTCGTCGTGGGCGTTTTAGCCCAACACGAGTGGCAGGCGCGCGACGCCTTTGACGAGATTAAGATACAGTTTGACAAAGTGAACTCCGACAATTGCCCTATCCAGCATCATGCGGATCTGTTCATGCCCGTGGATGCGCTCTCCCACAAACCGGACATCAAGGAGGTGAACGTGAATCCCGTTTTTCCGAATCGAACCGCCCTGCTGCATCTGCAGAACATGGCCCTGAGCAGAAGCTTCTTTTGGAGCTACATACTCCAGTCCAGATTCATTCGACCGGCCATTAATGACACCTATGACCCGGGCATGATGTACTACTTTCTCTCCACGGTGGCCGATGTCTCGGCGAATCCCTCCATCAACGCCTCAGCGGTGTACTTTTCGCCCAACAGTTCGTACTCGTCGTCGTATCGTGGCTTCTTCAATAAGACCTTCCCACGCTTTGGGCCACGCACTTTCCGTTTGGACGACTTCAACGATCCCATTCATTTGCAAAAGATATCCACTTGGAACACATTCGATGTACAGGACTTGGGTGCCCATCATCCTGACTCCATATCCAAGGATTACACACATGATCTTTACAAAATTAATGAATGGTATCGCGCCTGGCTGCCGGACAATGTGGCGGGACGACATGACACGAAGATAACTTACCAAGTGGAGATACGCTATGCAAACAATACCAACGAAACATATACATTCCATGGTCCGCCTGGCTCTGAGGAGAATCCGGGTCCCATCAAGTTCACCCGTCCCTACTTTGACTGCGGTCGCTCTAACAAGTGGCTGGTGGCAGCTGTTGTACCCATTGCCGATATCTATCCCAGACACACCCAGTTTCGGCACATCGAATATCCCAAGTAAGTGGAAATCAACGATTCAAATTGAAAAATTCTCTTAATTCAGTTTTCCATCTCTTCTGCAGATATACGGCAGTCTCGGTGTTGGAAATGGACTTTGAGCGCATAGACATCAATCAGTGTCCTCTGGGCGAGGGCAACAAGGGGCCAAATCATTTTGCGGACACGGCGCGTTGTAAAAAAGAGACCACCGAGTGCGAACCCTTACACGGCTGGGGCTTTCGGAGAGGTGGCTATCAGTGTCGCTGTAAGCCAGGCTTTCGACTGCCCAATACCGTGAGGCGACCCTATCTGGGCGAAATAGTGGAACGCGCCTCGGCGGAGCAATATTATAATGATTACGACTGCCTCAAGATTGGATGTGGGTTAGAGCGGAGAGATTCAAAGAACTCGTAATAAGCGTATTTCTTTATTTAATGCAGGGATTCAAAAGCTACCTATTGTGTGGGAGAAGGCTCCGTATCATGTGCGCCAAAAGTATTTGGATATGCATCCGGAGTATCGCAACTATTCAACCGGTTCAAGGTCCCTGCATGTGCAACAAATAAACATTGATCAGGCTTTGAAGTACATACATGGAGTCAACTTTCGCACTTGCAAAAAGTGAGTCCACTTCACAAAACTATATCGATTCCTCACACTAATTAAAATTATAATCCTTCCTTCAGCTTCCATAAACAGGATTTGATTTTACGCGGCGATGTCAGCTTTGGCGCCAAGGAGCAATTTGAGAACGAAGCCAAAATGGCCGTACGACTGGCCAACTTTATTAGCGCTTTCCTACAGGTAAGCAGAGATTATTCCCATCACACACTCGCACACGCAGAGAGACTGCTCGCCTTCACGCTAAATGAAGAGCAATAATTGATAACCCGACACCTATTAAGAGCCTTCGACGACGGCTCTTGAAAACTTCTCAAGTGTAAATTATAATTTTCCACGCGTAATTCAACTTCCTCGAATTTCCTGCAATGCCAGTTTCAGTCTCAGTTTCTGTTTCAGTTGGCAGTTGGGAGTTTGCAGCCGCGCGGCATGAATTAAATATTCAGTGTCAAACCATTACCAAAATGCTAAATTCATTAGTTTGAGCGCAAAAGGACACGAAAAACGGGTTCGCCACAAGGCGTCGTCTTTATTAAAAGAGGAGGAAGCTGTCTCTTACCCACCCTCCTCGCTCTCTCTGCATTCCACTCTCTGTTTTCAAGTCGTTAGCATTCAAATGTTTCCAAAAAAATATGCAGCCGTGCTCCCCACCAAGCCCAAACCCAAGCCCAAAACTCACACCCTCAACTCGTTCACTTCTTCCAGATATCCGACCCCAATGAGGTTTACTCGGGCAAACGTGTGGCGGACAAGCCACTGACCGAGGATCAAATGATCGGCGAGACCTTGGCCATTGTGCTGGGCGACAGCAAGGTCTGGTCGGCCACAATGCTCTGGGAGCGCAATAAGTTCACCAATCGTACCTATTTTGCACCCTATGCCTACAAGACGGAACTGAACACGCGCAAGTTCAAGGTGGAGGATCTGGCTCGCCTCAACAAAACGCACGAGCTCTACACGGAGAAGAAGTACTTCAAGTTCCTCAAGCAACGCTGGAACACGAATTTCGATGATCTCGAAACCTTCTACATGAAGATGAAGATACGTCACAATGAGACAGGTGAATATCAGCAAAAGTACGAGCACTACCCCAACTCGTATAGGGCGGCCAACATAAAGCACGGCTACTGGGCACAGCCGCAGTTCGACTGCGACGGCTATGTGAAGAAATGGCTGGTAACCTATGCGGCGCCCTTCTTTGGCTGGGATAGCCTCAAAGTGAAACTGGAATTCAAGTGAGTACCCGGGCGGTGGAAGGGGTTGATAGTTGTTGGGCCGGTCTGTCGCGGGCCAATCCCATTCACATGCAAATGCTTTGTTGTAGTTTTTGAGTGTTGACATGACTTTGTGACTCCAGCCCAATTGTCATGCAAATGATAGCAATTAAACTGACTAATTTGTTTTCGCTCTACGCAGGGGTGTGGTGGCCGTATCCATGGATATGATGCAGCTGGATATCAATCAGTGCCCGGACTGGTACTATGAAGCCAATGCCTATAAGAATACGCACAAGTGCGACGAGCAGACCTCATATGTAAGTATATAATAGAAGGCGTACATTTCGTTTTAAGCTTTTTGTAATCCCTACCAAAGGAACAAAGAGTATGCTGAGATTGAGCCCATGTATGTAACAGCCCGAAAGAAACATCTTAGGGATCGAGCTATCCAAGTTTGTGTATTAAAAAGTTGTGGAACAGCAAGATAAGAGAGCTATAGAGTCAAGTTTTTGAATGACTTTGGAATGGTAGGATCCCACTTTAATCCACTGGAGATTAGAGATTCTAGAACTAGTCTCTTAAGAAAGATTAAGAGAAAGGCTATACGAGCATCAGGTGTGATGAGAGCTTAAATAGGATTGAAGAAATAGAGCACAAGCAAGGTCATTGTGCGAAAAACTTAGTTAGGGTCATCGGACTACATCAGTGCATGCGAATGGGTTAAATCCTGCAGGGTATCTTCGCGAACCTCTGTAAAATTAGAATCAGAATCAGAATTGAAACGAACTTTTTAAGACTTGATCTAGTTAAGAAGCAATGGACTACTCATGATTGATCGAGTCAAAATCCTTGCTGGAATCGGCATAAAGCACGTTGGTCTGATCTAATTGACAAATCCATTGTTCCGCTTAGTTGTTAATTTAAGAAAATATGTAGCGCTTCTTTATGAAACCATGTTGAGATTTCTATACTTTCGAAGGACTATAATGTTATAATTGGCAAGTCAGAATCCGTTCAAAGAGCTTAGGAATGTAAATTGACCCTTTTAGTGATTAGGATTAAAGTAAAATTCATTCTAATGATTTTAGCATTAACAAGGACTTTGATCTTCTATGGATCAGCCTGAAAGCTCAACTTACACCGGGACTAACTAGTTCTTATGTAATACAGAGTTAACAACCATTTAAAAAGATCGATCCACCGAATATGATGCAAGCGGGATCCAGACTTTTTTAATGTTTTCCACTGCTAAAAGGTTAGATAAACTTTCTGTGATCCAAAGAGGCGCACGAGTACTAGAAGAAGCAGTTCGAATTTGTAAAAATAGCATCGTAGAAGGCGTTTGTTTGTTTTGTTTGTTTTTTATATCCTGAAATGCGTCCAAGAAATACCAGACGATCCTGATCTATGTAAAATCTCAAAGTTCTACCAGGGCAGAGGGCAAATATGCCTGTTAGTCAGTTTGGCTAAGAAAATGTTGGATGTAATTTAATTTCAGGTTTTTTGTTTTAATATGTTTGCGCATCGCTTGCTTGAAATGATCCAGAGGCAAAAATCAACTAGAAAATTGTATGGCATTATTTTTAGCTCCGAAAACCTTGGTCTGAACTAGGGTTGCCAGAAATTATATCGATATATCGACATTTTTGCCCACAAATTCGATATATGTTATAGAGTATTTTTTTTCCTAGGCGATTTATCGAATAATTCTTGGTGATATTTATACTCTGTGGCTTGGAGCTTTAGTCCAAAGAAACCGGCGCGGTTCGTTTAGTTCACCGACGAGTTTAAACTTCAAATGTCTTAAAACGTTTACGTTCATCCTTTCCTAAAAAAGATTCATTTTAATTTCGGATAAATAACAATTCGTTGATGGACCCTCTACTATAGACCCAATTGATCCTTCTAAGGATGTCTTGTCACCGTTTTAAAACATGTAATACAGTAAATTTTCTGCAATTGTTCACAGATCTCTTAATATATCCTTCATCAGAGCGAATCGCATCTCTGAAACTTACACAGCCGGTCATCTTCACCAGCTGCGAAGTAACCAGGCATGAAATAGTCTTTTAAACTTTGCCGTTGGGATTCGGCGTTAAACTTTTGCGAAATCTTGTTCAAATATATTGATTTTTGTTTGTTAATACGACAAATATTAAGCTAGTTGAAACCGACGGTTTCCTAGTAGATTTTAATAGAACGGAGGTTGATTCTATTCATCTAGAAAGAGAAAGTTATCAGAAATTTACTTGGATTTGCTATTGTTTATATGAAAATCTCTATGGACTTCCCGGGTACTCCTGCATATATTCTTCTATTGTGTGTAAGCCGAATCTGTCTCGGGTTTATACCCATAAAGATGTGTGTTAAAACATTCATTTCCTTATGCCCAGTCAGAAAGAAAGTTTAAGTATATTTTATGCATTTGTACTTAGATGAAGTTAAAAACATTATATAAAAAAACGTTAATATTATTGAAACTTGGTCTGGATTCCCCCAGGAGCAGTCTCACACTTATGTCTAGACCTAAAATCAAATTACAATTAAAGTTGATTACAAATTTGAACTTTCTCTCCTCTCTTGCAGTGTGTGCCGATTATGGGTCGTGGCTATGAAACTGGCGGCTACAAATGTGAATGTCTGCAGGGCTATGAGTACCCCTTTGAGGATCTAATCACCTACTACGATGGCCAGCTTGTTGAGGCTGAATACCAGAACATAGTGGAAGATGTGGAGACACGTTACGATATGTTCAAGTGTCGTTTGGCCGGCGCTTCGGGCCTGCAATCGGCACTGGGACTGATCATCTCATTGATTGGACTCACGCTCACGCTGCTTTATAGATTTAGTTAGGAAGAGTCGCATCATGCCAAAAACAACTTCCGTCCAAGCGAAACCGCACTCTCACATGGAATCTCTCTCTAGCGCGACAAAAGATATAACTACAAAAAGACACAAACAAAATTGACACCCAAAAACAAAACGCACTGCCAGCGCTCTGCTCTCTGCGCCTTTTTTTGAACATTGTCGTCATCATTTATCTGCAAGGCGATTAAGTTGTAGACATAATCTATTACAATGAATCTGGTTATTTGTCATTTCTATCAAAGGCGGCGGCAGCAGGAGTAGGGGCAAGCAGAAAAGCGCAAACAGCCGCGCCTACTGCGCTCAGATTACGGAAGCGTCGAGGTCCTCTCGCTAATGTCCGTGAAGAACGCACAGCTGTGTACGTGTGCGAGTGCGAGAGGATCGCAAACCTGTTAACATCAAAACCCAGTTAGGAGTCCTCGTCCTTGTTGTACCTACACCCATCCAAGCTGAGGGTTGTTTCTCTCCTGTTTTTTTTGCTGCCGTTCTGTTTTTCTTATATTAAATCGTCGGCGCTGCGTCCGCTGGTCATTCCGTTGTCCGTTGGCTACTCTTTTTTGCCTGAATTAATTTTTTTTTCTCCTTGATTATCATATACGCTTGAATTTTTATTATCTGTACCCTGAGAACTTTTTCTATGCGCCGCAGGAACCAGTTTATCAGCCACTTGGTCTCCTGCCAGGGCAGCCATAAGAGAAAAAATCGGCTAGCTGTTTTTTTTTTTCATTAAAATCGACCGCTGCTGCTGCTGAACTTTGGACACAACACAAAAAAATTTTCACACATTTTTCATAGTCATATCAAGGCAGTCAGTGGGCAGTGACGACCGCTGCGTTTTGGGCAACTCCTCCATTTCCAATTTCCGACCGCTCTGCGGGAACACGTTCAAGTGGCGACTGGCTGTGTCCGCTATTGGTTTTAAAGCTTACATATATATTCCATATCAGTTGGTAGAACAGTACAAATACAAAAGAAAGTGTAAATTGTGCCTTAACATCAAATCGAAATGATTCCTGCTCGAATATTTGTAATATCATAGAAGACTACACTGTATGTCCGTCCATTTACGTAGAGTCTGTTTTTGTATTAAAAACGAATCATCATTCTTTTTTATAGCTTAATGTATAGAAATGTAAGAAAAATACCATAATCTAACAACTCACACGAATCTTTATACAAAATGACGTTCAAATATATATATATATCTTGTAAAACTGGTCAATAAGGGGTGTTTACAACTCGGTTATATCGACTTACCAAACTTATTCATTTTGCCTTCGTGTGTCCCCAACGTCTGTCGAAGAATTCCGCTTCTTTTCCTTTCAGGAATGACGAATTTATTCTACGCTCTTAAATTTGAATTGTTTTTTCTGGTTTTTGGATTTTTAAAAAAATTGCAAAAAGTTTTCAAAATATTTGGTTATTTTTGAAACAAATGGTAAACAAATTACAAAAGATCTTGGAACACCAAAATAAATTGACGCCGCCCGTTGATCGATTGACGAGCGTCGCAAGTTCTCCTTGGATTTCTTATCTCTGAATATATTCGCGTTGGCTCGATTCACAAATCTGTTGGGTAGCGCACTTTCGAGCTCATTACAATCGGCGTATGCAATCCACGAAATATTTAAGAATAGTTTCTAATTTTGGACTTTGATTTATTTTTGATCCTTTTAGAATTTTAACAAATTTTTTGAAGAGGGTTTGGATTTAATTTGAATGGGAGATGTTTTAGTACTGAATAAATTTTCGTTTTCACACAAACGCATGACATTTGGACATTCGTGTGACAGTTAAGTCAAAGTGAATAAAACAAGTTATTTTTTGGTTTTCTTGACTATTTATTTTAGTGTCTCTGTGTCCTTTGTGTGTGTGTGTGTTCTAGATACATTTTCATGTTAGTTTGTATGTAATTGGCTATCAAACATTTGTAAAAACTATCACAAATTAATTATTGGATGTGGCTAAATAACTTATAGTACTACACACGTGTACAATAGTGGGTAAAATTTTGGTTTTGGAACATAAAATTTTAAATGTCTTGGGGAAAAATAATTATTAAGTAAGTTTAGAGAGTAAAAATCAGTATCAGATTTGAGTCTGAAATGTTGAGTCAATGTCTAGTCTTTAAGTGTAACTTGATGCAATTCACCACTTTCGTTTAAAAGTTTTGCTGTCACATTTGTGGTTGCGCGTCGAATGATTGCGTTTCCACAAGCAATACAAAAGGAAATCAGAGGTTTTCGCTTTCGTTTCCCAACATTTGGGAGATCACCATAGCAAAACCACCTTAGTGAGTCTTTTTCGAGCCATTTTGATGAATAAAAAGTGATTACTTTCATGTGCGATTAAAAGTAGACTCCTAAATGACTCAAGCACATGCTCAAAATGTGATTTATTGAAATACTAACTAAAAAATAGCTCGAAGCTGATCAAAAGTACGGGCTTAAATCGACTCTTCACGAAGACACGCGGCTAGACTACCATCTTTTTAAAAAAAAAGTATCATTTACGGTCAGAAAACAAGCGCATCTTATACTATTTTGATCAGACCGAGGAATCGGTCGAATGTAAATGTGATCAAAAATTATATAAAACGTTTGCTGGATTGTTGTTGCTTCAGATTATGATTTTTTTTTCATTTGATTGGTGACTACGCCATCATTTCCACATTTCAAAGGTAATTTTTACCAAATTTACTTGAATAAGTCTTTTTTGTGCCACTAGGTGATATATTGAAATACGACTTGAAAAGACTCGCGAATGAGTCGAAACTGATCAGAAAAACGGGTTTCAAAAGACTTCCAAAAGAGTCGCTGCTAATGTGCCATTTTCTCCCGACAAAAGAATAATGTTTGATCAGAATTTATGACTATTTTATTTAGACCGCAGACTCGAAAAAGAATCGAAAGTGATTAAAAATTTCATAAAATGTTTGCTGGGTTGTTGTTGCTTCAGTTTTTTTTTTCATTTGTATTGGTGACTACGCGAGTATTAGGTGCTTTTGGGCACCTCTGTTTTACATTATCTTGAGAATGTAAGATGTCTGTTTGAGCCAGCCGTCCCTTGAGTTGCATACCGCATAATTTGACTATCCTATGAAAAGAGACTCTTGTCAATTGGTGGAAAAAAAGTGACAGAAGTACAAAATTGCTGCAGGGGACTTATACAAGATCGTAAAAGGTAAGAAATAATGGAGCTATGCATATAAGCCCTCCTTCAAATACCATTCGGCTGGGGCAAAAGCAATTCAAAAATTGAGGAATACCAACTGCCGAAGAAGCATCATTGTTATCAATTAGCATACTAGCTATTTAAAGTCTATTTATCGAATCTCTTGGAACCCAATGAAGCCATTTTTGTTCCAACATAACCAAAATACATATAAGAGTTCTTTGTTTTCGACCACAGAAGCCCTTGAAAGCCTCATTTTACAGGTATCACTTTTTAAATAGAAAAACCATTGACAGAGTGGCCATACAATAAAAAGTTCTGGGCAAGATTGTGGTACTATAAAATATGGGAAACTGGTCACACTATACACCAAGGCTAGAAATGAAAAAGGTGGTTCACTTTATTTAAAATCTCCCGATGATCTTTTCTATTCTTCTTCATTCATCGACGAAGCACTTTAAAGGGCTGCAATTACCTTAAATTCACGGAATTTCGGGACGGGATCCAAGCGCTAAGCCTTGATTAGGAGACCAGTTCCTTTCAAATTGAGAACTGTGTGTTCAAAGCGGATTGGGCTCGGAGCTTGGTTTGAAGATTTTTTAGGAACTATATAAATCAAATACAAAATGAGTTAATAGAAGGGTAGAAAATACTTAATCAAAGTATGTACAATGTTTTTACCACAAACTATAAATTCGGAATAAAGTACTAAGAACATTACCTTCAACTCAAAATTCTACTAGACCTTACTTTTATATCGGAATAAACTGACTACCGGAATATTCCTTATAACAGTTGAAAATCAATCCGGATTCAAAAAAAAAAAATTTTAGAATCATAAAAAGCCATTGAATTCGTGTATATTTTTATTTTAATAGGGATAAATTTATGACTCATTCAAACCTTACTCAATATATTAGTTGCTTAAAATACTTAGAATTTCCGCGTATTAATTTAAAAGATATAAACAAAACAACTTCTGCCCACTATTGTACATATGTAAGTGTGCATAAAGATGCCCTATACACTGCGTAATTTGACACAGTAGTAAAGGGTGCGTCCCATGGAAACCCATTTGCCACCACTTGGACCAAACTTAAAATAGATCGCCAAGAAAACGGAAATGTAGAGTTTGCAGGTGTTCGGCTGAAAGGACTCCCAAAGTGGAGCATTGATTTTCCATGGGACACACTTCGTGCATCGTCAAGTCATTCACGACTTTGCAACAATACAATTTACATGGTGTGTTGCACAAACTTTCAAAACTTTACAATTAACACACAAACACTTAAAAAATACAAATAACTTAGATTTTAATTGTCTTTTGTTTGGAATGTTCAGTTCCTATTCCAAATAATATAAAATACTTTAACAAAACCCACAGTAAAATAGAAAACACTTCTAGGACTAATGGGCTTACAACTTTAAACTTGAATCCGTTTTGGTGATGCCTAACAACTATTTGTCCCCGTACACAAGTTCAATCATATTCCTTGTTAGGGTGTGCCATTGAGTGGGTTTACTTTCAAATATTTTACTATTCAATTGATTTAATGTATATAATTGCTAAAAACAATTGGCTTCGATTTCTTAATGAGTGGTTCAATTCTAACCGTATATATAGTTAATTTTTGGGGCACTTTGGAGCTGGTACCAAATGGCTCGTTTTGTGTTTTGGGAAGGGGGGGTCAGTGCACTTGGGTTTCGCATGGATGGGGTATGGGGCGGGGGCGGTCGCTAATCTGTAACGTGTAATATTTGAGCAAATTCGTAACTGCATGTGTGTGTTTTGATTGAACTTTTACAACAACAACGTTAATCGTACGATATAATGTTATCCAATATATTCTAAGTGTGCCGGACCGCTAATAATTATATACTGAACCCTAAACACAGACAATGATTGTATCTTACGTTATGTTTCTTCCAATTGATATGATATGAGCGCTCAAGTCTGTGCCAACATCTCAATCGGTGGGCGCATAGTAGACCACCGTCGACTTGCGTCGGAAGCCCAGATTGAAGAACGATGTTTCGGACTTCTTGCGCTCATGCTCGTGCTCCTGTTCGCCGCCAAAGTACGAGAACAATCGCCCAGTGCCGGTTGGTGCTCCACGGCCGCTATGGACACTGTGACTGCTGCTCTGGCGATGGATCATGGTGAGCGAGGTGTGCGAGTGCTGACGCTGTAAATGCTGTTGCTGTGAATGATGGTGAAGGCGGTGCTGCTGCTGTTGCTGTTGTTGTTGTAAAAGTTGCTGATGCTGCTGTGCGTTGGTGTTGCCATGATGGCCATGCAGAAACCCAGTTGTAGTTGGCGATAGATCAGTCATCTCACACGGCCAGAGGGTGAACGAAGATGGGACCTTATGTATCCCGTCCGATAATCGATAATGGTGGGATGCTGACCTGTTGAAGTACCGCTCCGAGGGCCGCGACCCCATCTATGTAAATATGAGTTAAGCTTATTAGTTGGATCATTTGTAATACAAAAAATGGAAGTTTTAGAAGCGTATTAGTTCGACTCTTCTGTGTACGACTCTAATGCATTATATACATTTATCAATTAGCTTTGCAGATGCACTGAAGAAAAAACACCCTGTGGTTCGGTCGCTGACAATTGAGGTCAGTGCTAGTGATTTTCTAAGCCACCGGTAGTAGACCCTTTCACCGGCTACTGTTATAACGTTAAAAATTTAATATAGAAATTTTTATTCTAACAAAATGGCTGTTGCTTGTTACTTAGTCAAGTCTCTGGTCCGTGTTCGCTAGCGAATTAGCTAGCCACCTTTTGTAAGCAAAATATTTAGGTCACACTAGACTGAGTGATGTTAGTCTAGTTAGATTTGATTCTCTATTCAAAGTCCTGTCTAGGTAGAAGATTTGCATGCGACCGAAATGATTAAACTAAACAACTCTTAAATATGAGACAATCCTCATTATATAAGATATTAGCATTTATATAGCCCGCCGCGTTTCGCTACACCGCCATTAGTACAGCCAGAAATTTGACTAATAATGGGTTTAAAGTAGATAAAATAAGAAAAATGTGCTAAATATTAATATTTAAAAATCTGCCTTCGAATTTGCAATCCCAATTTTACAAAAATTGGCTCAAGCTCAATGCCCTTAAGAAATAAGCTTTGACCTTGAACCTCCAATATTCCTTTTTCCGAAAGAGTTTAAGATACCAGTTTCAAATGAGTCATCCGCAACCAGGGGAAGATATTTTCCACACAGATTTTCATATAGATAGTCTCAAAAATAACACAAGGCAACAAAATTTGAGTTTTTTTTCCAGTATTTTGATTATAAATGACTTTCGTGTGCTGACGTTTGCTTAAAATGCCTATTTTCACGTTTCTTAGACACGTTATACCTTAAATATACTGGACCTTGTTGCCTAGTGTAGTATATACTTGACCATTAACCCACCCCCGCCCTACGTTCTTCAACTCTGCTAGTGAGTATTCAAAAATTAGAGAATTAAAGAACTATTTTCTCTTTTGTTTGATCCATATATATCAAACCATAAAGATTAATCAAAATTCGGTCGGGTGCTAATTTTCCTTATCCCCAAAAACCGACTTTTTTAAAAACCAGATTTTCCAATATCGAAAAAAGAAATTCCAAATTTGTTTGGAATTTTTCCTTGAGGATAAATATTACGAAATCGGGGATCAGGTGTCCAATTAAGTCGCGTACTTTGCTTACAAACCCAGTTTTAAGTCAATTAACTGAAAACAATTGTTTTCCATACAAAATGTTGTGGGAGTATTTCAATAATGGGGGCGAATGTTTCAATATCAGAATGCCAGACCTCACTCAATATATAACACAGTTCGAAAAAATCAATTTTTTGGAAAAAACCTGGTATGAGACCCTTAAATTCTGATAGGAGACACTTCTGTAGGTTCGCGATCTATGGGTTATTTTGTACTAGCAACACAAAGCAACAGTATCTACCGCCATTTTCCGAAACATATTTCAAAGCAAGCATAAAATAATACAGTCCCCAGTTCCTACAGGTGGTCAGAGAAATCAACAGTTTTTCACTTGATCCACCGAACCACAGGGCACACTTGAGTTCTTGTCCTTCAGTCCATATATATACACTATACATTTAGTCTAAGCACTCTAATTTAGTTCACGCTCAATATTTGTAGTATGCTAGAATTTTTACTGATTTTTTACTGATTTTGGTTTTTTTTTTCGATATTTACAAAGATCTGTGGTGTTTGTGTGGTGTACTTGTTTTGTGTGTTGGATAGTGTAGGGTTTAGGTTAAGCGGGTTGGTACCGAGTTACGGGTGGTATATTTCAAAGTTACCAGTAAGCGGTGCATTGCGGTGCTCTTCTAGATGAGGTCAAAAAGCAAAGTGCAAACATTTACAAAAGATTTAAAAAATTGAAATAGGCAATGTTTGTGATTTGTACAAAAGGCTGACGGCGACGATTTCTAGTGAATTTCTAGAATTTTTGGAATGAATGTCAAAAGCGCTCACCGTTCGTTCGTTTCATTACTTCTACTAGGTAAGTAAGTACGTTGGTATAAAAAAATGCTCTCAACATTTACAACAGAGTGGGGGGCTGGGCAAAAATTCGCCCCATTTTGTTGCTTTAGATTTTGGTTTATTTGTCATGCTCTCTCTGGGGGGGCTTAAACAACATATGAGTTCGTATTGACCGCATAATATTTTCGTTTATGTTTATAATGGGACGCATAAATATGCTGCGATCTGCGAATGGAAGTCCAAAGAATACGAGAAAAGAAATCAAACAAAAACAAACGAGAGGGAAAAAGAAGAGATAGAACATGTAGGCATAATAAAATAACATTCAACAACATTTAGTTATACGCTGAGGCCGGGTTTACGTTTCATTTAAAATCAATCAACTCTACAAGTGACAACTGTACCTGGATTGAAGACGAAGGCTAAATCAGTTGAGGTACTTACCCCTGGCTCGGGCTCGTTAGTGGAGTTCTTGGGATTTGTCTTGGAAAATCGTTTACAAAATATATGTTCTTTGTTTGTTGTTCGTGTTTGTTTCTTTTTCTGTACAATTCAGTGATTTGTCCAAGTTTTAGCTTATGTGGTGAGTTCGCGTGATGTGCCGTTGAGCATATCTCGTGGAGGGTCCAGTGACTATAGCATCTCGTTTACAAAGCGCTGGCCTACCGCTACATGGTTTATGTGTGTGTGTATGGTGATTGTTTGCGGTTTTGTTTGTCATAATGAGAATTTGATCATAGAATTAGCCAATTTGGTGTTCGGGTGTTGGGGTGAGGAAATATACAGAGAAATAGAGAGAGAGAGAGAGACAGAGAGTTTCAAGAGAGGAGAAAGTCAGGTCGTGGCAGGGGTGAGATAGAAAAACAAGAAGAAAAAGAAGCAATAGTACAGATTAGCGGTGTTTACTATTTACAAATCACTATGATTTACTACTAGTTCGCAGCTTCTGCTTTTGCTTTGAAAAACTGTGTGAAAATTATGCAGATCTAGCTTCATTTCGGTGGCACCGAATGAGTGAATGAATTTCAAATATTGGGTGGGGTGATTGATCTTTCTTAAAAAAAAAGCTGGCATATGGTCGTGACCAAAACCTACGCTTTGACTTACCTTAGCTCGTTTAAGAAAATTGGATTTAACTACAAGTTGCCTAGGTGAAAAATAATTACTAGATACTAAGGGTACTTTTTACTTTCGACTTCGAAATCATAACGTAGATGCAAGACCAAAAAGGAATAGAGTTAAATGAAGAATCAGTTGCAAACCCTCATAGCCCGCATCATATCAAAACTAGGCAAAGGTTTGAGAGAAACTGAAATCGAATTCAAAGCAAACGTCGCTTACGGTTGAATTAATATTGTATAATTAGTAAATGTTGTTGAATATTTTATCTCAGAATAATATCGGTAATCCCTAAAGATTGTTTGCACCGTGTACAAGTAGTTTAGGCTTAAATTAAGAAATAAAACCATTTCACTTCTGCTAGGCAGCCTGCCAACTCACGAAACTCACCTCGCATTGTGACCCAGCATTATGATGCTTCTGCAAATACAATTGAGAAATGTCGACACGATTTTTATATTGAAGAAGTAGGTAGAGTATAGCATAGAGTAGAGAGATGTACTTTAGATCGAAGAGTTTAGGATTAGAGACAAGAGCACACAACAGATAAATGGAAATCAGAGAAACTGAAGGAAAAGTCAAAAATTTCATAAATCAAGTGTGGCCGATTTGTCTTGTTGTACAGATATATGATGTATATAAAAGTAAGCACAAACAAAAAGAAGTCATGCCAATCGGTAACATTTCCAATACATTTTTAATGGATATTTATATTTAATTAAATTAAATTAATTATTGTATTTGTATTATTGTTTCTAGAGTCCTAAACTGACAACATTGCTTGGGATATATTGAAGTTAAACCGTTTTGTGTCCTAGTAAAAAGCCACTGAGAATTGCGTAAGGAGTCCCAGAAGACACGTTTTTTAGATTTCAAGCTTTGTAAGCTATAAACTCGTCAGAAATTGAACAAAAAAATCCCAACATGGTGTTACACCGGGTGCATGTAATAACGCCCACTGGCGATATGACACTATTAAGAGTGTATTGAGACCTTTTTAGACAGCTTCAAGCAATTCAGCAACGCTACACAGTAATAGTGTCTTCAAACCGGGGGTATCTGTATTTTTCAGATAATGCCTAAGTAGTCGGTTGTCAAAAGTCCCTGAAGAGAATCGTATATCATATAAAACCAGAAAAATTGCATCAAAATTACGAAGAAGGTTATGCACAGAGGGAAAACACCGAGAACATTGGTATCAATATGAGCAAGTGAACTAATTAAAAAAATGGTCGGCTTGATTCAGTTTATAAATAAATGTATCTTGCATTCTGGGGGAACTAGAATCTGTTTGTACGTACAACAACCTCAGTGAAAAGTTAGTAAGAAAGCGTCATTTTTGTCGGTTAAAAATGGAACTGAGCGATGTCACCTTTGCAGATATTAATACTCTGTACCTAAAGTACACAGAGTATATTTAGTTTGTGTAAGGATACACAAAGATGCAGATATATACACTGGATGGAAAAAATATTTTTGAATATCCATTTTAGCTCAGAATTTTGCTCAGTCATCTTTCTACTGAAAGCAGCCGATCGAATCGAATGACTATAGCATACATCAGATATTGGAACGATAGGTCCAAAACTAATAAAAGTGAGAAAAACTTTATTGTTTTTAATGGAAACGCCTATAAAACTTTGAATTTCTTTGTTTGTTATGCTTTCTTATGATTTTACTAAGTTTGCTCGAAATCGAACATTTATATAGTATAGCTGTTATGAAAAACTATAGCCTGAAAAGTAGTCTCAGTGTGAATAATTGTTGGTTTTCAATGGAAATGTCTTTAAAATTGGCATTGAATTATTTGATATGCTTTCACATAAGTCTACACAGTTATCTCATAATCGGACGACTATAGCTAACAGCTGCAGTGCGAATGATCGGTCGAAAAGAAGCTCTATAGAGAAAAACTTTGTATACCCTTGCAGAGGGTATATTGAAATTGTCCAGATGTTAGTAACGCATATAAGGAAGTATTTCCGACCACATAAAGTATATATATTCTTTATCAGCATGATGATTTAGTCATGTCCGTCTGACCGTCCGTTCGTCTGTTCCTATGCTATCTCCTCCGCCAGTTTTAAGGCTATCGCGGTTAAACTTTGCACGAAGTCTTCTGGTACAAATACGCTGGACATTTGTCGGAACCGGGCTATAGCTAACATAGGATCGATCGTTTGAAAACTTTTTTGTTATCAATGCAAACGTCTCTAAACTTTGTTTTTCTTAGTTTGCTATGCTTTCCCATGATTCCACTAAGATTGGTCGAAATCGGACTTCTATATAGTATAGCTGTCATAGCAAAGTAGAGTCAGAAAAGTAGTCTTAGCGGGAAAAAACTTGTTTGTTTTCAGTGGAAATGTCCTTTAAATTAGTTAGACAAAGGTGCTGCAAGGGTGTACTAACTTTGGCCGAGCCGAAGTTAACTTTCCGCTTTTCTTTTTTTTAAATGCATTACAAATTGTCTTAGAACAACTTTTGGTATCAGGGACTCCGAAGGCATTCCGAAATCGTGTCAGTGTACACAAATCAAATCAATTAAAACTGATAGTTCAAAAGGGTTCGGGGGCCTGACATTCGATCATGCTGCCTTTTTTGGTTTTTTCCCCAACTTGCTGACGCCTCGCTAGGTGCAGACAATTTCAAGAATAAACCAAAAGTTAACTAGAACTTAAAAGTATTTACAATTTGTGTCACATGATATACAACTCAATTACAAAAAGCAGCTGCGTTTGAGAGGAGATCGCACAACAATCAGCCATAAGAACAAAAGTATAGAGCACGGTTCTGCATTAACCATCAGCATCGAGCTTGTGGATAGTGCTGAGAGGAACCTTTCAAGATTTATACATATTTCGCAACACCAGCGAAGGGCAAGCTACATGTACAGAAATACATATATACGTAGAGGAGGAGTGGAGGGTGGTGTGTGGTTGTGTGTTGGGTGGGTGTGTTGGTGTTTTAGGAACTACATTTATTGAATATCAGCATCAGCAACACTTGCAATCAACATCCAGGAATAAAGATATCTTTACAAAACACAAAAAAAAAAATTAAGTTTGGACCACTTGTTAATGGCTGGTGGGGATTATGCAGTTGCTGATTTGCCGAAACTTAACGAAATTATTTTTTTTTAAAGTTTCAGCAACAATAAACGTTAATAACAACAACAATGAAAAGGGGTTTCGAACCAACGAAGTGGTGTTAACTGAACGGCTTATAGAATCTGTTTATATAGTTGGGTATAGTGTGTAACAAGGCATATATGTCAGCATATACTTGATTCAGTGTGTACATTTGGGTAGGTAAACGGATTTACATATATGTATATATATTGTATATATCTTTCAAAAGGGTGAGCGCAAAGTTGGAAGCCAAGGTGTTGTATTTTTCTCATATTTGTGTGGATATAGTATGGGTTTATTTATAACTTTTTCTTATTCAGTAAAAAATCTGCCAAGTTTCTGATACATTTTCATACAATAGTTCATTGGAAAGGTTCGTTGTGAGGCGTACTAGTCTTGGTTACTTGAGGCGTGTTCAATTTGTCCACTAAAACTAAATGGTTTTTGTTTTTGATATTGGGTTTTTGTGTTTTTGGCCTACCGAATGAGCATAGCGAATTTCAGCTAATTCACAACAACATTGGTAACGGAGTATGGCACGAACGCTCTTTCTGCAAGATGTTTGTTTATATAAAAATTAAATATATAGATATATAATGTTAAAAGAGATGTGTTACAAGTTTAAGGTGTCATTTTTTGTTAACGTTTAATTTAAGTCATTGATGTTACAACAAAAGTATTAGCTTTTATTTAAAAAAAAAACAGTTGCATAGAAATTAAAAAAAAACATAACCAAATCAATATCAAAATCCAACACAAGTCTTAAACTAAACGGAAAACACGCACGTGTTGTTGTACGCACAAAGAAAATTAGCATTTTAACGGCATAACAAGTTAGCAATATGTATACCAAAAATATGTTAAGGTTCACTTACCGCAGCAGTCGAGTTATGTAGTCGGGCCAATTTTCGGGAAACATTACGAGGAAAAAACCAATGCCGATTAGAATAACGCCGGCCAGTTTCATGCCCGCAAAATTTGCGCTATACAGTATGACGTCGAGTGCTATTTGTTATGATGTAGTTGAGTAATACATAAAGGGCAAAGAATAATTGTAGTATTTAGTTAAGAGAAAATGCCATACGAAAGCTTAGCACTTGATTCTATGGCAGTTGGGGTTGATTTATCTCGATGCATCCCATTGTACAGTCAAACTTCTTTATAGCGAATCTCAAGGGGGAAAAAATATACTTCGGCTTAAAGAAAATTCGAAATATTTAATTGTTTTAATATTGATCCCGAATTGCAGAGTTCTGGAATTAATTCGCTAAAAAGAAAACTTTACAATACAGAAGTTCGTAATAGAGAAGTTCGACTGTAAATAAAATATGCATACATAATGATTCAACATGTTTTACCTAAATGTTAGGGCAAATAGAGCATAAAGCTTCGGTAATGGTATATCCTAAAATTGAAGACCCCATGGCTTTGGCGTCCATTTATACCCTTGCAAAGGGTATTATAATTTTGCTCAGAAGTTCGCAATGCATAGAAATATTTATTTCCAACCACATAAACTATATATATTCTTGATCAGGGTGACGAGCTGAGTCGATTGAGCGTTGTCCGTCCGTCTGTCTGTCAGTTTCTACGCGAACTAGTGTCTCAGTTTTAAAGCTATCGAGCTGAAATTTAGCACAGAGTCTTCTTTTTGCTGCACACTACTAATATGTCGGAGCCGATCGGATCGGATGACTATATCTCATAGGAACAATCGGTCGGAAAACTAGTTTTAGTGAGAAAAACTTTTTTCTTTTCAATGGAAACGTCTCCAAACTTTGTTATCGTAGGCTTTCAACGCTTTTTTATAGTTCTACCAAGTTTTATTAAAATCGGACTACTATATGGTATAGTTGACATAGAAAACATAGGTCTGAAAAACAGTCTTAGTTAGAAAAACTTTTTTGTTTTTTATGGTAGCATACTGCAATTTGGTATATGTTTGTTTCACATGCTTTCACATAGTTTTACAAATTTTTGGCCAAATCGGATGACTGTATCATAAAGCACCCATACACGAACGATCGGTCGGGAAATGGGAAAAAGAGTATTTTTTTAAAATATTTAAGCGAGCACTTGCAAGGATATTAGCTTTGCATTCTCGTTTTGAACCATTTTTGACCTTGTTAGGAAAACTATTTTTTGGGTGGATATTTTGACCCATTTTGGAAACTTTTTCTGGGGAACTTTTAGTAAAATTTCCACTCCGCTTACTCCTTGGCAAAGACTTTAAAGACTTGAGGTCCATAAATGTGCCTTGCAAAATCAATATACTATAGTTGGCTACACTCAAAAAAAAGAGCAGCCTAGAATCAAGGTTAAGCACTTCCTAAAAAAAAAATTGCCTTTAATTCAACTTTCAAGGCATTTTTTTACCTACACGGCTAGATTTTGACCTAAACGACCAATTTTCTGCCAGTTTTTTTTTAGGAAATGGTCGCCTAAATTTAAGGTCACGTTTCTTAAACGTTTGAAAAGAATGTTGAATCAGTGTAAGCTTAAGCTTTCGCCTGGCAATAAGCTGCGTGGCTCAGATGTTAGAACATTGCCTTTGTACGTGGGAGTTGTGAGTTCGAGTCCCACTGCAGGCATTATATATTTTTCTTTTTTTTCTTCTTTTTTTTTTAACAGTGCACTTGGGACCCCCGATTGTACAAAGCACCTATATAGTATGTGGCACAGTATAAATCTGAAGTCAAATATTATTTGAAAACAAGAAAAAAAGTCGGTCAAGTCCGACTATAACATACTCTGTACCAACGAAATTATTTGAATGCTGCAGTAGCAGCTGAAAGCAGCGCTGCTATCTTCACCATTCCTTTGGCGGAGCGATAAGTTACCCTGATTACTAAATATGTCCAGAAGGAACAAACCATCTATCTTTAAAACTGTGGGAGATATGACGTTTTTTCTAAATTGCCGTGGCGGGAGGGGGCGTGGTCAAATTAAAAATAAACTTGATCTGCCTGCAGAAACAAGAAGCATATGTACCGTACATGTCAAACCTCTATCTCTTACCATCTCTGAGATCTGTGCGTTCATACGGACACGACGGACATGACTCGGCTGTTGATGCTGATCAAGAATATATATACTTTATAGGGTCGGAGAAGCTTCCTTCTGGCTGCTACATACTTTTGCACAAACTTAATATACTCTATGTACCTACGGTACAGAGTATAAAAATTCCTTGTTAAAAAATTCACAACAAAGGAAAAAATCCAAAAATATTAAAACTAATAAAAAAAATTTGCGCCCACACAGGGGCTCGAACCTACAACTTACACGTTCAAGTCAGACATTCTAACACCTGAGCCACACGGATCATTGATAAATGAAAGCTTAAGCTGATATTTCTACATTACGAACATTAAGAAAAATTCACCTTATATTAAGGTTACTATTTCCTCAACAATAAAATGTCTAAACATTTTGCCAGCTAAAATGACTGGGTTCTTTAGAGGAACTTGACCGCACATCGCGCGTAATGACAATGGCGGACAACGTTAAGACGTCATGTCGATAGTGCTTAATAACCAGAGGACCCGGGCTCGAGACCCAGTTAAGGTAAGGTATATTTACTAATAAACGATTTTAAGAGTTTTTCGAAAGAAGAATTTGAACACAATATACATACTACTACCACCACACAAGGTCAAGGCAGGGTGAGGTGTGGGGGTTGTTTATATAACGTTAAGGGGGGGATACAAAACTTTTAAATTTTTGAGGAATTTTGTTCCTAAAAATAAGGTAACTTTAGCCTTGGTATAAGGCAAAAAACTGCCTAAAAGTTAGGAATTTTGTTCCTAAAAGTATAAGGTCAATAATTCCTCACTTTTAGGCAGTTTTTTGCCTTATACCTAAAAGTTAGGAATTTTGGTCCTAAAAGTAAGGTCAATAATTCCTCACTTTTAGGCAGTTTTTTGCCTTATACCATGGCTAAAATTACCTAAAAAGTTAAGGTCATAAGCGACCTTAAAGTAAGGTTAATATGTCTTTGGCTCCATTTTTAGGCCAAATCACCATGAATGTAAGGTTATTTTCGTGGGCTTAAGGCAATTTATTTTTTTGGGTGTTGTCATTTGTATTGAATTTTTAAGAAAATGTTTAACAACATACTTTGCATACCACTGGGCGGTACAAAATTTTGGTCAATTATAATTCAAAATGCTTTATCTTCGTTTAAAAAAATACCAGAATTGTTTTCGATCATTTTTTTTACAAGAATCTCTAGGGAATGACATTTAAATACTATGAATTGGGCTACGAATGGCTCGGGTTCAGCCATCCTACATATAGCTCTACATACTGACTGAAGTTCATAAGAAAAGGTTCATTGGATCGTTTTTCTTCGAAGACGACGTTGAAGCAGCATTCACCTTAAACGGTGAGCTTCATTGGGCCATTATTGCGGATTTTGTTATGGCAAATTTTGCGGGGGATCGAACCCCGGACTTTTTGCACTCAACGACACGTTTTTTTGTAGGACCACGTCCTGATGGCTGCGTATACTCTACTGTGGCTAAGTTGAGTTGTGAATTGTGCTCATTTCTTCTCTTGGTGTATTTGTACTGCTCATTTTGAGCATGACCAATGAAAATGAGTAAAATTCACCTGGAGCCGCAAAAACAGGAACATGAGAAATCGACCCTTAGAGTTTTGTAGCTCGTACCCTTTAGACATATATAAGTGTAAGAATTATTTATCGATCCATCAAGGAATTGGCTAAAATCGGATAAACAATAGTCAAGTTATGAGCATAAGAAAGTTAGCTGCAGCAGCGCTTCACAAACTTACGTTCCCTGTTCAGTTTTAGTCAATCAAGCCAAACAAACCTAGTTTGCGCTTTGACTTTATTCATGTTTAGGTTTATTGCAATCAATTCGATTTATTGTTCAATCGACTCAAGATCGAAAATGACCTCGTATAAACATTTACCATTTCCTGACAAAACGCTACTGACAGAGGTGGATAGAGAGAGAGGTGGCTTGGTCTGGGAAAAATTGAATTTTGCAACCTTCTTTCGATTTAAGGCCAACTTTTTAGTTTTCAACTTTAATCAAGATTCGTGCATCCTATCAGTTCTCTGACAATATGTCCTACATAAGTAGTTGCTTTTTATATTTCAATTTAAAATACAAAATATGTAGTCACGGAATCCTTCAGGTTAACAAAGTGCCTAACCCCCACCCATTCAGGTCGGGCACAAGTGCCATTACAGGGTGCCTTGTTGGTTTGTGTGCTTGTACATACCACCAGAAACGGGTACAGCGGTAATCAGACCCAGTGTCACAAACATGTTGTAGGTAACTGCGCCGCTGAACTGCATTAGGACGTGGAAAACTGCAATCAAAATTAATTGCAACGATAAAAGCTTATAACACAAAACAAAATGCTAGCAAGTCCACCGCCTACCCAAAAGCAGAACGCTTGCGGCTAGCAAAAGGTTCCAGGGAATGCTCTCCGATGTCAGATTCTCCGTGCCAGTCAGGTACAGACCCAGCACAACGGGCCACAGCAGCAAGGCATTGAGAAAGCCCAATGCGGTAAATGTAAATGCAATTTGGCCCACCGGTGGATCACCCATCACCTTGCGAAACATAACCTAGAAAACAAACATGAGCACGTTACAGGAGCAGGACACGAACAGCCCAGAGCCGGATAAGTTATTCTTACTGTAGCTGGTTAAGGTGACCGATTGTTTGCTTACCCTAAAAACGGCATATCCTGCGGCGGCCAGTGTGGCCAGCACAACGCCGCCCAGCGTCCGACTCTCCGTGATGCCGTCCATATAGGCTAGCAGGGCGATGCCCGTATCGCACAGTATAACGGCCACAATCTATTTTGGGTGTCACCTAAGTAGGATGAACTCACTGAAATGCTTCAACGCTACTCACTCTTACGCCCACAAACTGTTCGTGCAGGATGACCCAGGACAGTAAATAGACACAGGCCACGTTCGTGGCGAACAGAGCTAGCGCATCCGTGGCATAGAGCACATGCAGGGAGAGTGTATACAGGTAGGTCGTGACCAGGAACAGTATGCAGAAGAAGAGGCAACGGTTGAAAAAACGACCTGCAATGTGGAAGACAGTCAGTGGGAATATCCATGTAGAGCCTTGTTGTGCACCATTGACTCACCAACGGTGAAGCCCCGCTCCCGAAATCCTCGCAATACATCGCCCAGAATTTCGCCCAGCTTGTCGTACTTGCGGGCCGATATGAGACCCACAACATAGATGGGAAAAAAGAGCAGTGAGAAGTTGGTAAAGAACCAGGCAGCAAAGAACGGTGCGCTAAAGTAGACGGGCTGGCGCGGTGGTATGTTGAACATTTCGGTGGCGTCCTCGACATGATGCAGCGATGAGTCGCTGCTGGCTAGTATATCCTCCAGGTCAGTGCGGCTCGACGAGGTGTCCTGATCGTCATTCAAGACGTCATCGTACGGAGCCCGATACTTGTACATATACTTGATGGTGTGTGTGGCTCCCACCCAAGAGCCCGTCACCAGGATGGTCACGCATACACCATAGTACATCTGTCGCGGGGAACGGAAATCAGTACCACTATTCAACACTACCCATTGCGTTTTGTGTACTCACCTTCCGAGCCAGCTCGGAACAGCAGGACTCTTTGCAGGCCTGCAGTTTTCGAAATCGCAATTCCGGCTCTTCGCCATGACCGTTCGCCTGCTGATCTGGCCCGGTCTGCGTGTCACTGGAGTCGCCGCCCCCACCAAAGTGATGTGCGTTGTGTGTGCCCGTTGGCGTGTCCGCCTGTATGGTAATAACCTCATTGGGATCCTGTTGGCTTGATGAAATTGAATCTTGGTGGGTTATTTGAGGATTGCTGGAGGTGAGCACGTTGCTGAAGCCGCAGCTGCCAGCTCCTGCTCCGGCAGCACTGCTGCTGGCCACAGGTCCGCTGTTATTGTTATTGAACGGCCCATTTATGGAGGAGTCACCGGTAACAACCACAGAAGGTGTGCGCACGCGTTTCGGATTGAAGATGGCTGGAATTTCGCCGTCACGCGTCATCCTATCATTGACAATGGCTGATGGGGTTCATAGTGAAGGCCTAGTGGATTATAAATAAAAGAGCAAAAAAGAACCTTATTAACTTTTCGGGGAAATACCACAAGAGGGCAGCACTGTTAATACATCCATCAATCCAAAATCTTACGGCTGACATGGTAGAAGAATCCCAACCTTGTTTTTATTTGTTCTAAACCATTTTTGTCGAGAAAAAGAATACTAATTTGGCACTGATTTGATCGATAAGTGCGAAACACCTGAGACGAAAGACCACCAAAATTAGTAAATACAAGCATTCTTATATTAAGTTCGTCTCATTACTGAAATCAGTTCTGATTTGAAACGTCGAGTATGAAAAGAATGCGTTCCCTTGAATGGTTTTTGAGTCATGAAATAAGATTTTGGGTAGGAATATTATTGAGCCGTTTTTCCAAAGTTTTGCTAATGACTCCAGAAATCGAAATCGGCGAGCAATATTCCACAAACAATTGTTAACGGAACTGCATCTGCAGTTTCATTTTAACAGCCGTCTATACTTGACATTTTTTTGAAGTTCTGGAAAAACTTGAAAATACCAGATGTTTTTTTTCATTATTTTACATCTTTGGAATTTATCCATTATGTTGTTTTTATTGGGTGTGTTCCAGAAATCTCTAAAGATTTTCGTTAAAACGGTTTCATTTCGAATGAAAACTGGTGGACTTCATAAAAAAAGTGTCACCAAATTGCCTGGTTACTAGATTAGATGACAAAATCTAGATCTAGAAATCTAGATACTCTGCTCAAGGTCAAATAGATTTCATGTGTACGGGTTGTCATCTCTATTATCTGGCAGTCGACTGTCGATTCATGTCACTTAACATATAAAGTTCTCTTAGTTAATGTTAAACTCCAATCGATTATACGAAAATTTCAAGAGATTTCTGGGACATCTCCTTTGGTAAGTTGAAACGAAAGACATCTTTTTTGACATATTCAAATTTTTATACTCTGTACCGTAGGTACATAGAGTATTATAAGTTTGTGCAAAAGTATGTAACATCCAGAAGGAAGCATCTCCGACCCCATAAAGTATATATATTCTTGATCAGCATCAACAGCCGAGTCGATATAGCGATGTCCGTCTGTCCGTCAGTCCGTATGAACGCACAGATCTCAGAGATGGTAAGAGATAGAGGTTTGACGTGTATGGGACATATGCTTCTTATGTCTGCAGGCAGATCAAGTTTATTTTCAATTTTGGCCACGCCCCCTCCCGCCCCCGCAATTTAGAAAAAACGTCATATCTCCCACAGTTTTGAAGATAGATGGCTTGTTCCTTCTGGACATATTTAGTTATTAGAATAACTTATCGATCCGCCAAAGGAATGAAGAAGATCGGATGAACGGTTTTCGAGTTATGATCAAAAGACAAAATTTCTTGGTACAGAGTATGTTATAGTCGGGCTTGACCGACTTTCTTTCTTGTTTAAGAATATAGATTACAAATTCATCAAGTTTCTGACCAAATGAATATTTTTTTGTTTCAAAAATAGCACTCAAATTCAAACTGTAGCACTGAAACTACTATATCAATTGAAACACATAGTTTTAGGCTATTTTTGGTGATTTCATAAATTTATAGTTTTGTCAAATAATTCCGTTACGTTTTTTCGTAACGTTATTTCAAAGCATTATTATATAATGTGATTTAATGGTATTCAAGAATGCTATTTCGTTTAGTTATTTTGTTACATAGCTTCGTTGTTTTGTAAACGAAATTTTGTAACGATGTTATATTACACTCTTTCTATAGGATAGGGTAGGTTAGGTATTATACGATACGTTGTTGCATGATTTAGTTACTTATTCGTTAAGTCATTTCAATGCGTTGTTTCGTAAAGTTCTTGTGCTATGTTATTTCGTTACGTCATATGCAATTTCATTACTTTAATTCAGCGATGTTCACCCATAGCCCCCAGGGGCCGAACACTTTCGGTAATTCACGCCGAATGCTTGCCGAAGTAATGCCTCAGTGAGTGTCGGAGAGAGACAGAGAGCGTCAGATAGTCTCTCTTCTTAAAGTTCGCTGCTTTAATTCTACTCGCCGATTTCTTACGTTGATTTGTAACTTCATTATGCAATTGCAAAAATGTTAAAACTCATTTCACAAAAACTGAACTGTGCAATAATTTTTGAACTTGACTTTGAGTTCCAAAATATTTAACAAACAATTAAAAAAAATTATTTTTCCTTACGAAATTTCGTAACGCAATCAAAAAACTGTCAAAAATTCATCCTCAAGAACTTAACCATGCTAAATTGGTTGAACTTGACATCGAGCTACAAAGTTTTTAACATTAGATGCAAACTTGTGCAATTGGTGCATGATCAAAAGTCATTCATTCAACAATGAGAAGTGCAAATATTTTAATAACTAAGTGACAAGACACCAAGCTATTGTAAATATATACACAAATATATTATATATTATATGTATCTAAGTCTCTCTCGTCAGACCAATTCTTGCACAAATCTTCTCTAAAATTTTGAACATTTTTAAACTATACTCCCATCGAAACTATGGCTTGAAAAGAGATATTTATACCCTTGCAGAGGGTATATTGAAATTGTCCAGATGTTTGTAACGCATAGAAGGAAGCATTTCCGACCACAAAAAGTATATATATTCTTGATCAGCATGACGAGCTGATTCGATATAGCCATGTCCGTCTGTCCGTCTGTTTCTATGCTATCTCCTCCGTCAGTTTTAAAGCTATCGCCACGAAACTTTGCACGAAGTCTTCTGGTCCAAATACGCTGCACATTTGTCGGAACCGGCCGGATCGGATGACTATAACATATAGCTGCCATAGGAACGATCGGTCGAAAAACTAGTCTTCAATCGTCTCCAAACTCCGTATTTACTAGTTTTTAATGCTTCTCCATAATTCTGTCATGTTTGGTCGAAGTCGGACATCTATATAGTATAGCTGTCATACAAAAGATGAGTCAGAAAAGTAGTCTTTGTTTTCAGTGGATATGTCCTTCAGATTAGTTAGAAAACGTAGTGCTAGGGTATACAACCTCCGGCCGAGCCGAAGCTAACTTTTCTCTATTTTTTTAAAATGATATATATATTATATCGTGGGTTCCATCCCGCTTGGGGTCATATATTGAAGAAGTTTTTCTTTAAGAACTTACAGCTTTGAAGTAACTAGAAATGAAAAAGCTTCTCAAATATTGACGTTCGGGTTCAGCGTTAAACTGTAGTTCCACGAGATTTCCAAGCGGTATGTATCGGTTTACCAAAGTACGTATACAAATAGTGAGAAAACCGAAACACTACTTTCGGTATCGAAATCTATTCCCGTTTCGGTTTCCATCCCTGCGCCGAATGGATTGCGATTAGTTAAGAAACATGCTGATGCTCACGTGCTCCCAGCGATTAGAGAAGGAGCCACACGCAAAGTGCAGATGGCCAAGTATATGTACAAGTTTTTGATGGCCAGCATACAGGCAATAGAAGCAAATTTCGTCCGTAGTACATGCAAAAGGCACACCCAATGCCCACGCAATTTGCATGCTTGCTTCGCCTACCTCCCCAACTAACCAACAACTATTAAGACCTGAACAAACTCAAGGCAAGTCAGGCCAAGTTTTTATTGACCGACCACTTGGGCCTACATTAAAGGCCAGACCAGAAGACCTAGGCCAGGATACCATCGATTGGATGGCCAGACGTCGACACGGTGGGTCCAACATGTGTGGGAGGTTTGAACTGGAAATGCGAATTATGAACGTCTCGTTTGGCTAGGTCAAGTTGAAGCTGGTCAAAGTGGATAATAAACAGGGCCACTCAATTCCGGTTGGGCAATTTGTAAGCGCTTTTACCGCTCTCCCAACAACAACACCCGTTGTCCTTCTGCGCCCTTCACCTTCGTTTCCTGCTGCGCACCGCTCACAGTTTGGTGCTGGTTGCCTTCGTTAATTACATTCTAATTGAAACATTAATTATTCAGACCGGTGGGTAAATGTATAACCGATAGAAGAAGAGGACAGCTGTTTTAAACAATATAATAGCTCTATGCGGAATGCGGTCCATAATGACATAATTGCATTGAATATTGGCACAGGGCACAGTTTAAGCTGCTTTTCGATTGTTAATTTGATTATTGATTATTTTTATTGGTTTTTTTGTGTTTTCCGGTAGAAATTTGAACAAATGAGAAACTAAAGTTGTA
The DNA here is from genome assembly GCA_035044985.1 of Lordiphosa fenestrarum. Taxonomy (NCBI): domain Eukaryota; kingdom Metazoa; phylum Arthropoda; class Insecta; order Diptera; family Drosophilidae; genus Lordiphosa; species Lordiphosa fenestrarum. The sequence continues at coordinate 254,137 of JAWNNO010000691.1, forward strand.
GTTAATGCCAAAATATTCAATGTGCAGTTTGATTTATGCCATCCGCTTAGCTAAAGTTTGTGTAGATCGATGAGTTGATTTTATTTCGCTCCGTCCGGTTTCAAACCGGTTATATATATTTTTTAGGGCCAGTTTCTAAATAACTGCAATGTGTCAGATAAGCTTTCAATCCACTCTGGTGTTTGAAAGGTAATGTAACAGATCGCTCTATGTAGAAGATGAGAAATTTGCCATTTTCTTTGCCCGAGAATACTCGTTCGACACTTGTTTGTGTTTAAGGAACTGATAGTACTTCTTTCGATAACTCATAAAGTTATTATATACATATATACCATTTGAGTGCATCGCTATTAGAGCGCAATCTGGCCGGTTCCCGATTGCGCTTTCGATCAAATCATACGTAATCGGAATTGTTAAACAATTCAATTCAATCAGCGGAGGACACTTGTTTACCCACAAGGCATACCAAAGGAAAGATGACTTCAAAGAACTCACCTACAGTGATAAGCAAGTTGCCATTTGCACAAGAACAATGCATGATTCCTGTTAACACTGCTAGTCACCATCAATCGAGTCCCACTTGATCTCTAAGCATAGCAAGAATAATTTTACATGTTGATTTTGTCAACCTGAATCGTTGTACAAATTTTTCAGCATCCAGAACACTAAAAAAATTAGACCTTCCCTGTACTCCCTAGCAATATTTCATAGTTGCTCTGCCTCTTCGGATTCCATTTCCATTGCGTGGAAAATTCGTTTCTTCTTAAACATTTTATTGCAGCAGCTGATAAAACAAGAAAGAAAGTCGATCAAGCCCGCTCAGCATAAAGCAGCGCTACTACTGCGCTGCAGCTGCGAACAGTCTTTTGATCACAACAACAACCGTTTATCCGATTTTCACCATTACTTTGGCGGATCGATAAGTAATCCTTATTAATAAATTTGTCTGGATGGAACCATCTATATTTTAAACTGTGGGAGATATGACGCTTTTTCCAAATTGCGGGGGCGGGAGGTGGCGTGGCCAATTTTGAAAATAAACTTGATCTGATCGATAGTGCTAACGGGACTGATCTAGAGGTTATAACTTGACCGGAGTATGCGACACCCAAATTCGGCTAATCTGCCGATCAGTATGACTAACCGGACATTGAGAAAATGGGCATTAATGCAACGATTGGTCGATTCCATAACAATTAAAATCAAGCCCATGCAGAGAAATTAGAGCGTTAATGCATATGGATTGAAATCATGTCCGTCAGTTTAAAAGCTATCGTAACCAATCTTTACAAGTTTGTAATGCTTCTCCATGATTCTGCCAAGTTTGGTCGAAATTGGACATCTATATAACATAGCTGCCACAGAAAAGTAAGGTTAGAAAAAAAGTCTAAGTAAGAAAAACTTGTTTGTTTTCAATGTAAGTCTCTTTAAAATTGGCATATATTTATTTTATATGCTTCCACACAATCCTTTAAATTTTTGTCAAAATCGGATGAATATTGGTTATAGCTGCCATAGGAATGATTACAAAAGTAGAGTCAGAAAAGTAGTTTTAGTGAGAAAAAATTGTTGGTTTTCAGTGGAAATGTCCTTTAAAATAGTAAGAAAAACGTGCGGTAAGGGTATACACACTTCGGCCGAGCCGAAGTTAACATTCATCTATTTTTCTCTATTGAAAAATAAATTCTCGTTTGTTCGCTGATGCCAGTTGGCTTTGAACGCTGAGACACACGAGAAAGCCCAGCGGATAAGCGCGAAATGGAAATGATTGGAAAACTTGTTGCGCTGCTTTTTGTGGCTTTACTAATTGGTTAGTGCATATACTTAAATTGAAAATTGTGCATATTTTTTCTAATTGTTCTATATGTCCTTGCACTCAAAGCCGCTGCCAGGTCCGAGTCTAACTGCGGCACGCTCGAGGAACGTCTGATCTACGACAACGATGAAACCACAGAGCCAGCCGAATACACCTGGGTGGGCTTACTCATGGAAGTTGAAGGTTAGTTTCTTGATTGGTATAAAAACACGGGTTACCATATTCAATTCTGATCTAGGTAAAAACATCGAGAACACACGCTGCAATGTGGTTATTGTGGGCAAGCTACATGTACTGACCACCGCCTCGTGTGTGCGTCGCTTCAAAAATCCTCCAGATAACCTCGCCGTCTTGGTGGGCGTTTGGAATGAGACCCACACACCCGAAAGCGAGTATGAGTGTAATGAAAAGGGTTTTTGTGTGCCCGGACCCGTTCTGCATCGCGTCGCCGATATCAAAATAAACCCGATGGAGGATAAAGATACTGGTGACAATGACTTGGCCATATTGCGGCTAGCAGAACCCATCAAGTGGACACACTACATTCAGCCTGTCTGCATGGAGCCCAATTCGGAGCCCCTCTCGTTGACCAACCGCAATTTGCCTATTGTTGGCTTTACGCATTCCGGCTACCTTAGGGGCAAGGGCGTCGCCATGACCGTTTCTCGTCAGCACTGCAACAAGCTAACATCTTCCAAGAATCCACGACCAGAAAACCAATTTTGCGCCTATCCCGTAAAGACAACCAAGTTCTACGAGGCGTCAGCTATGATGGGTCTTAATGTGGAGAACGATGTGCCCCGCAGCTTCTATCTGCTGGCCTTGATGGCCAAAGTTATAAATGTGGGACAAACCACTACTTTCGTTTTCCAAGACATACGTCCCTGGCGCACTTGGATTAAGGAGAGTATAATGTCGTCTTAATCTAATCAATCTAAAAAATTTATGCGCATTAAAAAAATTATTTCCATACATTATTATTCGCTTAGAGTTTGTTTGTTGATGGGAAATTTTCACCTTGCCTCGTGCTGGGTACTGCCCACGATTCCGCATTAGGAAACAAGTTTCCAGTAATCGCATAACCAGAGAGCATTAATTACAAAAGCTATATGAATTGCATTTAATTGCTGGGGTTACTTGAAGAGTTTGCTTGAGTTGTTTGGTTTGCCAGCTTTCAATATAATAACTTTAAGGTTCTTTGGTTTTGTTGTTAACTTTGATTTAACTTAAGTTTTTGCCAATAAATTGTTCTGATTGAAAAAATAATATTCCGAATTTCTAATAAGATAGTTTCACTTGGTCTTGTCTGATGATGATGTAGGAAATTTGAAGGCTTAAATTATATAAAAACCCGATTTTTAAGCACTGACCATCCCCATTTCGGAGGAAATCGCATAGAAACAGACGGACGGACGGACATGGCTATCTCAACTCAGCTCGCCATGCTGATCAAGAATATATATACTTCATGTGGTCGAAGAAGCTTTCTTCTATGCGTTACAAACATCTGGACAATTTCAATATACCCTCTGCAAGGGTGTAAAAAGATTTCTAATGAAAGAGTATTACGAATTTAGGACAACTTTTGCACCAGAGATGTTAGCATTTTTATACCCTTGCAAAGGGTATTATAATCTGGCCCAGATGTTTGCAACGTATAGAAATATTCATTTCCGACCCCATAAACGATATAAATTCTTGATCAGGGTCTCTTTTTCAAACTACCAAGGTTTATTAAAGTCGGATAACTATTTAGTATAGCTGCCATACAAAGAATAGGTCTGAAAAACAATCTTAGTTAGGAAAACTTTTTTGTTTTTAATGGTCGCATCCTGCAATTGTATTTGCTTGTTTCACACGCTTTCACATAGTTTTACAAATTTTTGGCCAAATCGGATGACAATATTATATATATATCCTATACGAAAGATCGGCCGGAAAATGGGAAAAAGAGTATTTTTTGAGCTTAGCTTTCTCGTTTTTTTAATTAATGGTTTAGTACTGAATTCATTCAATTTGATACAGCGCTGTCCGACTACGTTTTCACCACAGCTGATTTTCGTACTGACTTCTCGAGCAACCCTCGAGCTAAGCAGCATTAATCAAACTGAACGCTGATCATTTTAGCAAGCTTAAAATTTCAGTTGACTTTCAACCGTACTTCAGAATGCATCTACATACCGAAGTTGTCGTCTTACTTTTGACCTTTATTTGTGTCTTAGACTCAACCAGTTCTAAGGATCCCGAGTGTGGTTTCTTTAGTGAGGATCAGTTGTTAAAACAAGGAGACTTTGCCATACCCACTGAGCATCAATGGTTGGCTCGTATTACATATGCAAAGGGTAAGTGCGAATTCACTTAGAATTTCACTCCTGCTCTCAAGCCCCTATCATATTTCACTCAATCAGGGCAAGAGTCCAAGCTGCGCAATGATGGCTGCCTAGGAGTATTGATCTCGAAGAAAAATGTACTGGCTCCTGCTCATTGTTTTGTCCAGTACAATGGCGAGGCGGAGGCTTTTGCCGTGCAATTGGGTGTATGGAATAAGACCTCTAGTGTCCAAAGTCCCAGCTGCGATGCAGTTGGTTATTGCACCCTGCCGGCGCAAGAGATCAAGCTGGCTGAGATTGCCATTCATCCGGAGTATGATCCACTCACGCTGAAGCATGGCCTGGCAGTTCTCACTATGCAACGGGAGGCGAAGATGACGGCCGTAGTACAGCCCGTTTGCATGCCGCCGCCTGAACTGGTCAGGGAGTCGCTCGTGGGGAAATTTTTCATTGTTGCCGGCTTACGCACCAATGGGGATCTTAAGCACAAGTCCTGGGTGAACAGCATTAGTCTTCCTTTGTGTCAAAAAATTAGCTCGCTGGTCACCAGTAGCAATACTGTCTGCGGCTACCAGGATAAAGCCGAAACCTATTACTCTGGAGCACCCCTGGTAGGCTTGCAGGTGAGGTCGGATGTTACCCAGAACTTCTATCTGGCGGGTCTGCTGCTGGACTGGAACAAAGTCGGAAATCGTGTAGTGTCCAGCTTCTTGGATGTGCGACCTTATCTGGATTTTATTGAGCAGAATTCCGATTCCTTAATTGTTCGCCCCTAAAGCTAATAAAGCGGCCACTTGCTGCCAACAAGCATCCCGGTCGTGACTTGGGGTGTTAATTATTCAGCTGAGGCAATATGCAAATTGTTCCTTTAGTATTTATAGCATTTTAATGAGCAATCAACCAGCTACAGAAGCCGCCGCTCAATGGCTAATGTGACAAAAATGGAAGGCGAAAGCGTTTTTTGTATCAAAACCTATAACCATGACAGAAGACAGCACTCAGGCGACAGCCAAAATGTTGTCATTTCAGGCGGAACGGAAACGGAAGGCGAATCGTGGATGTAAAGGTGAGGGAGGGAGCCAGCAATTGGAATACTGCCAAAATTGTGAATCTTTCAATGCCCTGCACCTAAAATTGTTCTAGTGCAGAAAAAGGTACACAGAGTATATTCAGTTTGTGCAAATGTATGTAACATCCAGAAGAAACCAACGGCGACCCCATCAAGTATATATATTCTTGAACTGCCGATCCTATAAAGCCAAGTAAAAGAAAAGTGATTCAAAACAGATCAATTTGCAATTGCGCCCGCAATTTGAACAAAAAGAGTCCCCCACTTTCATAGTATTATTTATAGATCAACCAATGGATTGGTGTAGTTCGAATAAACGATAGTCAAGCTATGAGCAAAAGAATGTTCTGTGCTGCAGCGCTGTTTTCAGCTGCTACTGCTATCAAAATTCATATTGAGCATACACTTTCGCTGGAGTACAGAGTATATTTTAGTCAGGTTTAACTGACTTTCTTACTTGATTTCTAAGCATGTGGCTCAGTAAGACTTAGGAATTGAAGAGCAGTGACATCTCCCATAAAATTCCAAATTTTCGAATGGTACATTACAAAAAAAATATATTTTCTAGTCTCAAGAAATTCGTCTCAAATCTTGGGGTTTTTCTTAATTTAAAGAAAATAACTTGACTTTAGAAATTTTTTTTTTCTAAACTTAGAAAGGACAACCCGAAAATATACATTTTTAGAAAATAATTTCTATATTTTAGAAACCCGGTGATTTTTTGGTTAAGCTAAGGATAATTTTTCTAGTTATTTTTTGCAAAACTTTCTTAAACTTTGGGCAGATTTTCCCTTAAATAAGGAAAATAATTACATTGCACAGTGTCTTAAAACGACTACCATTAGTAAAACGTTTTAGTTAAGAAAGCACATTTCTTAAATTTAGAAACAAAATTTAGAAATTTAACATAAAATATCGAAAAACTCATCTCGAAAATCTCCCTATACCATAAATAGACACCGCTTGTAATTCTCAAGTACGAATTCACTGCACTCGGAGTATATAAGGGTCAACTGATATTCGTCTTGCTAAGTGCTCAAAACTTGGCAGCGTTCTTTACTAGTTCTCAAGCGAATACTTGAGACAGTCGAATGCTCCAAGATGCCTCACTACATGTTAAAGTATCCCCGAGAACCCCAGTTCAAATCCCTGACAAGGTAAGGTAAAGTTAGCAAAAAAATGTTTACTAATTTGTATGTGTTTTCAGAGAAAAAACACTTTGTTTGGAACCTACGGGAAGAAAATGCACAACAATCTATATAAGCACAATTTCATTTAAGTGAGGAGCTTACTTAAGCGTTTTGGTGTTGTACCTTTCACTTCTCGCTCTACTGCCATCACAATATTTCCTCTCTAATACTTTTCCTTTCTAAAATCTAGAAAACTTTTTTTTTGTATAAAGCCGGGTATCCAGCACAGCGAAAACTAAATATTCCTGCCAAACTTCATATAAAAACAAGAAAGAAAGTCGGTCAAGCCCGACTATAACATACTCTGTACCAAGAAATTTTGTCTTTTGATCATAACTCGAAAACCGTTCATCCAATCTTCTCCACTCCTTTGGCGGATCGATAAGTTATTCTAATAACTAAATATGTCCAGAAGGAACAAGCCATCTATCTTCAAAACTGTGGAAGATATGACGTTTTTTCTAAATTGCGGGGGCGGGAGGGGGCGTGGCCAAAATTGAAAATAAACTTGATCTGCCTGCAGACATAAGAAGCATATGTCCCATACACGTCAAACCTCTATCTCTTACCATCTCTGAGATCTGTGCGTTCATACGGACAGACGGACAGACGGACAGACGGACGGACGGACAGACGGACAGACGGACAGACGGACATGGCTATATCGACTCGGCTGTTGATGCTGATCAAGAATATATATACTTTATGGGGTCGGAGATGCTTCCTTCTGGATGTTACATACTTTTGCACAAACTTATAATACTCTATGTACCTACGGTACAGAGTATAAAAACTGTGCCAGGAATTTTTAGTTTGCTTTTTCGTTTGTTGTGTATCCAGCAACACGAACGAAATCCACACTTTATAGATAGCGGCGTAACAATAGCGGCGTTTCGGAAGCGTGTGTGGAACGAGAAACAGCTGATATTCAGGCCAGGAATACATTGCTGACAATTATTTTGGAAGTGATTAGGCAAAAGATGGAGGCAAAAACTGTGCGCAAGACTAAAAAGAGAATTGAAATTTTTAACGTGAGGAGAAGATAAATAAAATCAAATAAAAGCAGTTAAGGCAAGACCATGTCTTTGGCTAATCACAGAGAAAAAGCATTTTGACAACATTTCTGTGAAAAGTGCTTGGGAAAGAGTTGCTGCACAAATAAATAAAGAATATTATGTTCAAAATTATTAAATTCATTAATGTTATAAATGCTTGCTAGCGACTGACTGTAACAACGCTTGAATATAGAGAACAGAGAGAGACACAGAACGCTCCGCTTGACAGTTTGTTTCAATTGGGTTCCACACACTCAAAATAAATAGCAAATTCCTGGCAGGAATTTTCCGCAGGTCTGGATACAGGCCTTAAACTAAAAATTCCTGCCAAACTTCATATAAAATAAACTGTGCCAGGAATTTTTAGTTTGCTTTTTCGTTTGTTGTGTATCCAGCAACACGAACGAAATCCACACTTGTATAGTTAGCGGCGTATCAATAGCGGCGTTTCGGAAGCGTTTGTGGAACGAGAAACAGCTGATATTCAGGCCAGGAATATATTGCTGACAATTATTTTGGAAGTGATTAGGCAAAAGATGGAGGCAAAAACTGTGCGCAAGACTAAAAATAGAATTGAAATTTTTAACGTGAGGAGAAGATAAATAAAATCAAATAAAAGCAGTTGAGGCAAAACCATGTCTTTGGCGAATCACAGAGAAAAAGCATTTTGACAACATTTCTGTGAAAAGTGCTTGGGAAAGTGTTGCTGCACAAATAAATAAAGAATATTATGTTCAAAATTATTAAATTCATTAATGTTATAGATGCTTGCTAGCGACTGAATGTAACAGCGCTTGAATATAGAGAACAGAGAGAGACACAGAACGCTCCGCTTGACAGTTTGTTTCAATTGGGTTCCACACACTCAAAATAAATAGCAAATTCCTGGCAGGAATTTTCCGCAGTGCTGGATACAGGCCTTTACTAAGAAAATATTTTGTGGCTTATAGGAGATGGTGTTTTAATTTTAGAAAATGTTGTTAAAAGATGTTGAATCGCCCTTGACCCCTTTTTAAGGCGAATTACTTAAATTTTATGACGATTTCGCTGCATAGTTCTCTGATACAGCTTCTGTGACCTACATCTTGATTTTTGGATGTTTTTAGCCTTCTGTGACCTAAGGTCGTCGTCAATTTAGGAACCAATTGGGCCCTGACCACAAACGATTTGAGTTTGTGCTCCTTCTGTTTTTATACTCTGTACCGTAGGTACATAGAGTATTATAAGTTTGTGCAAAAGTATGTAACATCCAGAAGGAAGCATCTCCGACCCCATAAAGTATACTATATATATTCTTGATCAGCATCAACAGCCGAGTCGATATAGCCATGTCCGTATGTCCGTCTGTCAGTCTGTCCGTCTGTCCGTCTGTCTGTCCGTATGAATGCACAGATCTCAGAGATGGTAAGAGATAGAGGTTTGACATGTATGGGACATCTGCTTCTTATATCTGCAGGCAGATCAAGTTTATTTTCAATTTTGGCCACGCCCCCTCCCGCCCCGCAATTTAGAAAAAACGTCATATCTCCCACAGTTTTGAAGATAGATGATAGATAGCTTGTTCCTTCTGGACATATTTAGATATTAAGATAACTTATCGATCCGCCAAAGAAATGAATAAGATCGGATGAACGGTTTTCGAGTTATGATCAAAAGACTGATTTCTTGGTACAGAGTATGTTATAGTCGGGCTTGACCGACTTTCTTTCTTGTTTAATATGTGTATTGAGGTTGGCTTAACAATTTACAACCACTGTTTTGCATTATACAAATTGGATTACTCTTAAATCCCTAATTTTGGGATTGGTGAAATCGTACTTAAAAAAGGCATATTGTACTTGAACCAACACATATTGTGCTAAATTCAAGTACAAAGTTCTTGTTTTGTTCCAGAGTGTAGTAAGTCCCATCTTTGTTAGAAGGCAGGAGTACTGCTGTGGTTATGGGGGCGTATGTAATGAGTTAAAGCTGCTGATCGGTTCAACATGCCGAACCCAGAGCTATACTGGTTTACTGTGTCTCCAGTCGACTTGCACCCCCTTGTTGGTACACCCTGGCAACAGAGCGATCCACCCGGAAAGCTGCTGATTGGCCCGTCCGGCTTCGTACCCAACATGATACAACAATAAAGGTAGGGAGCTCGCAATGTGCGCCCTCAGCAAAGTACTTAAAAGCTTGTGTGTTTCGCGTCCTCTTGAAGTGTGGGTTCGTCGCGCAAAAGCTTTTGGGACGTTCTTTGAAAGTATTGATTGGCAATTGTTTCAAAGAAGTTTCCTGAGTTGCAGACTTTTGTTGTTTAGTTTTGGGGTGAACATTTTGGTATCCCCGTGCGAAGAAAACATCAGATCGTTCTACAATTCCGCCCTCAGCGAACTCCACATTTTGTAGAACCCCAAATAGGCGTTATGAACAGGTAAGCAAGCAGAATTAGGTCAGTTAAGTCCAAAATCAAAACATATTCTGATTTCACATATTCATTTAAAACACACAGCAGCTTAATTTGATTTGACTTACACCATACTGAATGACTTGGACCTTATAGTCTTGTTATTTTGTATGTCTAACCCTTTGTTCTAGTCACCATAATAACCATAATTCCGTGAATGACGCCACTGAAGCGCTGTTCTGCACAGGCTAATGCCCAGACCTATAATTTTAATGCATACTTTTAGGCGCCCAATTGCTCTATAAAAAGGGAAAGATGCCAAGCACATTATTTTGTTTGTTTGTCTGGTATTTGGTTTATGGTTCTTTTTGTTTTTGTTGTCTGTTGTGCCCAGAATAAAAATCACAATAAAATTTAAATGGCCAAACAAAAACAAGCAGAGGCAAAGGAAAGGCGAAGAAAAACGTGTTCGACCGCACAAAATGCGACTCAAAACAAAACAAACAGCTAAAGGAGAGAGGATACCTAGCGGGAGAGAGCAAGCTCGGACGCTCTCAGTATTAACGTGGGTGCCCAAAAAGTCAGCGAGCTTACAACAACATCGAGAACAATGGCCGAGGACAACACGCGGCGTATACGCAATGTGACATTTTTAGTGGTTATGGTCAAGCACAGTCACTTGAGGGAGGGCACATGCGAAAAGGAACATAAAAAAACCGAAAGTGACGCCAAAAACTGTAACAGTCAGACACCTGAGCAGAAGGCCGCAAACACATCTGGAGCAGGCGGGAGGTGAAGGGCGACCACGAACCCGCGCACTTGAAAATGGAATCCAAACACCCGACAAGATGTTTTAATTTCAGTGTGTGGCTTGAGCTTGGGCAGGGCGTTAGGGTTAGTTGCTAGGCCTTGAGGGAGCGCGCACACACCTTGACAGTGGTGGGGCCGAGTCAGAAATCTAGCCCAACCCCTTCGCCCGTGAACAATTTGCCGCATCCATTGGGATGGCCTTTTCCATTTTTCATATACCCAAGAAAAAGCAAATGTGTAATTGCTGTGCCGAATGCTTAGCGGGGCGCTGGACGATTTTATATAATTTACTTAAGACTTAATGGCCTTTTCCCGGGGCACCTGCCCAACGAACTTTACGCAATTCGCTCGCATGTGTTCCGCTTTGCGCTCAGTGTCTTATATAAATTAAAAAGGCACCGTTTTGTTAATTGAATTAAATATATAATACAAATTTGGAGCAGCTTTTAACAAAATTTGAACACTACACGGATACATAAAACGCACAGCGCCACAGATACACACACACACACTGTAATGGGAGCCCCACTTATACCAACGCACGCGAATCCGTTTGCTTAGCCCAAAAACGCAACTGCCACTTAAACGTTGCTTTTTCACTACTTTCCCTAGGTTTAGGAGAAAGAAAAACTGTTACAGTTGCTGCTGGCGTTTTTCCAGCTTTCCTTTTAACAACGCGCGACGCGGCCACTGGGAAACGGAATGTAGTTTCTGGCCAGGAATCTCGACGTGGACTGAAAGAGTTTCCTGAGCTCGCCACAGTCAAAGCTTCTCTCTGCTTTATGGTAGCTGCCGAAAGCACTCTCTCTCGCGCGCCCTCTGGCTCTCTCTGGGCCAGCAAAGCAAAACACTTGTTAGGAATTTTCTTTGCGTCTTCGTGTGTGGGTGTGTGTGTGCCTTTGTTTTGTCATACTTTGCCCGTCTGTTTGGGTCTATGGGAGACACGTTGTCTGTGTCTGTAAACGGTTCGAAGGACTCAATAAATTATTGGGTTACGGCAGCTTTTGGAGATGTGGCTTGATAAAAGAAAAATAAGCAGCAAAACAGTCGAATTTGAGTCTAAAACAATGTCGTAATAACTTGGAAAAGTTAAATCTATCAAATGCAGGTGCATATTTGTTGTCCAGAGTCGATAGAAAAGTCTGCCCGTTGATACTTGGGCCTGGATTAAACAACCGTATAAAGATTAAATAACGAAAGTGGTGAAATTATTTTTAGAAGTCTTTTTTTTTAAGATTACTTTCAAGTATGGTGCCCCAATAAAGCCACCATAAGTTACTGGAACTTATACGATTCTAAAAAAAACTAATAAACAGACTCTCAGATAAGAGCTCAACACATTATACCTATAGTTAGTCTATATATGTTTTGCCACAAAAATATTCCTTTAAAGCTAACAACGAGAAAGCTAAGCTAACTTCGTACACGGAGAAAAAAAATGTCAATATCAATTTAATCTTGGCTGGTTAATTAGATATGTTGGCAAATATCTTTTTTTTTCATGTTATTTCGAAACTAAAACATTTAATTTTGACCATAAAGAGAAAGGGACGTATAGAAAATGTGAAGCTAGAAAGAGACAAATGGTTTTTCATTTCGAAATTTCACGAAACGCAACGTCCAGAGTTCGATCCCCAGTCAAGAAGAGGTGAAGTAAATGTAATAATAAAAACATTTATTTGTGTTTTTCCGATTCTCTAAAATTATGAATAGTTCTTAGCCACTAAAAGCACAGTGAAGTTCCATACTCAGTATATTTTTTTATGTGCTGTATCATAATGACATTATAAAATATCCATGATTTCTTATTAATATTGATTTTATATTCTCGAAAATATCAGATTGATATTCGTAACTTTATCATATCATTTATTTTAATGATATGAAAAAATATAGCATTGAGTAACAGATCGTATCATTTTTTTTTGCTGTGTATGTGCCAATGTTTGAATACCCTTGCAAAAGCTACACTCGAAATATTAATTACATTTTTTGAGTGTAGTTTTGCTGTACTCATTTCAATCGAACCTTACAAAGTCTGTTTGAAAAGGTACACAGAAAAAAAATGGGGAGATAAAGTCAATCCCAAAAAAACATGATTTTATTTCGACATTCGGATTGAAATTTCAAGCTTAGGTCGTTCTGGAGCCGAGATATCCGAGATCAAGTCAATCCAATTCGTACTTGGGATGAGAAAATCCGGGATTGACCGACTTCTGACATCGTTTGGGATTGATTTAATCTCGGATGGCTTAGTTTTTATACCCGTTACTCGTAGAGTAAAAAGGGTATACTAAAGTCGTGCAAATGTATATAACAGGCAGAAGGAAGCATCTCCGATATCATAAAGTATATATATTCTTCATCAGCATCAACAGCCGAGTCGATATAGCCATGTCCGTCTGTCCGTCCGTCCGTCCGTCCGTATGTATGAACACCTAGATCTCAGAGACTAGAAGAGCTAGAGCAACCAAATTTTATACGTAAGCTAGTATTGTCTGTAGGCAGATCAAGTTTGTTTCAATTTTTGGCCACGCCCCCTCCCGCCCCCGCAATAAAAAATATTGAATAACTCCAACAATTTTTAAGATATTGAGCTCAGATTTTGCAGTGTAGTCTATGTGGCCAATATCTACAATCTCACATTTTTCAAAAGGATCGGATAATAAATGGCCGAGTTAAAAAAATGTTGCAGGGCAGGGCCGACTTTAACTTACGCTCTCGTTTTTTTCTGTGTATACTATTAATTGTGGCTGAGTTAAAGGACGCTAACAGTGAAAACTAAGTGAGAAAGTCGGTCAATCCTGACTGTTAGAGGAAAGTTAACCTTGGCTCAGCCGAAGTTTGTATATCCTTGTAGCACGTTTTTCTAACTAATTTGAAGGACATTTCCATTGAAAACAAACAAGTTTTTCCCAATAAGACTACTTTTCAGACTCTACTTTTCAATGACAGCTTTACCCTACAGATGTCCGATTTCGACCAAACTTGGTAGAGTCATGGGAATGCATAGCAAAGTTTGGAGGCGTTTTCATTGAAAACAAAAAGGTTTATTCACTAAAACTAGTTTTTCGACCGATCATGGCAGCTATATGCTATAGTCATCCGATCCGGCCGGTTCCGATGAATGTCCAGCTTTGGTAATTCGGTGCAAAAATATGCAACATAGTTACAGAAGAAAGCATCTCGGATGCGTCAACCGAGTCGATATAGATGAACGCACAGATCTCGGAGATAGTTTGAGTTAGAAGTTTGATGTGTATAGGATAAAAACTTGCTACTTGCAGGCAGATCAAGTTTATTTTTAAAAACAATTTAAAAAAAACGGCAAATCTCCCACAGTTTTAAAGATAGATATCTAGAATGAAATGGTCGTCGATAAATGAAATAGTTCGATTGGTTAGTTTTACGGATCCAGATATAGCAGTAGACGGTTTCGGGTCCTTTCGACAGACTCCGGTACTCGGACTAAAACGGTTGAATCGACTTGACGGTGTCGGTAGTATAGCCGGCTTCTACACAATTGAACCAATCAAAATCTAATGAACATATTTAAGCCCTAATGGGAAAAATTTCTTTAAGTATGTCGTCATTTATTGATGGATACCAGTGCATATTATAATATATTGATAGACTCTTCTACATACTTGTTGAATGAATTTTGCCTCCAATTCAACTAGTCTCGACAAGGAAATACTTTCATTAATAAAAATTCACCAAATCCGACAACTTCACATCATCCATTTCTAACACGAGAAATCGTCAACTTCTTGTTTGGCGACACACACAATCAAGTCAGCCAATTGGCCATAAACTGCTGTCCCAACACCTTGAATGGCATGTTAATTGTGTAATCAATAAAAACCAATTTGCATTTGTATGGCCGAGATTGGCAGCTGCCAACATACACACCACGGCGGGAAAGACTTTCGACACTCTTAGAATTGGGTTAGTTCGTTTTGAAGTCGGGCATAAATTAAGATGGCACAATGCCAAGTCGAATCAATTTGGCTTATAAGACTTTCGCAAGCCAAAATACCAAATTCAAATGAGATTGTGGGTTCTTGGAGCAAACTGCCCAGGCAAGACAATGGGCTGGGCCAACGAATTAGGTTGACCACTCCAGCAGCAACTGGAAGCGGTGACAGTGTGCTTTGGACCAGGAACGATAACAGTTGGACATCATGCTGTGGAAATTGTGCACAGCCTTGCTGTTAATGGCAGTTTGGAGCTTTCCCATTCAAATACAAGCAGCCAGGACCACAGCCTTGGAATTAGAACAAACAAACCTGGGGTAAGACTATGCACTGGGCAAATAAAAGGTTGCTTAGGAAAAAGCGATCCACTGCTTCAAATTTTAGGTTTCTTTTTACTTTTTTGGGAAGTGAGCTTTTCCATTCATTTAGCAAAGGATAGGAAGGTTGCAAATTCGCCTTGAGGTCAGGTGTTTACACTTTCCTTTGGAAATTGTAAAAAAAATTCACAAACTTGTGATTAACTTGATTTGGCTCGACTCAGACACAACAAAACCAGGAACTTTGCTCTTGAATTAAGTAATAACGGTGTCAATAGTAAGTTGGGTACTAAAATCTAAAGTTCTTACTTCCCTATATGGGTGGTACCAGAATACATATTTTTGAGAATGACATTTAAAATCGGGATACTTTTTTATTTCCAATTTTTATCAGAAAAATTACTTTCATTACATATTTTAAATTTTTAATAAAAATTTTACAACAAAAATTATTAAAATTTTTTTTTTTAAAAAAGTTTTAAATATAAATTGAAAGGAAGTTTTTGCTTTTAAAGTTAAAAATAATTATGGTTTTGTAATTTTTTTAAAAAAAGTTATAAAAGTTACGGATCCTGATTTACATACATAAATCCCACATTTAACTATATGTTTAAGTCATTTACAAACCACACGTAATGAGGCGCTGTACTCGTACACAGCTTCTTGCATAGCATTGTATTAAAAAAATAAATCAAATATGAGTTGGTTTCTCATTTTGGAATTTATGACACCGACAGAAAAAAAGCTTACATTTCTTATAAAAGATGCTAATTTCGTATACACTTCAATATTTACCCCTTTATTTAGCTTCTTCCCAAAAGGTATCACCTCTTCTTATTTCAAACTTAGCTACAGTTAACTTTAACATGGACCATAGAGAAATAGTTTCATGTGGATCCTATTCACATAAGTATTCAATGTTCTTAATAGGGGTATTTTAACAGTTTCTCTGCTAGAAATAACATTGGCTGGTGTGATCATAATAAGAGACTTAATATCCTCTCGACCAAAGTCAATGCGCTGCATTATTTGCTGAACCAGCTCCAAGTAATACTCACATACTGTTTCCATTACTTGTGGAAATGTGGACTTATCTAAAAGTTGAATATTGAAGGGCTTTAAGTCCAACGAAAATTTGATCTATGTGCAATTATCAAGATACTGAGTCTCCAACATTAAATCGACTTAGATCCAAAATCTTTATACAAAGTTATTGAGAATTACCTTTAAAATTCCGAATTCAAATCATTTATAATTTTAAGATTATATCTTAAAAAGTATAAATGACTTTAATCTCTGGCTTAAACATTAAATTGACTACTTTTTTGGCCTAATACGGCTTACTTCTAGGGTCTGAGCTAAGAAAAACAGTTGGAGAGCATTCCAAATATTTAATCCATTTTGGTTAAAGCAAATCATAAGGAAATCGAGAAAGCTAAGCAAACTTCGTCTGTGCCAAGTTTTTATACCCTTGCAAGTGCTCGCTTAAATATTTTCAAAAAATACTCTTTTTTCCCATTTTCCAACCGATCGTTCGTATGGCAGCTATATGATGTAACCATCCGATTTGGTCAAAAATTTGTAAAATTATGTGAAAGCTTGTGAAACAAACAAATACAAAATTGCATGATGCTACCATTAAAAACAAAAAAGTTTTTTAGCTAAGACTGTTTTTCAGACCTATCTTTTGTATGGCAGCTATACCATAAAGTTGTTCAATTTTAATAAAACTTGGTAGAATTATAAAAAAGCAAAGAAAACCTACGATTACAAAGTTTGGAGACGTTTCCATTGAAAAGAAAAAAGTTGTTCTCACTAAAACTAGTTTTCCGTCGATTGTTCCTATGGAAGCTATTAGATATAGTCATCCAATCCGGTCGGTTCCGACATATTAGTAGTGTGCAACAAAAAGAAGACTGTGTGCAAAATTTCAGCTCGATAGCTTTAAAACTGAGAGAATAATACGAGTAGAAACAGACAGACATACGGACGGACGGGCGGACGGACAAAGCTCAATCGACTCAGCTCGTCACCCTGATCAAGAATATATATAGTTTATGGGGTCGGAAATGAATTTTTCTATGCGTTGCAAACTTCTCTACAAAATTATAATACCCTTTGCAAGGGTATAAAAAGAGCCTACAAGTACGTTTTAAAAAAAAAGATGGTAGAATAAAACCAGTTTTAGTGCAGAAACACCAAGTGTGGCAACCTTGTAACCTCAAGAAAAACCGAGGGACTAGTTTGGAGATAATTTTTCGAAAATGCAAAATAGAAACAAGTCTATCGTGATACCTCAAAAAAGTAATGATGCAATGTAATCTATAGTCCCTGAACGTTGGCATTCTCTATTCGCCAATTCACCAATGGGAACGCTGTGTCTTATCGTCGCTTGGCTATACATTAAGTTATTAACAATCTCCACGTGTAGTTATTGATGATTTCTCTGGACACAGGTGTTGTTTTGGGTCACAGTTCAGTTTTCGTTTATCTGTAGTATAGGATTTTGCGATTTCTACTCCTGCTGAGCTGTGCCAGTAGCATTGCAGTGTCAGGATTCCAGACCTTGCTTATTAGGTAGAATCTCGAGTGCTGTCGTTGGAGATCTCAGCGCCTCTCCGATGAAGCCAATTGTCTGCCACTGGTTCTTCTCCAGGTAGGATTTGAAAATAGTGAAGTCTACAAAAAAACCTTTTCACTGAAATGAGAGAAAAAATTCAAGACTAAAGTAAACAATGTGGTATCAAATAATTAATTACCTTACTAACAGTCACATCTCCTTCCTACAGTTATCCCAGCTACCATCTTGGCCAAAATTTGTCACCTGCTCGTGGTGTATACAAAAGACGTCGATTGAATGGCCAAGGCAAGGCAGCCGCTACAACAACCACTGAGCGTCCATTGATACGAGTATGGAACAGTTTTGTGCGCAGCGTACAACCAAAAACAATAGAATAATAAGATGAGTAACGCCCATACAATCGTCTTGCATATGAAGTTGAATTTTCAGTGGCAACGACAATCGCACTCTCTCCGCTCTCACAAAAACGAGAGCGTAAAAATCTAAAAATAGAATGCGCTTGCTTGTGTGCGTAAACACAAATGATGCATTTGAATGTATGCGTTAATATATGTGTGCTTCTGTGTTCGCAAGCGTGTGCACACAAACAGTCGGCAATGTCGCTGTATGCGTATGAGAGAGAGAGAGAGAGCGCTGGCTCTTGAGCGCTCTCCTACTGGCTTTTAAATAAAGAGAGCGAAAAGCCAGTTTGAAAAGCCAGCACGAAAAAAAGTGTGTGCAGAAATTTTGTATGGCGTTACTCATCTTATTATTCTATTGTTTTTGGTACAACCCACCTTCAGCTTTAGAAATCTAACCAATCCATTGGCTAACTTTTTCAATGACGGTAGTGCGAATATCATTGAGACTTCGCCCGTACTACTGCAGCCGGATGGCGATGAGGAGCAGCAGCTAGAAGATATTGTGTTCACTCGCCCGCAGAGCTCCAACAAACGGAAACGCAAACGTCGCAAGCAACAAAAACGAAGACCTGTCTACGAGCAAGATGATTCGTATGACTACTATGGGCCTCCGGCTCAGCCCATGTTCTTTTTTGACACCAACTCCGGCAGTTACTATGGGGTGCAGCGTTTTAGTCCACGGGATTTTCACCAACAGCAGCAGAACAATCTCTATGATCAATATGAGACTGACGAAACGGGGCAGCAGGATCTGGAACCTATACTGGGCAAACTGAACACCAAAAAGGTGACTTTGCTCCGCCCGCTGCCCTTGCTAACTGACACAGCCAATGAGGATGAAGTGGTGGAAGATTTAGACGAAGAGAATGCAGCGACCGAAACAGCTACCGACGACGACCGCGATGCAGGTGATGACGCCAGCGCCCCAGCGCTCTCCGAGAGCATGCGCAGTGCATTGGGCACGTACATGCGCGACGATCACTTTAGTCGCCAGCGTCAACGTCAGGCGGAACGGCACGTCTCAGTAGCCAGTACAGTCTTGGCCACTCCACGTCAGCGGCCCAGTTACTTTTGGCTGCGCTCCTGGTGAAACCATCAAGCTTAAATAAATCTTCAATAAACTATGGACATGAAACGTGTATTTAACAAATGGGTGATGAATGAATTGTAACAGGTCAGGTCAGACGAGCTGTGTAAGTCGAGCCGCACTGCCGGCGTTGGGATCCACCGGTAAGGCCACCTGATCCACATGCTGGACATCATGAAAGTAAGCATGCTGTAAGGCATCCTTGGCCGATATGCGCAATTGGGGATCATAGCAGAGCATTGACTAGGCAAGAGAAAGGAAATTGAATGTTGCGAGTATGTGGTGAGGGCGTGGACATCACTTACCATTATGAGTTCATGGGCTTCATGTTCTCTTATGGTTGCGGGTACATTGGTGGCCTCCCATTTGGGAAATTTGGCCTTAAAGTCAGGCAGCTGTGTCACTCCGGGCCATTTGGTTTCATCAGGTGTGCTGAGAGTGCGGAAGATGCGATATAACTGATCAATCTCACTGTCACCAGGAAACAGCGATCGTCGCATGATCTGTGCGGAGTAGGAACTATTAAATTGGGTTTCAAATTGAGGTCAGCTTAATCCTACCATCTCGGCAAATATGCAGCCCAGACTCCAGATGTCCACCCCAGTGGAATAGAATTTGGTGCCAAGGAGAATTTCGGGTGCACGATACCAGAGAGTAACCACTTCGTGTGTATAGGCGCGCATGGGTACATTGAAGGCGCGGGCCAGACCAAAGTCAGCCAACTGTACAGGAAGATTAGAAGCATGAGCAAAAGGAAGGATGTGCATGCAAAACTTGGGCTTTACCTTAATATTTCCCGCAGTATCCACCAGCAGATTTTGTGGCTTGAGATCACGATGCAGTATACGATTCGTGTGGCAAAAGCCCAGTGCATCAAAGATCTGATGCATATAGCTCTGCAAAGGGGAAAATATTAATCACATAGCTCTGTCTCCCGGCTTCCACTCACTCACTTTGATTAGCTGCGGCGTAAACACATCCTTCTTCTTGTCCATCAGTTTCTTGAGATCCATGTTGAGGTACTCGAATATCATGTACAGATTATTGCCCGATATCACCACATCGAAGAGCTGAACCACATTCTTGTGCTTGAGGTTTTTCAGCAGCGATATCTCCCGGATGGCCGTTGAGGGTACGCCCTCCGTTTCGCTGTACATGGAAATGAGGTATCAACTTAATGATGGCTATCTTATGACGAGGAAGATAAGGATGTTGGAGTATCTGCACCATGAAGCCGAATCATGTGGTGCTACGTCTCGTTTGGTCATAGCGCAGCACTCACAGAATCCGAGCTGCCTGGTGTAGTAGTAACTGCCGCGCAGGGCCACTGCCAAGGCTGCTTATAATGGATGACCCACCCTTCCAAGCGTATCTTCTTGAGCGCCACATCCTGTCCGGTTGAATTGCTACGCGCCTTGTACACAATCCCGTAGGTACCTTCGCCGATTTTTTCGGCCCGCTGAAAGTCCTGCAAAACCGTGCTCATCGAATTGTTTTTAAATGTCCTTAATTGTTAGCGTCGCTCTGGGAACATGCATTAGTCAAAATTGGAGGGAAAATAGCCAGCGGTCTACATTTCTTTGATGCTAGAGGTGGCACAAGCCACCACTACAACCACCACCACATTTACCCGATGGCTTAGTGTGACCAGTTGTGAGAAAGGCTTCGTGGGTTTTTGTGCAATGAACATCATTTAATGAGGATGGTTCTAGGATTAAGTTTTCGCTTAAAAATAGCCAAAGCTTAAAGTTAATTAAACTGTCCATATTGGTTCACGGTCATATCGATAGGCGTGGCGCCGATACATACGATTCTTGCCAGGGCTGCGCACGAGCTTCTAGGTGAGTCGTGCTGGTTCACTAGTTCCGATAGTTCAGGGAGGGAGCGACTTAAAACATTCAAAATGCGACCGCCAAGGGAGAATGGGATGGAATGGAAAATAAATATAAGCAAATTATTATTTTGTTATATAATAATAGACATTAATGGAAGTGCAGAGCGATCACTAACATTATTGTAGGCCACACGCCTCACTTGCCGTACTAAAATCCCGGCTTGGCTTGGTAATATGTAATATTATTTGGGTATTTCCTAATCTATATATCTTATCTATATATGTATTTCCTAGCAAACATTAATACATCCTTATGTTATCAGAAATATTCTTTCCACCAGTAAACTTAACTCGGCCACCGCACAGAAAAGTCAACCATTAAGACGACATTTTTCAGCCGGAAATGTGTGAGATAGCGTGGTGAGCTACAAGTCGCCGCCGATTAGTGCAAAAGGTCCAGACAAGTCTGAACCAAATTATTTTTATTAAAAAATGTTAAATTTATTAAATGAACCAAGACAGGTGGACTAAGTCACTTGTCGCAAAACCGCTTGTTGTACATACAAGTGATGTATCAAATTCTAGCACATCTCCAGCGCTGGTAAATAAAAACAAAAATAAAAAATGACTCCAGATCCGATCAATTGAGATCCTCCAGAATATGAGATCTATTTGTAGCAAGAGCCCAACCTAATCAAATTAGTAAGCCAGTTGAGTTTAATATGTTTATATACTCAACTTAACTTTTGGGCTCTCAAAATAATTTTCTTGAAGTGAGAACATTGTACCACAAGTGAGAAAAGCCGTTGACGGCCTGTTTTTGGTAACTAATTTGCTCATCTTGAGTCCAATATTGTTGGTTTTCGCTCTATGTTTAAGGCTGATTTCCAGATCGATCGAATATAAATTTTTATATCGAACGACACATGAAGACAAGCACTTTTGACAAGTTTTGAAATCTGTATGCTTATTTAATTAAAGTATTCTGACGAAATAAATTTGTATGTCATCCGGAATCACGCCTTTACCGGCTACAAATCTACTTTTTAGAAAGTCATTAAGAAACATAGATACATTTTGTTTCTTCGTTACCGCAGTAACACATCCTCATTAGCTATCAAATGTCTAGTTACGAGTGTGGCGATGCTGCACCCAGTACACCTTTTCCTTGCTCAGATTTTGGGGATAATTGAGAAATGTATGAGAAGAGCTATCCCCAAACAGTCATTATGTCTTAAGTGTGTTTAAGTTTTTGAAATCATCTCATAGTGTTCCGTTAAGAACAAATCGTGGAAAATCTGTGTTTGTCTGAAATCATAGTCTTATTCTTGAAAGCAATTTAAATTGAATTTAGTTGTAGATTTCGTCGATCAGCTGTTCAAAACTGCTCCACACATATTACCCAGAGTCAGTGAGGAATTTAGGGTCATACTAAATGATGTATTGAAATCAGCTTTGAGGCTTGAGGTGTGACCGTTATTTTATGGCATGCTTGGAGTTTGTTCGAATTCTGCTGTGTGAATATCATGGAGAGCACTGCAATTTGTTGCATTTCAAGTTGTAATAATAAAATGAATTTCACTTTAATGATTTTAATTTGAAGCGAAGAAAGACTATTGGTCTGAAATGTACGGAGTCACAGGTGCTTCAGTTTTTACAGCTCGTGCTTCACTTGGTAAAATATGTTCGAGATTCCAAAGCTGCGCAATTCTGTTAGAAAGATATACGTAAAAAACTGGGGCCATTTGAGATTTTTCGTTGCAAAATAAGATATTCGAATAATTTAAATGGCATATGATAGATAATAGAAAAAAACTATAAAAAATGGGTTTGGAAAAGCTGATACGCCTTATAGATGCTTACCTATGGGTTATCAAAGTCAAAAATTGTAAAAAACAAAAACAGTTTTATGGTTACTAAATAAACGTTTTTTTTTTTAACAATTTTAGCCTTGTTGTGTTTCTTTTTTATGGTTTTAATGTTTTAAAATGAATAACCTCAATATTAAAAAAAAAGTATTCATCACAATTTGTTAAAGAAGGTATATTTTTCCTAAGTAACCAGTACCTGTTACCTAGACTTAGGTCGAATCATGCAATTTTAATATTATACACGTGTCCGAATAAGATTGGTGACTACCTGTGGAAGCTATACGTACCAGAGATGCACGTCATACAATTTCTGAAACTGTTCCAGCTACGTCTACCTACCCGTCAGAGATGCAGCTAGACGAAGCTGGAACCCTTTTAGTTAGGTAAAGAAATAATCAAATAACAAATTTTGTAAGTATGGCAAGTGTTACAAATTATAATTTTTTTTTATTTTCCATCAAAATTGAAAAATAGAGAAAAAATGGTTAGGGGAGACACAAAGCAAATGGTAATTGTATTTCTTATACACTTTATAAATACTGGAATCGATGGAAAGAAAAATAATGACGATTCGCTACCTAGTTTTCAAAATATTATACCTGGGCCAAATTAACTAAAAATAGTGTTTTTTTAACCTTAAAAATCCGTCAACTTTGAAAGTTTATATCTTTTAAACTAAAAATCTGATTTTATTAAGGGTTGCTTATTTGAAATCGTTAAGCAATTTACCATAAGACGATTTTATTCAACATTTCGTAGGCGCTGATAAAATTGATTTCATTCATGTTTTGAATGGGAACAGGGTATAAAAACCGTCAAATCAATGGGTGAAGGAAAACACGTTCGATACAGCTTAACTTAGCTTGGACATAAAATGCTTACTATTTTGAAAGCCACATTAAATTTTAATATTAATTGCACTTAATATTTGATCTTAGTATTAACATGTTACGTAGACAGGAATTGTTCCATTATTGAGTAAGCTCCAGCTATGAAATATACTTTAAAATCCATTCCCTATATGGAAATATATTTATAAACAAGGCGGGCGAATATTTCTTTGGAGTCAAGTGCTTTGTCAGAAAACCAATTAGATAGTAGTTCATTGGTTCTCCATCGATCACACGAACACCCATTACCGGCCAGCCCTCCATTTGGAGAAATGCCAATGAATGGTTAATTATATAACCACACATCTCATTTTTTGATTTAGTTTTATAATTGACGCATTTGCTCTCATCAACCACAAACACCTGTGTCTTGATGCGCTGGCTGGTGTCTTGACCCTGAAAACCGGCCACCTCGAACTGCTGCCCCACATAGTTGTGTGTCTCAAACACCTCTCCCGGATGGGGCAGACAAATGGGATGTGTGTAAGGGGAGAAGACGACATCACGTATCAACTCAATCACGGCCAGATCATGTGCAAGACTATCGTTGGAGTACTTGTCATGAGCGGTACAATGCTTAATTAAAAACTCCTCGTCATCGGTACCCAGCAACACCGCAAAGGGAGGATTGTTTTTAACACAGTTGGCTGGTGCCAGAGCATAGCGTTTTCCCACCAGAATTGCAACGCACTGAAACGTTGAACTTTGATTACTGTAAGTAATACGACCCAGCCAAGGATGCTCATTAGGTTCAGGGTGTGCCAGATTATTGTACAGTTGATTTTCGTACAGCTTGCCGCATTGCTGTGCCGTCGTTACCTCTATCGCTGGTGAGTTAAAGGAAATGATTCAGAAAAGGCGATTAAGGATAATATTTGGCATACACTACCTAGCAGCGACAGTACAACCATGACACAAAATGAGGAGCCCAATTCGGACATTTCGATACGCCTTCAGCTTTAGCTCAACAACGACTGAGCATGACGACAAACAAGTGCTCTGGTTAAAAATAACCTCTTCTTCTGATTAATGTTGCTGGGAAAAGATTGAGCAATCTACACTTCAAAATAAAATGTTGTTAATATTATTTAATTTGTAAACACTTGCTAAGGGTGTGTTTTTAAAAGATCTAGATCACATGAAGTATTTATATTTTCTAGATCAGCATGACGAGCTGAGCTGATTAGGGCGTGCCTTTCCTTCCGTCTGATTCTATTACAACCGAAACGGTTGAGTGCAACATAAAGCATAAAACGATCCGTCGAATAAGTGAGAAAAACAGTTTTGTTTTCAATGGGAACGTCACCAAACTTCGTATTTATTACCTCTCAATGCTTCTTTAGGAATCCACTAGGTCTGGTCAAAATCGAACAACTGAATATTATGGATTGGCAAATGAACACCTAGTTCTCGGAAACTAGAAGAGCTAGAGCAGTCAAATTTTGTACATTTTGTCCGTACGCAGAACAAGTTTATTTCAAATTTTTGTCACACCGCATAGTGGGGCCTTTTGAGTTTTTTCGTTGCAAAAATCATAACTTTTCAACCAAATGAGATAATCAAACATTTATTATGTGGCATGTGATAGATAATTGTCAAAGTTAAATGTTTTAAAAATATTACCCAAAAAAAACCTTTTTTATACTCTGTACCGTCGGTACATACGTAGAGAATTATAAGTTTGTGCAAAAGTATGTAACATCCAGAAGGAAGCATCTCCGACCCCAAAAATTATATATATTCTTGATCAGCATCAACAGCCGAGTCGATATAGCCATGCCCGTCTGTCCGTCTGCCAGTCTGTCCGTCTGTCTGTCCGTATGAACGCACAGATCTCAGAGATGGTAAGAGATAGAGGTTTGACATGTATGGGACATATGCTTCTTATGTCTGCAGGCAGATCAAGTTTATTTTAAATTTTGGCCACGCCCCCTCTCGCCCCCGCAATTTTGAAAAAACGTCATATCTCCCACAGTTTTGAAGATAGATGGCTTGTTCCTTCTGGACATATTTAGTTATTAGGATAACTTATCGATCCGCCAAAGAATTGAAGAAAATCGGATGAACGGTTTTCGAGTTATGATCAAAAGACAAACTTTCTTGGTACAGAGTATGTTATAGTTGGGCTTGACGGACTTTCTTTCTTGTTTAATACACACTTTTTCAAAATTTTGATCACAATTCTGTAAAGATGGTATATCTAATTAATCTTCAAATTATTTATTCTCTTCTAAATAATCATCAATATTGGGACTAAAATCTTATAAGCTTATCATTTCGGGGCTATAACTATTTGCTTCCAAATCCCTTTGTGATTTCACGTGTTTTTATACCCTTGCAGAGGGTATATTGAAATTGTCCAGATGTTTGTAACGCATAGAAGGAAGCATATCCGACCACATAAAGTGTATATATTCTTGATCAGCATGATGAGCTGAGTCGATATATATGCTATCTCCTCCTTCAGTTTTAAAGCTATCGCCACCAAACTTTGCACGAAGTCTTCTGGTCCAAATATGCTGCACATTTGTCGGAACCGGCCGGATTGGATGACTATAACATATAGCTGCCATAGGAACGATCGGCCGAAAAACAAGTTCTAGTGAGAAATTTTTTTTTTTTATGCAATCGTCTCCAATCTCAGTATTTACCAGTTTTGTATGCTTCTTCACAATTCTGCCAAGTTTGGTCGAAATCGGACATTTATATAGTATAGCTGTCATACAAAAGTAGAGTCAGAAAAGTAGTCTTATTGGGAAAAACTTTTATGTTTTCAGTGGATATGTCCCTCAAATTAGTTAAAAAACGTGCTGCAAGGGTATACCATCTTCGGCCGAGCCGAAGTTAGCTTTCCTCTATTTTTTATCATTTTTTATCGAAGTTTTGTTAGCTTTATTGACTTAAATTCCAATAGGGCAGACTGGGGCAGTCAATTGTCATACATTAGGTAGAGTATTGATATAAAAAAATAATTTCAAAGTTGAAAAATGGGCCAAATACGGAGTATTTTTGAAACGGCGCTGTTCAAAGAAGTAATCAACTGTTTAACATTTATTTAATATTTTTTTAATTAAGAACAAACTTACTTTTAACATAAGACCAAAAAGATAATGATCGGTGGCCGACAATTCAATTCGAAAGTTTGTGTTTGTGTTATAAAGCTTATGAAAAACGACTCATACTTGTCTGAGCCGCATGCGCTGTCTGCTAGCATAATGTTGAAATGTTCACATTAATGTTAAGGCTCTGTTAATAAACATAATCGGAGCGGGTATTAAACATTAATTACCTTGAAGCTAGGCTCTCGTTTATATTGAAAGTGCACGGAATTCTAGCTTTAGAATTACAAGTTGTCTAATCTATGCTATATGCAAATATATTGTTGAATACTTTTCCGGCAGCTTATAAATTTAATTCAATATAAGAAGTATCTTAATGAGATGGGATTCATTTTTCTTCAACTTAACCAATTTTGGAATTCTTCAAATGAGCGAACCGACGAAAACGAATAGTAATCGGAAGGGGCATTGTTTGGGTTATACGACGGAAGGTTTGCTATTTAAAAAAACTCCTTAATTGAATGAAGTTGGTTGCAACATTGTTCTATTTTATTTAATACTTAATAGTAGCGCCAACCTTAAAAATTCACTTACAACTTTTTGGCACTCAGAGTAAATAAAGGATTTTATTATTATTATTTATTTAACAAATTAAATCTAGAGTATAATACTATACCTAATAATAGTTTAACGAGCACTAGGGCCTTTGACTTGAAAGGATTTTAAAATACAAATCCATTGGATAATTTCGGTATACATTTGGAAGGTATATTTTGAAATATACATTCTTGCTTTTATGACTCTTATGAAAGTTTGGTTATCCAATTCGCGTAGGGTGATATAAGTGTGAACAAGTCGGGCATGTTTGAATTTGGCGCAGCTAGTCCGCGTGCTAAGAGAGCAATGGGGTAGTAACTGCAAGATCCATTTCGACTGTCCACATTGATTCCCATTAAAACCGAACCAGTCATATAGATCTTCTCGTCCTTAATATAGGCACAAAGTTTACTCATTGCCACTGCATAAGGCTCATACCGGTATTTTCGCTGACAATGTTTACGTCCCGTGGTTTGAGCCTGAGCTTGGATTATTCTGCGTGTATTTTTCTTTTCGACGTTAAAAGAATATCCAAATATCGTTAGATAGTGAGCATTCATAGGCTTTCCGCTCGGCTTAGCCAAACTCACAGACTGAGTCAAGTTCTCGCTTAGCCTTAGCACGGCTATACCTTTGTCAAAATGATTTAGTTCGAACCCTAGATGATCAATACGATTGATCAATATGTTTTTACGTTCCTGCCTAAAATAGTAGGCATCATTATCCAAATCCGACCACAGAACACAGTGGGAGGGTGCCAGCACCGTATTTGCGCTGATAAGAACTCCTGTGCAGAGATCCCTTTTAAAGTTATAATGTCCACTGCGGTAAACAATAACGCCCAGCCAGGTCAACTCTTTGGGATAGCTTTTATTTGTGCAACTTAGCTCCTTGTGGAGGCATCCACAGGTTGCAATCGATAATGCTGCTGTAAATTGAGTTGAATTACTAAAAAACTAAGCTCAGTCGAAGTGTAAGCACTTACGTAGAAGCGATAAGACGACCACAGCAACAAAAGCAGATTGGTCATACATCATGTCCGTGCTGCGTACCGCTTGCGTAACGACTGAACTATGCTGGTTATTAATAACGTTCCGAACTTATAAAGCACGAGCCAAAAACCGAACTGTTGAACTTTTGAATTAATTACTAGAATTCTCTTTTAAATTTCAGCTTAAGCATCCTTATCTGAACATTTCTGTCGGACGTCTGACAGAATTAATAAGTTGAATTTATTTAAGAAGAAAAACATAAATTCTTGTTGAATTACGTGTCAAAAAATCCACAAGACTCTCATATAATCTCAGAGCTCTGTGACTTAGTCCGTTAGTTAAGTGGTAACCAGACAAATTTTTAATAGGTGTACAAAGTCTTGTGATAATTATATAATTTCGCATAAAATTATAATATTTACTCTTTGGGTTGAGCTGTTTTTAAAACGTTTAGAAACCCATTTGAAACATTTTATGTGTTGCATTTAAAATTTTAATTGCTTGTAATTGCCACACGCAATTTGAGGACTTTCTTCGCTTTCGGCTTGACTCAATTTTGAGATTTACGTGCTGCAATAAAAAGGCCATAAAAAAATTGTATGTTTTTTGATTCGCTTCTGTGTTTTGTTTTGTGTGTGAGTCTGATTGCGTGTTATTTGGTTTTGCAAAGACATTCGCGTGCCTTGGACCAACTGTAAATGTTTTTGGCGCTTACCTCAAAAATCGCATTTCATGGCTCATTAATCACACCAGCGTGGAACTGCGTGGGGTGTTGCGTATACGTAATCATGTTGACTGGCACTGGCAGCCTCGGATTGTGTGCGTGTACACCCACCTGATGGCTTCATTAAATCATCCTTCAGTGTGATATGTGCATTGCACATACGCAGTGTATGATGATAGTAAAAAAGCATTAAATCAAAAGAAACTGTAAGCATCCAAATAGTTGAAGTACTTTCACTTGCCAGTTTGCCCCTTACCGAAAGAAAATATTGAATTTATGGTTGCACCTGCTTGCACATTTTCATATTCTACGGAATGTTTGGCTGCGTTTGATAACGGCTATTACCAGGGTACAGTGGCGTACTTTAAAAGGGGCCGGCGAAAAAACTTTTAGTCTTAAATAAGCTATTGGAGACATTAAGAAGTTATGACATTGTCTAAGTCTGGTAAAGTTTGTTCAAGGTTTTTTTTAAGTCAAATAACTTTAGCTTGGCGATTTAATAAAACCAAATATAGGTACAAAGGGGGTTGTCTTTTTACGTTACAAGGGATTCGCTTGCGACATCTGGTGTCATTCATTCAATCGGGAAATTGAAAAGTCAACCGCCAAGCAATGAATGCGATGAATCACCTTTTGTCGAAGTTGATTTTTAACTGTATTTTAATATTTTGTATCTGTTAATATGGTCACTTGGAAAACTTCTACAGCTGATCT
Source organism: Lordiphosa fenestrarum (assembly GCA_035044985.1). Taxonomy (NCBI): domain Eukaryota; kingdom Metazoa; phylum Arthropoda; class Insecta; order Diptera; family Drosophilidae; genus Lordiphosa; species Lordiphosa fenestrarum. The sequence continues at coordinate 283,837 of JAWNNO010000691.1, forward strand.
CCAGTAGCTCCACCCAAAATAAGAACAAACGGATTTCGTTACCGAAATTACTCGAAGGATTCAGAAAAATAAAATTTGTTGACATTTTGGGAGCTTCTCAAAGAACTAGGACTAGTTTAAAGAGTACCCCATATGCACTCAAAAAAAAAAAAGAAATGGCCTTAAAACCCCATTAATATTCCTAAATTTATGGTAATTTGGCGTAAAAATTGAGCCAAAGACATCTTAGCCTTACTTTATGGTCGCTTATGACCCTAACGTTTTAGGTAATTATACTCTGTACCGTAGGTACACAGAGTATTATAAGTTTGTGCAAAAGTATGTAACAGGCAGAAGGAAGCATCTCCGACCCCATAAAGTATATATATTCTTAATCAGCATCAACAGCCGAGTCGATATAGCCATGTCCGTCTGTCCGTCCGTCCGTCCGTCCGTCTGTCCGTCTGTCTGTCCGTATGAACGCACAGATCTCAGAGATGGTAAGAGATAGAGGTTTGACGTGTATGGGACATATGCTTCTTATATATGCAGGCAGATCAAATTTATTTTCAATTTAGGCCACGCCCCTTCCCGCCCCCGCAAAAAAAACGTCATATCTCCCACAGTTTTTAAGATAGATGGTTCGTTCCTTCTGGACATATTTAGTTATTAGGATAACTTATCCATCCGCCAAAGAAATGAAGAAGATTGGATGAACGGTTTTCGTGTTATGATCAAAAGACACATTTTCTTGGTACAGAGTATGTTATAGTCGGGCTTGACCGACTTTCTTTCTTGTTTTAGCCTTGGTATAAGGCAAAAAAAACTGCCTAAAAAATGCTCAAAAATTGAAAAATGTGTATCCCCCCACATAGGATTTGGAGTTGTATAAATCCACCATACCTTGTATGGGGTGGTGTGGAGGGTAGTAGTAATTGAAGTTGAAGTTGAAAATTCTTCTTTCTGAAAAACTCGTAAAATCGTTATTTTCAATATTTACCTTACCTTATAACTCGGTCTCGAGCCTGGGTCCTCCGGTCGCTAAACGCTAACGACATGACTTCTTATCGTTGTCCGCCATTGCCGATACGCACAAAGTTGGGCCAAGTTACTCTAAAGAAACCAGTCATTTTAGCTGGCAAAATTTTCAATCATTTTAATGTTGAGGAAATAGCTACCTTAATATAATGTCATTTTTCCATCTGTTCGTAATGCAGTAACTCACAATTCCCACGTACATAGGCAACGCTCTAACATCTGAGCCACGCAGCTTATTTCCGGCTGAAAGCTGAAGCTAACACTGATTCTACTGTTTTATCAAACGTTTAGGAAACGTGACCTTAAATTTAGGCGACTATTTCCTTAAAAAAAACTGGCAGAAAACTTGTCTTTTAGGTCAAAATCTGGCAGTTTAGGTAAAAAAATGCTTTGAAAGTTATAGCTGATCTTTTTTTTGAGTGTGGAACTTTTTTGTGAAAAATTGTACGATTGTACATTGTGCCTTGGTTTGCTCATCGATCTTTTGATCAGAAAAATATTTCCCAAAATGAAATTGGTGCACAGAAAAACATATGGAACGATACCAAATTAGTTTTCATTAGCCCCTTCCCCCCTCCTTATCGATCGAAAAATATAGGCAGATCGGAGCACCCGAAAATCTATGAAGCGATACCCCATTTGCATTTTCTGTATGTTTTACCCACTTTCCCCCTGCATAGGACGGCCCCCTCAACACCAGTCGGAATTATATGTCCAGAAATAAAATCGGAGCACCCAAGAAGCTATGAAACGATAGCCCAATTGATTTTTTTTTGGTTTTATCCACACAGAGACTACAAAATTTTCTACAAGCCCAGCAAACATTTTATGTAATTTTTGATCACATTCGAGTCTTTTTCGAGTCCTCGTTCTGATTAAAATAGTCTTAAATGCTCTCATTTTCTGTTCGAAAATTATACCTTTGTTGGGAGAAAATTGTACCCTAGCCGCAACACTTTGTGAAGGGTCGTTTTTAGCCCGTTCTTTTGATCAGTTTCAAGTCATATTCATGTTGTGAGCATCTGTTGCATGAGGCTTTTCGAGTATTCTTTTAATCGCATTTGATAGTAAACACTTTTTAATCATCAAAATGGCTCAATTAACACTCATTCAGGTGATTTTGTTAAAATGATCTTTCATACGTTGGGTAGGCCATGTAGTTCGGCCTGTTAAATTTCACACAAGAAATCTAGAAAACAGAAAGTAAAACGTTGCATGTAGAAAAACTAAATGCTATGTGTGGAGATAAAACGAGACCGTAAGTTAAAGTCGGCCCTGCCGGACTTCGAAATACCCGTTACTCAGTTCATTTATTGTTTAATAACTACATGCGGCTCGGATAAGTATGCAACATTTTTTTAACTCGGCCATTTATTATACGATCCTTTTGCAAATTTGTGAGATTATAGATATTGGCCACATAGACTACACTGCCAAATCTGAGCCCGATATCCTAAGAATTGTGGGAGTTATTCAACATTTCTTATTGCGGGGGCGGGAGGGGGCGTGGCCAAAATTTGAAACAAACTTGATCTGACTGCAGACAATATTAGCTTACATCTAAAATTTGGTTGCTCTAGCTCTTCTAGTCTCTGAGATCTAGGTGTTCATACAGACGGACGGACGGACGGACGGACGGACGGATGGACGGACGGATGGACGGACGGACATGGCTATATCGACTCGGCTGTTGATGCTGATGAAGAATATATATACTTTATGATATCGGAGATGCTTCCTTCTGCCTGTTACATACATTTGCACGACTTTAGTACACCCTTTTTATACCCTTTTCCCATTGAAAATGGGAAAAGGGGGATCATGAAGTTGTGCGAATGTATGTAACAGGGAGAAGGAAAATTTTCCGACCCCATAAAGTATATATATTCTTGATCAGCATGAACAGCCGAGTCGATATAGCCATGTCCGTCTGTCCGTCTGTCTGTCTGTATGAACGCGTCGATCTCAGAGACTATAAGAGATAGAGCCACAAATTTTTGCACGAAGGTAAATTCAAAAACAAATAAATGAAAGCAAATGAACAGGGTATTTTGTAGTCGGGAAACTCGATTGCAGCACCCTTACTTGTTTTGTTTGGTCTGGGACCTAAACGTGTAATGTAGAAAACTTAATTGGTGGAAATCCCTGTCAAACGCGAAGAAAAACTACATTTTTATGTAGTTCTTACATATTTCGTTTTCTCTGTGCACTTTACCCCTTTATAAGTCGGCCCCCTCCAGGTTAATGGGAAAAATATTGCCAGAAATGAAGTCGGAGCACCCGAAAACCCATGAAACAATTTGTAGCTACGCTCCTGTGCTACAGAGAGATGATGGAGTTTGTCTGTTTGCCATGGTAAAATATAAATTATGCCATGCTGATATGTACTTAAGGTTTGTGCCTTCAACCAACTGCTGGTGAAAAACTGCATTTACCCGGGGCCAAAGGTGTGGGTGGGTGAAAGAGAGGGACAGAGAGAGAGAGAGAGAGAGAGAGGGATAGCCAGCGAGAGTGCTTGGGGCCTAATGGCGAAAGTTGTGCGACCAAGTGGAGAGCTCAGCATTGGGTCTGAAATTAAATTTCGTGCAGGCGACAACCCAGCCCCCCGCTTGCCACAACCTGTTTTTGGGTTTCGCGTGATTTATGCATTTGGGTTTCGGGGCAACACGGGTTCAGTTTGTGTAAATAACTTGGAAGCATTTTCAATTTATTAACGGTGCAATGGACAAGAAACAGCTAGAAAAGGATCTAGAGCGGGTTTTCTTTTGTTCAACTCAACGCATCCATAAATCTACCTGTCAAAAGTTGCAGTTCTGCTAAAAAAAATACATACATATAAAAACTAATTTGCGCTGTTTCTTGATTTATTTAGTGCCATTTTGCTTACATTTTCTGCAAAATCCAATCTCTGTAAGGCCAAACTCGAGTGTATATCTCAGGAGCTTCCTCGACTCCACGCTTTCCGGCTATGGCAATACCCACCAGGTAGAACTTTCGAGGATCGTCAATAAAACCCATCAATGGGGCCCCGGAGAACTGTTTGCCATGCCCTTTAGCATAGCCGCAAATCTGATTGCTCGTCAAATTCAAATCCCGGTTCAAGTTCAGCACTCGAGTGCATTCCTCCAGACCAATTTTCTTGAATTGCGTTTTAACTCGTCGAGTTTCTGTGTTTTTATCCTCCGCCACTATACGGGAGGGGAATTCAAAGCCGGCTAACTCCAGCAGTCCTTTTGCGGACTCACTTTTCACTTCTTTAGCAGGAGGCAAGCAAATTGGTTGAACGTAGTCAGTGAGGTCCACATCCTTGTGCAACTCGACCAGGGCTATATCATTCGAAAGTAAATGTTGTTCATAATCTGGATGAAAAGCTATGGACTCAATCAGAATGCGTTGAGGTTGAGGCGCGCACTCTTTTTGTGCGTTGCAGTCTCCTTCGCTGATATTGTTACTGGTATCCCAGTCACCAAAAACAATAAATAGTGGCGAAACTTCCAATAAACAGTGAGCAGGAGCCAGAACATGGCGTGTACTTATGAGTACGCCCAAGCAGAAAAAATTGTCATCTTTATCAAACAAACGAGCAATCCAAGGATATTCATCCAGAGCGGTAACCCTTTCACGGTTATTTAGCTGCGTCTCGTTAAGTTTGCCGCAGTTCTGCTCCTGCACGGCAGCTGCTTCTAAAGCTAAATTAAATAAATTTGATATTACATTTTGCGGTACTTGTTCTTAAATTGTTTTTACCTACCAGAGATTAGAAGTGGAATAATAGTAAGTTGCATCAGCATGTTGTGTGATCTGGAATTACTCTGAACAGGTCCCATCGAATCGATGAGCTTTTATACTGAAGAAGCTGCTGATTGTTGATTGAGAGACAAGCCGGTTATGCAAAGAGTTCTAGGAATTACGCAATGTTCTTATGAATATTGTGCAATAAAAAAAGCTAGAAAATAATATGCAGGAATGAAAGCGATCGTAAAAGTATTTGTTATTACTGGTTTTCCATCAATATTTAAGCTTTGCTCAAATTAGTTACTCGATAGGAGAGAGATTGGGTGTAAGGGGATTAGTTCCATTGCACAATTGAACAAAAGACCAAAAAGGAACCAGGTAAGACAAATTAAGGGAAATGGTGCTCCGGTGCTTCTTAAGACATCTAACAAGCGATAAACAGTAGGGTAATTCTCGACTTTATCAGTTCAGTTACCGATTTGAGAACGTAGAGAATATAGACACTGGGTGTCGGTGTCGAAGCGTCTCTTCTTGGTGCATAAGTTTGCTGACAAGGTGATAGAGCTTGGTGCAAAGTTTGATATTGCGTAACAAGTTTTGGGTTTTCCGATTGGTTTACTGAAGCTTTTAATTAGTATCAAGAGTCACGACGTGTCCCGACGTGAACGTGAGCAAACACAGAGTTTCGTGCGTGATCAACCGTGAATCGTGCGTTTTTGTGAGTGAATTCAGATAAAGCATCGTAAATGCAGTGTTCAAGTTTGCTTAAATTTATTTTTTGCCTAAAAAGTTTCATCACTAGAAAACATGCATATTGGCATTAGTGGCAATAGTGCTTACAAAGACTTTTCTTTCGTGAATCGTTCGTGAGAATGTCAGAAAATTCGCTCACGCGCTCAGCTCTACTTTATAAAACGGGTAACATATCCCTAGCAGAGCAGTCACTGTTGATTTATGCGCAACAGCCAGCTAAAACCAAGCTAATAAAAATTGATTTAGTTCTGACCTTACTGTCTCACTTAAGCGTACTTGATACAAGTACGAAAGGCTTGAAACAATCCTGTTATATTGTGTATCATTTCAAAAGGGCTAATATCTAGCTCGCATCTGTAATTAAAAATTTACTAATTCTGACGCGAGATTGTGGTAAGTACGAAATTCCAAGGACAAAGCGAAAGAGCAAGAAGACACCGAGAGCAAAAAAATATTTCATTCACCTCTACAGTGAGGCTGAATGGGTACACACACATAAGCAACTTAGCGTCGGTTTTTTCACTTATTCCCAAACAGTCATAGCAATGCTGGCATGAGAAGGAAGATGCAGAAAGGTGCTCAAATGGAGTCGTTGTGCAAACTCTGTTATAGATTGAACAGTGGGTGTGTAATCAACAAATGAAGGCGCGCCGCCTTGAAGACACATAGTGGGATGTCAAGATGCCTTTCGTGTTTTTGTGTGTACTAACAGAGCATTAACATTAATGTAAATATATCAACATTATGTTACCCTGGTTCCAATCCCGTTTCAGATTGATTTTAGATTTTTTTTTTCTGAATACCATTTAGCCTACATCTAAAATTTGGTTGCTCCAGCTCTAGTTTGGAAGATCGGACGGAGTGACTGTTGCTGATAAAGAATATATAATATTTATGATATTGATGATGCTTCCTTCTACCTGTTACAAACACTGAAAAAAGAAATCAATCCGAAACGGGATTGATAACAGGGTAATCCCGGATAGTCTTGATACGATCCCGAAAAAGATTGATTACACTCACAATTTTTCTTTTTTAATCCCATAAAACAGGATCATTTTAAGCCTGCTACGGGATTACCCTTTTTATACTCTGTACCGTAGGTACATAGAGTATTATAAGTTTGTGCAAAAGTATGTAACATCCAGAAGTAAGCATCTCCGACCCCATAAAGTATATATATTCTTGATCAGCATCAACAGCCGAGTCGATATAGCCATGTCCGTCTGTCCGTCCGTCTGTCTGTCCGTATGAACGCACAGATCTCAGAGATGGTAAGAGATAGAGGTTTGACGTGTATGGGACATATGCTTCTTATGTCTGCAGGCAGATCAAGTTTATTTTCAATTTTGGCCACGCCCCCTCCCGCCCCCGCAATTTAGAAAAAACGTCATATCTCCCACAGATTTTAAGATAGATGGCTTGTTTATTCTGGACATATTTAGTTTTTAGAATAGCTTATCGATCCGCCAAAGGAATGAAGAAGATCGGATGAACGGTTTTCGAATTATGATCAAAAGACAAAATTTCTTGGTACAGAGTATGTTATAGTCGGGCTTGACCGACTTCTTTCTTGTTTCAATCCCATTTTGGATTGATTTCAGATTTATTTTTTTTCTGTGTGCATTTGCACGACTTTAGTATACAGTTTATATACTCGGGCATAAATATATAAGATAAATTTTATTTAGGAGGTTACCAATCGGCTGGGTGATGTCTTTCTCTTCTCCCTCTACTCCTCTCATTCCGTTTCCTCTCTAATAATTGGATATTTTTTCTTTTCTAAAATCTAGAAAATGTGTTCTTATTTTAGAAAAATTTTTAGAAGAAATTTCTTGAATAATAAAGAATGTTGTTTTGTTTCAGAAAATCCCGGTCTTATTGTTATATTATATTATTGTTTTAAAACATATGGTGAATCGCTTTAGACTCAATTTAGAATTTTAGGCCCTAAAATTTAGGGCGATTTTGATTTATTTTGTTTTTTTTTAGTAGAGCAGCTAAGGGTACAGCAGCACTGCCAAGTGTCTGAGTGTATGAAGGATAGAACGACTTCTATTTCCCCCATCGACTCGTCCAATTCAAAAGTCATTGGGGAAACGTGTCTTACGAATTATTCAGAATGCTCCCCTTCTTCCTTCAGGCCAGATCACAAGAAAATACAACAATTAAGATTAAGTGGCTACCATTTGTATTTGATTAAGTAATCAAAATAAACAAGAAAATTGTTCAAACATTTTTAAATAAATAATCTTCATGGTTCAGCAAATGCAATTTATTTGTGGGTAAATAATTGAATGATTTGCTGCTGCTGCTGCTGATGCTTTCAGAGGCGCGAAATGATGATTGCTTAATTGAGCGTCAATCGATATAATTAATTTGAGTTCCAGCTGGGCAATCGATTTGTGGTTGATTAAAAATGCATCCTCCATTTGTGTTGAAACGAAGGGCAGAAAAATTTAATTTGCCTGCCGGAAGTGCGCAGCAACAACGGAAATAAAGGCAAATCGGATTAAATACCTCAGCTTCTGCTGCATGAATCCAAGTCAAGCGAAAAATGCCCTAACACTGCGCGTTGATCAAATGTCAAAGTTGGTATTAACGGTACACATTTTGCGGCTTCAACTAACGAGCGGGCATGTGCTCTAACAATGCTGTCAGGAAACAAACAACAACCTTACTGTGTAAGACCCAAGACCCTTCATTGTCATCACGACTGTATCGGCGGAGGGGGCAAAGAATGCAACATGCAGTTTGCACAAAAGGCAACTGGCTACAATCGTCAGAACGTTCTATAAATATATAAAATGTCTCAGACTTATGTATCTGTGTATTGACGTACACACACACCCAGAGGCAACCCCATGGGACAGCTTACCAACCGATGGCATCAATTTAAACTGAAAAAGTTTAAGATGAATGTCCAAAACTCAAACAAATTAACGGAAGGTGCAAGTATGAAGATACAAGGGGAAGGAAAGAAGCAAGAGAATAAAAGGAAAAACATAACAAGAATGTGGAAGTCGGAAAAAAGATTAAAATGAAAAGCTAATAGTAAGAAGAAGAAAGCAAGATTTAAGAAATACTGGGTAAAGAAATAAATGATAAAATTTCAAGAATAACTACAAGTTCTAAATGCGAATATATATATATATACATATAATATATATTAAACTGTAGTTTAAGCAGAATGAATTAATATTGAGCGATAAACAAGCACATAGTAGGAGAAACAAATACTAATAAAGAAATATCTATAAAATTCGTCAAAGCAGTAAGATCAATTATAATTTAATGCAGCTGTAGCCATTTTCAATCAAACTGTGATTGATTCGTGAATCAATATTGTTTTAACTGATTCATTTGCAGCTCTTTATCCAAAGTGCTTCGCCATTTTTGAAAAATAAAGTTAATTGGATGCACTTAAACAAAAACTAGGCGGAGTCGCCCTAAAACTAAGAAATCCGCCTTAAAAAAGGTGGTCAAAGTCGATTCATTAAATATATTAGAAAAACATTTTTTAAAATTAAGAAATCATTTCGTATTAGCCAAAAAAATATTTTTTTAGTTTTCGAAAAAATATTTTCTAGATTTTAGAAAGGAAAAATATTTTCCACACAGAAAAAAATATCTGAAATTAATCCGAAACGGCATGGAAAACAGAGTAATCCCGGAGCAGGCTTCAAGTGATCCTGTGTTTGGGACTAAAGAAAAAAGTGGTAGTGAAAACAATCTTTTCCGGGATCGGATCAATACTATCTGAGACTAACAGGGTTTTCGATACCGTTTCGAATTGATTTCTTTTTTCAGTGTATTTATTACAGAGGATATAAGAGTAAGAAGTGGAAATTGAAAATACCATGACAAGTAGTAACCACCTCTCTTAAGTGAAATAGTACTTGTATATTTTTGGAACATTTCTACCAGTGGGTTCAACCAAAGCTAATTAGTAATAATTATTTTTAAACTTTACCTTGTCTCGGTTTTGAGCTCAGAACCTCGGGGATACTTCAACATGTGAGGCATCTTGGCGCATTCGACAGTCTCAAGCATTCGCGTGAGACACAGTCAAAAGTTAAGCACTTGGCAAGACAAATGCAGGGAAATCGTATTGAAATCGTGGAGAATTGCAAGCGGTGTTTCTTGTAATATTTTTCTAAATCTTAGGTCGAATATCTAGATTAATTTTCCAATATTTATTTATTTATTTATTAAGTGTATTTCGCCAACGAATAAACTTAACTGACTACTACAATAAATCTTTATACTAACAGTCTCTAAGAAGTCGCTTAACAGTAATATTATCGATACTGGAAGACGATTGTATACTGATAGCGCTGATACTGAAGGGTAGATAAATGCAAGAGCCAACATCTACTCAGATACGGTGGAAAAGGCAGAAGTCTTTCAGAATGTTGTTACATTTGTGTCAAGTCATCGTGATAGGTTATATCGATCCGGCATCGCTAAGGATGTAGAGGGTCGACCGAAATATCGTATACAAATTATCTTAGGAACACGAATCAAATTCCCAAATTAGTCAGTATTTTTGGCTGGAAGGAAGCAATTCGCGTCTTAAAACTCGTCAGAGAACTGAACCGAACCAAACCGAACCGCTTCTCTTTGTGGTTTTCGGTTCGGCTCAGCATTTCTGAAAGGAAGCCGCTTCGGCTTGCGGTTTGGTTCACCAGCTGGAATATGCGGGTGCTTAAAGCCGGTTCGGTTCTAAGCCGGCTTGCATCCCTGGTATAAACACCATTGGGAATTCAACGAATAAGTTATCATTCAGTGTGGTCCTTCAAACCAAAATCATTACGAGATTTGCTCCAATAATTTCACACATTTATGATTGGTTATTTGAATAAAGATATCATTTTGAATTGCTAAAGTTGATTAATTACTATAAAAAACGATAGATCAAGTCGTTAATCTTTGCATAACTATATTAGGGTCTATCCCCATAAACTTAAATGAATGTGAAGCACACTCTTAGTCTACCCAAACATGATGGGAGCCAATCAATACGTTGACGTTACCTTTCGGGTCTCATCAAATCAAACTAAACGATCCCTGGCCAAACTAAATGATTATTCGTGTGCGTTGTGCAAATATCAACATGATTACTTTTGATTTTGCTCACTTTACCCTCCCCCCCTCCCCGGCGAATCACAAGTCCAACACAATTTATATGTCCCTAAAATTAAGCTGATGTCAGTTTGTGTGTGCGTGTGTGTGGGGATAAGTTTAAAAGTTGTTCATGTCTGGCATTTGAAATTTGTTGCAAAATTATATTGCGGCATGTTACAGAACGCCAGTGCTGTTTCATATGCGCCACGTTGCGTATACGCGCTGTGAGCCCCCAAGACAAACACCAGTAGGAATCACACGCACACAAGCACACAGACAGACACTCATATGTATGCACATACATACATATATTAGCACCGCTGTACAAATCCGGCAGCATCTTTCGTACATTCTCGTAAATAAGTTTTGCAAAGGGAAGCGGACGATAGAAAAGACGAAATAAGTGTTGCCTACGTTTCCTTCAACAACAAATAGCAGGCAAAATAAAACGAAAGGATTGTTGCCGCTGTCGCCACGATAAATGGCCCAAGAGTTCGCATTAAGTGTGAAAAATCTATAAAAAGTTATAAAAGTGTCATTAGTGCCAACAATGGCAACAACAACGGCAATGCTGCCATGTCAGCATCCTGGATCTTTAGCCTTGTAATAAGCCTGTAATAAGCCTTGTCGAAACTATTTACATATTTTATTTATTATTTCTTTTCATAGGCAAGACAGTGGCTTGTTTTCGCTTTCATTGTTAAATAGCTAAGTAAAAGGTTTTCCATGTACAATTTGAGAATGATATAATGCCAATATGTGTGTGTATGTGGCTGTGTAATGTGAACTATTCGCCTTGGGACAAGTCTGCAAGTTGCCTTACATGCCTATCAGGCGGCTATCGTGCTGCGATTCTATTGACTTTCTTGCATAATTTAATACAAAATTGGCACTAACCGATGGCGTCAGGTTTTGTCAGACAGACAAGCTGAGTACGTGTATTATTTGAGTAATGTGTATCTTAATAGTGAGCCAATAAGGAGAGTAGTGAGAAAACCAAGTGAGAAAAAATAAAATATTATCTATCTATCTATTTTTCGAATATTGTGTTGTCTGTTAGAATTGCAAAAAAACTCGCCATGACTGGAATGATCCATTCTTGTGTGTTCGAAATAAGAACAAACATTCTCATATTAGCTAGATCTCCATGAAATTTTCTAAGAATGGTCACGTCCTCACACTTCACATCTCTCAAAATTTTATAGATCGATAGCTTGTGGCAGTATATTGGCGACTTCAAGTGATTCTGTTTTATAATTCATATAAAACAAGTAAGAAAGTCGGTCAATTCCGACACGGTACCCACGAAAGTGTAGGCTCAGTTTGAATTTTGATGCTGCAGTTGCTGCTGAAAGCAGTGCTGCTACTGCGAGCATTTTTTTGCTCATAACTTGACCATTACTAAATATGTTCTAAAGGTGCGAACCTTCTATTTATAAAACTGTGAGAGATATGTCTGTACTGACTATAAAAATATACAAAACTAATCAAAATTCCAAGTTTTGATTTGGAAAACAAAATGGAATGAAACAAAACATTCTTTTTAATTATTGCGAGCTTTTCTCAACACTTTCTCGATAGGAAACACATATCGGAAGCGATTCAGGTTTGCAACCCACATTAGACGCACTTCCCAAATGGTAAGGCTTCAAAATGTTGTCTCAAGCAACAGCATGGATACGATGCACCTCTTTGTTGGCCTTGGTTTAACCATCAAAATGAATTTTGATTACCGCTCCAAGTTTATTTGTTGATTCAGTTTATTCAAATTTGACAACTTTTAAAATGAGAGAGATTTCATCGAAGAAATTTCGATGTGGTTTACGTGTCGTATACTTAATATTTGTGTATACTTTGAAGCCTTAACGCAGAGGTTAAAGCTCAAATGGTTGATTTCAAAATGTATTATATACATCCTAAAGGCAATCATTTATGATGGGTTCTGATAAGTTCTCTCATGGGACCCCAAATGTACATACCTATAAATGTAGCTGTGGAGCAGGGCTATTACTCACACCTTTATCAACAGAAATAAATCAATGTCAGTCCGATAATTGACTAAATATAAAATAAAAACGGGAGAGAGTGTTTCTTTGACTCAAAAAAGAAAGACACAAAACACAAAGCTTTCAAAAAAGTCATTGGGACTTTTAGAGTTAGCTTATTTGGATTAAATCTTATAGCCCAATGAAATAGTTTGAAATGCAGCGTAATGGACAAAAATGTTATTTTTTCGACCAATAAATTAATCAAGTATAAGTTAGTTCTAAATGATATTCTTGGTGTTTTATTACACTTTCCTGCCTGAATCGCTTAAAACCAACCAGATAACATTTGAACTCACCAGACAGAAAGTCTAATTTTGTTGAGCCGAACCGAAATTTGAGGTTCGGAACAGCTTCGGATTTAGCTTTTCGGCTTAAAGAGGTTCGGTATCGACTTTGTTCCGGGCTCGAACCGGTTCGGCTTAAGGCCGGCTTGCAGCCTTGGAATATATATATATTTCTCCTCAATAAACTCATCAAAATTTACCAAATCAGAATATTAATCTTTATATTTAAGATGAACGAGAGCGTAAGTTGAAGTCGGAAGTGTTTAATAACATTCCTTATGTTAATTAACAGAGCACTAACATTAATTTAAATATTTCAACATTATGTAAGCAAACAGCGCAAGCGGCTTAGATAAGTGTTCTACGTTTTTTTTGTAACCTGTATAACTCTTCTATTTATTATCCGATTTTCATGAAAATTTGTGAGATTGTAGATATTGGGCACATACATTACACGGGCAGCGTGGCCAAAATTTGAAACAAACTTGATCTGCGTGCAGTCAGTACTAGTCTACATTTAAAATATGGTTGCTCTAGCTATTCTAGTCTCTGAGATCTAAGTGTTCATACAAACAGCCGAACAGACAGAGAAGGTTATATCTACTCGGCTGTTGATGCTGATCAAGAATATATATAGTTTATGGGGTCGGAAATGCTTCCTTCTGCCTATTACATACATTTGCACGACTTTAGTATACTCTTTTTACTCTACGAGTCAACGCATCAAAAAATCAAAAATCAAAAATCAAGTTAAAGTCCAAGGATCGATTTCGAATCTTCTACATAAACCAACAAATAACAGAGCAAACTCGACGTTTATTTGAAACTTAAAAGCAATTTAGAAGATACGAAATCCACGCTTAGAGAATAAAAAGATCTTAATTAGCATTTTATACCTGTCTCTCAATTATTTTCCAGCTCTAGATGATTGCATTTAAAAGTTTGCAACAAATTTTGGTTTGTTTTATGTTTGTCAAGCTCACCGTGACACCCACTTGCCATTTAAGCACCTACGCTTCATTCACTGTAAACCCTTGGCTTTTTTCGATTTTCTTTGCCACAATTTATTCATTTCTTATGAACAAACTTTACATCATGCAGCAGGTCCTGTCACATTGAATCAAATAACTTTATTACTGCTTCCAGTTCTTGACTTTGACAAATTTCAGCCAAAGTGGATTAATTTGTTTCACCGGGATCTGTCAAACTTTCTGCCAGAGATAAGAAAAAGTTGGTTTGGTTTGGCTTGAAGGCTTTAATTGCAAGTGAAATCAACAGGTGATTTGGTTTGTGGGAAGCTCTGCGAAGTTGACAATCTGCTTTATTTTGGATAGCCACAAAGGGGTTGTGGGTTGTGGCTAGCTTGGAAATCGACTTAGCCAGCGACTTGACTATAAATCCATTGCGAAAGCTCATTACCAATTTGAAGACAGATAAAATCTGATTTAGTCTATTATGCAAGTGGGAGCATTTGTCGTGCGGTTTTATTATTGTGTTTCATTCTGTTGTTCCAAGTGCCACCACATTCCTGGAAGGTGGTTTCCACCAGCTGCTCCTGTTGCCGCTGCCGCTGTGCCTCTGTCGCTTCTCAGTCAGTTGCCAACTGGCGGCCACTGCGCATGTACCACGCCCACTCCTTGTCGAATATACGGCGGGGCGCCCACTTGGTGTAATTTTGCGTATTTTGTTAACCTTTTGTTTCACTTAAATTATTCGTGCAGGTTTCAACTTATTTAGCATAGTGACATTTAAACGGCAGGGGAAATCAGAGGGAATGCTAATTTTGCTTTCGAGGCTTGCTAAATTGATTGTATAAAACATGTGAGTGTTTGCCGAAAATTATTTGCGCTTTCATTTTCCTTAGGGCCATGGCAGCTGCGTGCTGCGCGCACTCACGCATACCCAAAGAAAACAAATAAGGAAAATGTTTGTAACAATCAAGAGTCGCTACTAACGGCAGTCAGCCGAGCTGTCTACTTGTACATTCGAAAACCTTACTTATTCATTTCGCATTTTAATTCATTTTATTCTTATGCTCACCGCCGATCAGCTCATTGCCGCCTCCTCCGCCTGCCGTCCTGAATGGTGACATTTTAGGGATTCTTATTTGATTCCTTTTTCTGCATATTTGTTTTTACTCTTGGGGCAATGCGTTTTCCTTCGTTTAGCCCTACGCCGAAAAGAAATTGTGGCGGCTTTTCTTTTCTTGTTTTATTTATTTAAAATCGTCTTGTCTTCTGTCAAGAGACAAACGGGCCAGCAGATAAACGCCAGAATACATAAATAAAAGACAGATTTACTTAAAATTCAACCAGTCAAAAGTCACGGTCGATGGCCGCTAATTAAATCACTAAAAGTGGTTTAGTATTCTGGCCCACGGGGTAAAGTTGAACCAGAATTTTAATTTCAGATATGTTTTATTGGCTGAATTGGTATTAAGCTGGCTTAGCAAGGACTGCAAGTAATAAAAAATGATTTGTTTTTGCTGATTGTTTTATTGGGCTTGCAGCACTTACTATGCAAGATACTCGAGCCCAAAAAGCCAAAAGAATGTTATCAATTTGGTGCATAAAGATTAGGTTATTTTTTGTGGTTTGCTGTTTTTTGTTTTTCGAGGCACTGAAGCACTCGCGGGCACAAATAGCTCCTAGAACTTTTGCTCGACGTCGTCTCTTAATCACTTATGATTAATTTTAATATTATTTTTAGTTCTAAATCGAAATTAGGGCTTAGAGTGAAAGAATTCAAAACTATTGATGGATGTTATATGTCAAGGAAAACAAGTTTAATTCTTTTTTTTCCAATATATTTTGGTTTTTGCTCGTTTGCACGTAAGTATGAAAGGCTTGAAACCATTCTGAAATTAGTGCATCAATCTAGTTTCAAGGTCCGTATTTGAAAATCAAATCGTTCTGACTGGAGATTGAACTAAGTAAGAAATTCCGAAGTCAAAACAAGCAAAGGAAACCTAGAGTAAAGAAATCTCACTCAACATTACAGTAAGGCTAAACGGGTACACACACATAGGTAGAAGCTCCTACAATCGATTTTCGCACCGATGCTGCCTTTGAACCAAAAACAGTCATTACCTCGTTCTTTCTGGTCTATCAAAACCTTGAAACATCAAACAAAGCTAAAGAGATTTTTCTTATTTATTTAGTACAGTGACAAAAATTAATTTTACCTTTCTTTCAGAGCTCGGGTCATCCAAAGGATTAATCATTAGGTGCGATTTTAAGTTGGTTGTACTATCACTTGTTTTAAAAGTCTTGTCACATAATTTCTCCTTGGTATAGATATCTTTGATTCAAGGTGCTGCTTTTTTTCAACTATTTCAAGTATTTGTATTTATTTATTTATTGGAAATATCCTAACGCTACAAGTATAAAGCTAATTGTAAATGCGCAGGTCACAATTGTCTGTAGAAATTGTACTATGTTGGTCAAACTTATAACTAATATTGTCTATTGTTTTAATGTGATCAAAGTAATTTTTTTTTCTGATATATCGTTTCTCTTATCCTTATACGATTCGTAACCCTTATCGTCAGACCGAAATATCGTTATATCAATAAAAAATTGACAACCCACAGCTTAAATCAATCTTGGAATTTTTTAATGCAATACACAGTCATTTTCAAGATTAAATTAAGTACGAATGTCGAGCTGAAATCAACATAGGGCCATCTTGTTGTTATCCCACGAAGAAATCAATCTGAAATCAGTATATAATTAAATAATTGTCTTTACAGTCCTAAAAAACCAAGCAAGCTCCTTCCCAATTGTGTGCTTTTAAGTTTCTGATAAGAGAAAGGGAGCTAAAGCTTAAAGCCGAATCCGAACGGCAAAGTCTGGTCAGCTTTTCACGGCCCGATAAATTACAACTGACGCCAATAGCTGGTGAAGGTGACCGGTTGTGTAAGACTTTAAAGTATAAACTGTTTCGTTAAATGTCCCATACGCGGGTCCGATAAGACGCCATTCCATTTGTGTTAAGTTCAAGTGGTCTTGCGTTGGATCTCCAGTCAAGTAGGTAAGGTAAAATTCTAAAAATTATCAATTCGGTGTTTTCTGATTTTTTAAATCTATTTATAATACCTAGCAAGAAAGCAGAGTGAAGTGCAGATTGTATAGGATGATTAACCGTAATTTTCAAAATTTTTCTTGGGCACCTGCCGATGGCTTGCCCAAACAGCCTGCCGCACGAATTAGGCAATTTTTTCCGACACTTCCGGATTTGATGACATCCCTTATTAAATCTGGTATAGCTGACATTCTCCGACCTTTCGAACTACAATGTTTTGATATCTAGAAGGAAAATTTTCAGGCATATCTTGATGCTTAAAATGGTAAATATTAAATATTAAATATACCTAAAACGTGGCTAATTTTAATTGATATCCCAAAATTGATTTTGTATCCACTTTGAAAGGCCTTGGCCCGTCAATGTTCTTCAACGCTTTTATTTGGTTGCAATACAAAACTCCCAATTTTTAAAAGCCAACTTGGGAAATTAAAGATATAAGCACCATAAATGTCCTTCTCTCTTGCTATTTGGTTGTCTATGTAATGCGTGGACTTTGTCCTTCAATCTCAAACAGACATGTTTGCACCATCCCTCATTGTATACATGTACCCAAAATATATGTATTTGATTCCCAAATGGAACAATTTTGCCAAGCGCTAAATGATTTATGGCAAATAATTTGAAATTTCTGCTAAAAACTTCCTAAGGATTTTTCTGTCCAACTTTTTGGCCATGTGATAATTTTTCTTACTTAGCCCACTTTCACTTCCGTTGGCGGGTGGTTCGAACGCGAGCAGAGTCGACCATTCAGTGAAAGTTTTCCGTTAATTAGGAATAGGCGTTCTGTAAAACTCGCGACTGGCAACAACAATGAACGTTTCACGCTCCCCATCGACCATGGCAACCTTATAAAGCTCAGCAGGCTGGTTCACGGATAGAAGCTGGTTGCTCTGCTCAGTCAATGCGGTTGCCATAATGCCCGTAATTACTTTGTTAATGCTCAGCGTATTATGTCAGCAAATTAAATTATGTACGGCGCGCACACAGAGAGCGATTGACAATGCGCTGCAGAGAGCTGAACGCACCGAGCATATTGAAAATTTAAAACATGGCGAAATGTATAAATACTTGAAGGCAGTTTACTGCCGGCACAACAGTATTATGCAGAAGACTTTAATTAAATGTGACAGAGCTTTCGAGAATGGCTTCAGTGTCGGAGTCGGCAGGAAGTTCTTATTGGGTGATTTAAAATCAAAGCTAAAAATATTAAGAAACCTACAAACAGTGCGGTTCTGGCAAGGCGGGCTGATGTATAAGAACTGGGCTTAGTTTGGGAATCCGATTCTTGCTTCAGAGCTCGATTCGACTTTGAACATTTGATTTTCGAAAAAGTGTGTGATTTGAATCCGGGTTTTGGACCTTATTTGAAGTCCAAATTGTAAATCTTTTGATATTGGAAGCTGGGCTGTTCTTTTCCGTTCCAAAATCAATTCGGATCTGGCCTAGCTCCCACAAATTAATCCTTACCTCAACACCCCTGGATGCTTTACTAATATTATTCTAAATCAAGTCAAAATTGGCATTTATGATTCGTTTGAGTATCTGTTTATTCTTAGTATTAAAAATTTGTCTGTTTTCGACCTGCTCATATGGAACCATTTATTTAAGCTTCGAGCGAAACACAAGGGCTGGTCTAAAGGACCTCTTAGTCTTAAATGTATCATACTTATTCCCAAACGGTATAAGTCATTCCGATCGAGTAATTAGTTACAATATATTAACTAGTGTTTCAGCCACTCTTCCACAATTTTGCATATTCCAAACCGCAACTTAATACAGGTACATTTTCACTTTACTGCCCTTCCTAATGGACACAAAACAAGAATGAAGTTTTCCTTGTAATGTGTATCTTCCTTGGCGTGACACGCTCAGATAATTTCATTGCAAAGTTTAAGCAAATGTTTACCTTGCAGATGGGGAGAGACTTCTTGTGCTTTACTGCCAGTGGAGCGTGCTCCCCTTGCCGATAATTGAATTAGAAGTGGCGTCAACGGCAACGCCAAGGGGGTGAGTGAAAATTAAACCCAACAATAACAACCCCGGGCCGAGCCCAACAGGTGTTGACTTTTTGCCAATTGCGCTTTGGCTGCTCTTTGGGCTTTAATAATTTAACAGCTTAATCAAAGCCAAAACAGTTTCAACTAACTTTTTATGCGATTTATGCATGGTAAGTGTTAGTTGAATCAGCAGTCTGCATCAAATTGCCCTGATTGAGCATCACTAATTTCTTGCATTCACTGGGCATACGGAGGGCAAAGGAGGACACCATAAATCGAATTAAAAATGCAATTTAAGTTAATTTAGTTGCTAGTAATTGCATTTGCTTGTTAACTCGACTGCACTTGGCCCGTCTTTGACTGTGTTTCATTAGCAATACATTCAGTTGAATGGAGCAATATGTGCCAAATGGGACAAGAAAAAAATGTAGACCACAGGACACAATTTTCAAGTAAATGCAATTTAAGATTGCTTCTGACAATTTGTGTGTCTTTTATCGAATAAGTAACGTACCATAATCAAAAGATGCTACAAAAAATGTTTAAAAAATGTTCACATTAGCAAAATTGTACAAGTTTAAGTTGGAAGGGAATCTTACTCTGCTTCCGTAAATTAGAAAAGAAAAGAAAAGTTAACTTTGTCTGTCTCGGATCCTTTCAGTTCCGTCATAAAAGTAGTGTCCAGTTACCGATTGTTGGACGTTGGAAATGGAAGACACTTACTTTCAAAAAAAAAGAAAGCCTTTGTACTTGAATTAAATACAAACGGTGGTAGTGGAACAATTCGATTGCAAACTCTTGATTCAACAATAAAATTGTTATGTGACCGATTTGTTCAGTCCCGAAGTACTAGGCTTAAGACTTTTCGGAATATTAAGTAGACCTTGAACTATTTTAAAATCTTCTTGAACATACCCATAGGCTGTTATAGTCTTAAGTTAAAAACGATTAACTCTTAAATAAGTAGAAAATATTTTTGGTCGCAAGTCTTATAAATTCGTGTTACGGTCTTGAAACAAAATCATATCAAAGAAGACCAAAATATTCCCATCACTCTGAATCAAAACTATTAGAACCAGTTGAGAATTTGAAGAACAGATTCGCTAAAAAAAATTGTTTCCGTTTTCAACTGCGTTCGGCTGAACATTTTTTGGAACTTGTATTGTAAGTCTACTTTGAGACCAACTCAAGATATTTTGAGCATGAATTGAGGAAGCAATTTTGTAAAAATTTCCAATGAAAACTTTTTTGAACTTGTATTGTAAGTCTACAATACAAGATACTTGGAGCATGATTTAAAAACGCAATTTTGTAAAATTTTTCGACCTACAGTAAGCACGCAAGTCTCTAGATTTAAGAACGTCTGTTCTCAATTCAATAATATAAAAGGTCGTTTTCAATTTAGGAATGTTTCTAACTTGATTTAAGCACGCAAGTATCTAGATTCAAGAACGTATGTTCTCAATTCAATAATATAAAAGGTCGTTTTCAATTTAGGAATGTTTCTAACTTGATTTAAGACCTTCCATGAACAAAACATACCTGAAATATTAAGTACAAAATGGTATACATTTAATCCCAATCGATCTAGATCAGATCTGTCTGTCGCTTTTAGAGAGCTTTATATAATTATGAAATGTGCCTTATGCATTCATGATGTGTAACCTTGCCAAGGGGTCTGCCAATGTCCTCATTTCTGATTGATTTTTTATGTCCTGTGCGTATAAAAACTTTGCCGTAATTGCCTTGTAATTGCTCGTGAGTTTTTTTTAAGGGGCAGGTCCACAAAATTATTTTAGATTTCTGAACGCATTTATTTTCGTATAAACAAACACACACACACTAGCGCAAGTGTCTGACCAGGCGAGTGGAAAGCTGTAGGCTAACAGCCAACAGGCCGAGATTGTTGTTAGTCAATTTCTCAAAGGATTTCGGGTTGACTTAGTTGCCTCCTCATTGCCTCCTCGGGGTGATTACATTTGTAATCCACAAGAAAAAAATCGTTTGCCCAAGTATTGATTTTTCCCCAAAAACCGCACAATAGGCCTGACCAAATTAACATGGCCCAAACTCAGTTCATTAATAAGCATTTGCTGGTGTTTGTAGTCCCTGTCAAGTGGCCGGCGCGTCGCGACGTTAGGCAACCCTTTATAATTCCAGCCTTGCGCTCTTCTGCTTGTGGTTAACCTGAGGATTGGCTGGAATTTATTAAGTGCCCTTCGGTTTTTGTCTTCTCACTTAACAAATGGTCAGCAACTGAAACCACAAAACCGACTTGTGAGTGCCACTGATTTGGCTCTCCTCGAAACTGCGGCTGACAAACGAACAAGAAATTCTACAAATTCTATTAGAAGTTCTGTTGACGAAATAAATAATTGAATCTAAAGTACTTCATTTGTCGCATAAACACGTGCGACTTTTATTTTTATCGTTTATAAATAAACTACCAAAAGCAAGGAGAAGGCTTCCTTGAGGGATTTAGGGAAAAAGTCTTGTGCAAACAGCCACAAACAGGAATAACAATTGAATTTTGGTTTAGTTAAGAATACACAGCCATAAATATTACAGCACATTCGTGTGCCTGCGTGTGTGTGTGTGTATGTGTGTTGAGGCATAACAATCGTACAAATTGAAAGGACTTTGACTTTTCGGTTAGGCTTATTTCATTTTATGGCATTTGCGCCTGTTCTGTGCGCCCTGTTACCTCCATTAGTTAAAATAGGATTGAGTAAATATTGAATTTATTTACGAGAATTGTGTTCAGGTTATTGTTTGATGAATTTAAGCTTATTTGTTCGCAAGGCTTTTGAAAGTGTCAAGTGAGCATTTTGGGAGTGGACACTTTGCAGAATAGTAAGCGGTATATCAAGCATCTCAGAGGAATCAGAAGAAAATTACACAGCTCAACACTCAAAACGGCCTTTGAATTCTGAAACCAGATCATACCCAGTTTTTCTTGATCACCCCAAGTTCGCGTTTAATGGACACATTAATACTAGCAACACGTAGATACAACATGCTTAAGAAAACAGATGATTTCTAGTATTTCAAAAAACTCACAATACTTTGAACAAACTTTTAAACTTTGTATTCATAAGGCTAAGAAAAAAGCTCTCCCACTAGTCGACGGTTGCCGGAATAGGGGTGAGTGTGTGAGGGTACTGTGAATGTGAAACATGCAGTAAACAAAGTGATTCTGTGGGTGAGTGTGTCCATTCACGATACTCCCAGCTCGATATGCGGTACTCGATACTCAGTATTGGGTGCTCAAAACTCAGAACTCGGTACTCAGAAGTCGATATGAGTACTTAAATAACGTACATCAATAAGAAAACGGTTCTTAGTACTCGAAACTCAGAGCTTGATCACCCTGATGAGCCTTACAACAACAAACTTAGCTCCTACAAATCGAGGTTTCATATCAAAAGTTCATTTATAATTATTATTCTTATTTATAGGTAGATGATAGCCAGGAGATGATAGCCTAAGTTCACGAATACTGTCAGAAATGGGGACTGGAGATTAATACAGAAAAAACTAAAGTGATAGTAGTCCGGAATGGAAGGGGAAGGGGAAGCGGAACATCAATAAGAAAACGGTTCTTAGTACTCGAAACTCAGAGCTTGATCACCCTGATGAGCCTTACAACAAAAAAACTTAGCTCCTACAAATCGAGGTTTCATATCAAAAGCTCATTTATAATTATTATTCTTATTTATAGGTAGATGATAGCCAGGAGATGATAGCCGAAGTTCACGAATACTGTCAGAAATGGGGACTGGAGATTAATACAGAAAAAACTAAAGTGATAGTAGTCCGGAATGGAAGGGGAAGGGTGGCAAGAAATGAAAGCTGGACTCTTGGTAACAGTAAACTTGAATCGGTAAAAATTTACAAGTATTTAGGAGTTACATTAACCCCAAATATGTCGTTTAAAAGGCACATAGAACTGAAACTGGGAGAGGCCAATGGGAAAGAAAAATGTTAGCGCAAGTACTAAGTACAAAATGTTCCAAGCGACATCCAGATCCATTATGTGCCATGCAGCGGAAGTATGGGGATGGGAGGCACACGAAGACGCTGAGAAATTGCTAAGGTTTTTTATCAAAAAAATATTCTTCCTCTCAAATAACACGCCAACTTATGCCATTCACTTGGAGACAGGACTTCCGGAACTATTGGAATACACGATGCAGATCCACTTCAACTATGTGAATAAAGTTACGTCGTTACCAGATGGGAGGTACCCTAAAATAGTAGCAACAGCATTGAAGGACTCGAATTCGCAATTTTTTCAAAAATGGGAGGAACTTGCAACGGAACACAGAGTGGATTTAGTCATTTCCAATCGCTCCACTTGGAAGGATGGACAGTCAAAACTGCTGGGTGCTATTCGCATCAAAAAACATGAGACGAATGTTCAACGAGCACGTGCAAACAACACTCGGAACACATACAAGACTCTTCACTATGAGCTTGGAGACGATACGTATTTCAAGGATCAACTCGAAACCTTAACGATTTCTTATATTTTCAGAGCCAGAACTGAGATGCTGTCCCTGAACTACAGGCCATATTGTACAGGTGTACGAGAGAGTGATGAGCTGTGCAGTCTCTGCATTATGGGTGCAAGAGAGGATGTTGCACACTTCATAGCCATCTGTCCAATTTTGAAGGAGCTGAGAATCGACCGGCTGGGAAAGTCAATGCTCTCGTTGGAAGAGCTAAAGGCAGTGCTGAACGGGCAATCATTGGATCGGCTGGGAAAATATTTACTGGATGCGTTTAACTACAGAGCAAGAATCTTGGCGGAAGCTTTTTAGAAATAATTTACGCCATAATCTAATAGAGCCAGGGATGGCCCCCTTAGGAGTGAAAGATCTGCTATCTCGCGACGAGCGGGGAAGGCAGGTGGTGTAACTCCGAAGGGTAAGTCTTCCTGTAGCTCACTAGGATTAACATATAAATAATGTAAAATTTATCGATTAAGGCTGACGGCAATTATGCCATGCCTAAATACGCAAAATGTTCATTTTTTAATAAAGAACCATACTACTACTACTACTACAGGTAGATACGTTTACAAAACTAGATCTAACTTAAGAGTCATAGCACTGGCTACCGAGGCATTCGGCTATAAAATTCCTAGTTTATTCAAACTGGCATTCGCCAACTCTCTTAACTCATTTCCACAACAGTTTAAGCTTAAGGCTTAAAACTCGACTAAGCTAAGAACTAATTATTTGCTAAAAACTTTCCCCAGCTCAGCCTTTAAGTCCGACACACGAACATTTTGCACGCTTTCAATGCATAATTAACTCAATAACCCACTAATTATATTACATATTAAATCTGCATACGTAGGTGGAACGTGTGCGAGCCAAAAACATAGTTAACCCATTATAAAACATATTCTCCATCCAGTTTGTCGCTGAAGCGACGTGACAAGCTCACTAAAGTTTTGTGCTATTTTAAATAATTTGATTATTAGTTAACTGGCAAACAGTGCGTCGGAATGTGTGCCTGCGAGTGTGCGATGCATAATATGTCACTTTGTGTAACTTGAGGCGGCCGCCATGTTGAGGCTGAAATGGCAAAAGGTTCCCTAACCGAAAGTGAAACTTAATTTTCCAGCATAAATTTTTGCATATTTTATTAGCCCAAACAGCCGGCACACGCGACCGTAGCCGGAGCCGGAACTGGAGCTGAAGTCTAACCCAATCATAAAAAGTTGCCTTTAATTTTATGCACAAACAAGAAATTTCAACATGAGCGAAATTTTGGGCAAAGGGTTTTTGTTGCTTCTGTTTATTTGTGAGCCGAAATGCGTGTCTCGGATTTGGCTTAGAAAATGTATGTAAAATATATTTAAATTAAATCTTAAATGTTTTGAGGATTGCGGATGCTGCCAATCAAAGGAAGATTTCGCTAAGATTTCAAATCTATTTGCAGTGGAATTTTAAGTGCTGAGATTTTGCGGAGAGGAGAGAGGATTGAGGTGCATTAAGAGTCGGCTTAGATAGTCTTGAGGCTGAAACCTGCACTGACTAGACTAGCCAGTTTAATTGGACAAATATTAAAGCTTCAGCCAAAAGAGCAAAATAATTTAAGTATGTACTGAACAGCCGAACAAAAAAAGAGTACATAAGACATTAAGCAAGACTCCGAACTGAAAAGCAAGTAAAGTGTTAGCTCGCCCATAAATAACCCAACACTATTACTATGTATTAACCCACTGTGCGTTGATGTTTCTAAATTTAAGCCGTTTAGTTGAATCGTTTAAAAGCCAAATACTAAATGGACATCCTCTGGGAAACAATTGAATTTCAATTTGTTTTAATCTTGTTTTATGGCACGGGCGTATATTGGTTAACACGTGCGGCTAAGCTGGCTTTAAATGGATTGTACTCAACACAACAGTATTCAGGATTTTCCTGCACAGGACCTTAAAGGTAACAGAAACTTACTTGCACAATATACATCCGCTGGATTACGCATACGTAGCGTGTGCCAAGAGCAAGTCCGGAAGAGATGCACTTTAAGTTGACTTGATAAGCAGTTGCCCCCGGCTAACTGGCAGGCAGGCAGGCAGAAAGTGCACAGGCACGTAGTAGTATCAGTAGAGCTCAATGCCGAAAAATGTGCGGGACCAGCAGAATTGAGGCTGAACGCTTGTGCCAGGTGCGGTCATGCAGATGCAGATATTTGCCTTACTCCACTCCGACAAATTTTGTTCACTTTTTCTTGGAAAACGTTAGACTTTCCCATCAAAGTGTCGTTTCATGTTAATTGCTTTGCTTGTTGCGGTTTGCTGACGATTTCTTTCCAAAGTTCAAGGTTCAATGACGAACCGAGGCAAAAAAAAAACCCTTTTTGCTATTTTGGGGCACAGATTAAAGCGGACACGCGCCTCGTTAAGCCGGCAAGTGTGATGTTCGAATGCCGACAGATGTAATGTGTCCATTGTCCTCCCCTCTGTTAGTCCCTGTCATCATGCGGCTTTGTTCGCTCCTCTCTCTCGTTGGCACCTTTTTTTTCAATTTGCGTTTGCCACAATGGGTTATCAAATGACAACGTGCAAAGTGGTAGCCAGTGCCACATCCTGCCGCCAGGACACCGCTACCCGACTCTATTCAATTTTCAATTGGAGCCTGTTTCAAATCGATTTTTATTATTATTTTCCATTTATTTGTGGGCGTCTATTTTTCACATCTTTTCCATTCCACTCATCCTCGTTGGCCATATTGGTTTTATTCTGCGGACAGTTTGTCGCTTTGGTTGCCATCCGGCTGACACCCGAGGGCTGTGTGTAAGCCATCACAGCAATCTACGCTGGAGTCGTCGCTGCCTTTCATCATAATCCCAAGACAAATTCTGATTAATAAATGTTTTGAAGCTCCGATTTCGAAGCGGAGCCCCTTAGCCGGTCGCAATTGTTCTGCAAATGGCTGACATTTATTATTTGCCCCAGAGACCCCTTCCCCTGGCCCGGTCACAAGTCCAGCTAATGACCCGTCTGTGGCTTAGTTTTGAAGAAGCCGCCACCGCCACGAAACTTGTCAAACTTTGCAGACCTAGTTGGGGGCTGGAGGCGGCCTTGGTAGAACTGTCTACCCTCATTTGCCTAACTGACATGTCAACACGTGTCGCCGACGACGGCGACGCTACTATCATCACTTTCCCCTACTCGGCACTGCAGGAGCTGTCATTTATCTATGGTTGATCCGTCAACTTGCCCACGCTCAGGTTAACGCACTTTTTGTTTGGCTTTATTTATGGAACGACATTAAGTCGATGGAAAGAGTGCGGAAAGAAGAAGGTTATGAACCTACTGATCCATGGTAAAGAGTTGAGCCATGGCGCTGACGGCGTGGGCGTATATTCCATTTGACTGATAGATGCTTTTGCCACAGTAACGAGATTTTCGTAACTTTGAAGTGCTCAGTTCTGACAACTGATGTGTCCCATTATTGCTGAGAGTTTGCATACAATCGCATTTGACAATTGACAGCCACCGAGAAGGCAACGCTAAGTGTAATAGCAGGAGGAGTGTACAGAAGCGTGTTGCGAGTTTATGGAATAGAAGTAACTTCTGTCTGGTGAGAACCGTTACAAGAAATGGCAAAAACGATTGTTTATTTCCCAGTACCGAAGTGCCAGGCTCACAATGCTTCAATAATAATTCTCCTGTTCTATAAATTCTTGAGATCGGATTTCAGGTGCATAAAAAACTTGAAGTTTTTTGTAGTGGATGAAAGAAAAGACACTTTCGGTAAGTTTTGGCATTTGAAAAAGATTTTTTTATGAACTGACAAAAGGTTCAATATTTAAATAGATAGTTCAAGTTGAGTTATTTCGATAAATAGTGGCTTAATAGTTCTCAAGTACGGAACTAATACATAAAGTGTCGGTATGGCAACACTGAATAACTTTGACATTTACCAACCGATTGCTTTTGTTAGACATGTTTTGGAAACATCAATCTACTACAATTTTGACCATGGAACGCTTCACACCAAAACAACGTGCCGAAATAGTGACGCTGTTCACTACGCCGACGCCGACACTGAACCAGATTTTTGGAAATAAATATTGATGACCGATGAGGCCCATTTCACGCTTTCTGGTGGTGTTAATAAGCAAAATTGTCGCATATGGGGCACGGAAAATCCACACCGCAATCCATGAAATACCTTTACACGACCAAAAAGTGACTGTTTGGGCTGGCGTTTGCGCCAAAACCAAAATGCCGCAAAAAGGGCACATTTTGTTGTGGCCAATAAAGGCGGCTTGATGTTGTGTTCAAAAAGTAGTCGAAATAAATTGTACAGGACCAAATTAAAGGAACAAGATCAACATATAGCAATCGGTTGTTTGTTATACTCTGTACCAAAGGTACATAGAGTATTATAAGTTTGTGCAAAAGTATGTAACAGGCAGAAGGAAGAATCTCCGACCCCATAAAGTATATATATTCTTGATCAGCATCAACAGCCGAGTCGATATAGCCATGTCCGTCTGTCGGTCTGTCTGTCCGTATGAACGCACAGATCTCAGAGATGGTAAGAGATAGAGGTTTGACATGTATGGAACATATGCTTCTTATGTCTGCAGGCAGATCAAGTTTATTTTCAATTTTGGCCACGCCCCCTCCCGCCCCCTCAATTTAGAAAAAACGTCATATCTCCCACAGTTTTGAATATTGATGGCTTGTTCCCTCTGGACATATTTAGTTATTAGGATAATTTATCGATCCGCCAAAGGAAATGAAGAAGATCGGATGAACGGTTTTCGAGTTATGATCAAAAGACAAATTTTCTTGGTACAGAGTATGTTATAGTCGGGCTTGACCGACTTTCTTTCTTGTTTTTATATTTATTCAGTGTTGCCATACCGACACTTTATATGGCGCACCCTGTAGTGTGCTCAACTGAGCCAGTTTTATGTTAAGATTATGATGCATAGGTTAATGGGTTATCAAATATCCGAACCCTTTTTAAGACCAAAAAATGTCTTTGGGACTTGAAATTGTTGAGATAAGCAGAATTTTGGGCGATCTAAGAACATTAATTGCGTTTTTTGCCATTTTTTCGGTTTCCTCAACTTCAAAAGTTCGGCAAAAACTGTATGGACCACTGAAGTGAACCAGTCCTTACCTCCGGTCGATTTGTATCCCCATAAGCATAGTTTTGAGATTAAATCTTTCCAACAAAAACAATAAAAACGAGAGCGTAAGTTAAAGTCGGCCCTGCCCGACTTCGAAATACCCGTTACTCAGCTCAGCTCGGATAAGTATGCAACATTTTTTTAACTCAGCCATTTATCCGATCTTTTTGAAAATTTGTGAGATTGTAGATATTGGCCACATAGACTACACTGCAAAATCTGAGCTCGATATCTTAAAAATTGTGGGAGTTATTCAATATTTTTTATTGCGGGGGCGGGAGGGGGCGTGGCCAAAATTTGAAACTAACTTGATCTGCCTACAGACAATACTAGCTTACGTATAAAATTTGGTTGCTCTAGCTCTTCTAGTCTCTGAATATATATACTTTATGATATCGGAGATGCTTCCTTCTGCCTGTTACATACATTTGCACGACTTTAGTATACCCTTTTTACTCTACGAGTAACGGGTATAAAAATCATCGAATCATCGAAATTAACCGCTCAGCGTAAATTTTGATGCTGCAGTAGCAGTTGAAAGCAGCGCTGCTATTGCGCTGCAGCAGCGAACAGTTTTTTGATCATAGCTCGACAACCGTTCATCCGATCTTCACGGCGGATCGATAAATTATCCCGATTACTAAATATGTCCAGAAGAAACGAAAGCTTCTATCTCTAAAACTGTGGGAGATATGACGTTTTCCAAATTGCGTCCCAGACAGACGGACATCGCTACATCGACTCAGCACGTCATGATGATCAAGAATATATATACTTCATGTGGACAAAGATGCTTCCTTCTATGCGTTACAAGCATCTGAACAATTTTAATATACCATCTGCAAGGGTATACAAATTTTTTCAAGGCTACAACAACCACAAGAACACGAAATAGAAAACAGGTTAGTGCCTAATGTCGTGTGTGTGTGTGTGTGTGTTTGTGGCTGTGTAAAGCACACGACTAAAACAAAATCAGCTATGCAGATAGAGCGCATACGTTTTGTTGTAGCATTCAATTTCGCAAGAGGCAGAGAAAGGAACTAGAAGAAAGACATACAAAGTTGTGGATGCAATTTCGTTCGTATAGAGCGCAGGTTTTAAAGCATAAATGCTAAAACTTTAACCTTAAATGAATTTCCAGTCATTGGGTTTCCAATTCAAGACCAAATTTAACTTATTTGAAATCGCAAAAGGTGACATTTTAAGAATTCGGAATCTGAATTGGTTATGACAGGCTAAGAAAAAGTGGATCTCTTATCAAAAACGAATTAATTTGCCGCCAACCAATCGAACTTTGGCTTTTGAATAATTTGCTTTCCTCTCGTTTCAGGTGGAATTTCTACATTAAATATACAACTTTTGCTGTGCACATCCCGAACATCAAGTGTCTCCCTTGCAACTCGGAGGCAAGCAAAAGGGCCAACTTTCTGCGCCAGCTCTAGGTAAGGCGTTAATCGAATTATGATCGATTTTTTTGCCCTCAACTGAAAACATTGGCTTGCCAGCTGAGAAACTGTTGCCAATTTCATTAACATTTTAATTGCGATTTTAAATGGATATTTTTCGTAATGGAAAGTGGAACAACTTTTGCTCCGACAATGGCTAAGTAAATTACAGCTCGAACAGACGAAAAGAATTTCGGTGATTGACAAATTTTGACATTTACCATTTGCGAAAATTCTGTCTGGAATTTTCCCTTTGTACTACTGAATATGTAATTTGATGAGACCTTACACACACACGCACAAGAACAACAACAACAATGCCAACCGAGGCATGTAAATGTGTATGAATGTTTTCACAGCTTCCGGCGTCTCGTTGATAAGCTAAAGAATTTCAGGAGCCTTGACTTTTCCCCCTGACAGCCAAGTTGGCTTGTTAGTTTGTGTTAAGTGTTCGTGCCGGTTGGTCATGGCTTTACACACAGACACGGAGGAAGAAGATTTAGCAGAAAGTGTTGAATTTAAATGACTTTTCGAATTTGTTGTCAAGACTTTTAATTTTGCTGCAGCTTGGGGCCAATTATTCATACAATATGTTTAAGGAACATTTTCTAAATTGTTTTCCCAAGTTTTGAATGAGTCACGGCACACCCGGAGACACCTGTGAGTGACAGCAGACGGGGATAGAGAAACTAATCCAAATCCATATTGTTGATTACACTTGGAATGACTTTTATAATTTATATTTAATCGGCTTAATTTCATCCTTCCGTCATTAAGGGCAAACGGAAGGTGGCCCATGCCTGTTGCCCGCCCTCTGTCTATGGCCGTGTCCTGGGACCTTTTGTGCTTTTTAATAAATTGTGTTTGTCGCTTGGTTTGATTAAGCGACAAGTCGGAAATAGCAGCCACAGGTGTCCTGGCTGGTAAGCAAATGGAAAGAACAATTTCAAATTTGCGACTATTTTGATGATATTAAATCCGATTTTATTTGCAGTGGCAGTTGAAAAATCGCCAACAGGTGTGCGGATTCGTGGCTTCATTTGGTGGTGACAGGTCAGGAGCTGTGGCCGCCGTCACTGACAATGACAACGCCACTTAATGGGCCATTGTTAAGCCCCACAGCTGCAAATTATGAGCGAAATTCAATGTGTGTGTGTGTGTGAGAGTGTCAGTGTAAGTGGAAATCTGTTTCAACGAAATTACGCAGCACAAATTAGCCAGGACCCAGAAATTTGACATTTCATTCCTGTTAACGTCACAAGCATAAATCTGTGAAAATAGATTTAATTTATTACCTCGATGAGAACTTAAATGCTTAAGGCTGAACAACAGCAAGTCGCCACTTGGGCAAGATGAATTGGCAAAGCACCGAAGGCATCCATTTGTTGCTTGCCCAACTTTGCTTGCAACAAATTTTTTGCATAAACCCAAACTATGCAGCGCCCCTTGATGGGGCAGTGGATAGAAACGATGCTGATGATGATGATCCCACTGCCTGATGTTGACGGTTAGGGGTCCTGGACAAGGACCAGTCAAGCAGCTGGCCTGCAAGTCAGTTGGTTTTGTGCTTGTAGGGTGAGTGCTTTTATGTAATATTCGCCTAATGCACTCGACGTGCTGTTTGACAGTCAAGTGGCAAGTTCAGGGTATGTTCGACTTAAGTTTTAGCTAAGTGGTTATCCGCCGACACGTGCTCATTGAAAGGGAATCCGAAAAATTATGCGAAATACTAAAATAATTAAAATCGCTCCAAGTCAAACAAAGCCTGGGTATTAAATAGTCGACTGGTTGAGCCAGCTAGCGTACTTGTTTTCTATTGGCTTCATTTTTCTTACCAAACTCTTGATGCGGTGCTTTTTGTTGCTCCAGCTGCTGCTGCTGCTATCGAAAGCCCCGCGTTGATGATGACGGTGCGGATGATGCTCACTCTCATATACTGTAAACTGAGTGTGGCTCCCTGTGGGTGGGTTCTAAGTAAATGTGTCTACCTGTGCTCTGTGTGTGTGTGTGTGTGTGTGTGTAGTTTAGTGCCGTAATCATTGATATGCCTCTGGCAATATGCTAGATTCTAAAGATTTACTCACGCAATTTCAATACGCACGTGGCGTATGCGCAATATGGCAAAATGAAAAAAAGTTCACAATGCAGTCACTTTCTAAAGAATTTCTCTGATGTTGCACAGGAAGTTCAATTGATACAATTTATCATTGACTTAAATTAAGTGCGTCCAGTGTGCAAATTTCGTTTGCACCATTTGATACATCGTTGATAAGAGTGCAATAAATCAAACTTGTTTGCCTGTGCATTTGCCCATTTGTTTGCAAACCAATTGATGCATTCAAACATGAATAGTGGATTTTGAATTCGGTGCATTAAATAATGAGAAGCCCTTGAAATGGCAAAATATGGTGACTTGCACTCGAAGCGCTTGAGCTTTAAACAGAGGGAAAACCAAAATAGCTTGAAAACAGATTAATTAAGAATCTATTAGAATTCACTTGTCTCCCACTTGCTACACTAAGTAGGTTTTGAAGTTTTGTTTTGCCATCTTATTAGGTTTTATATATTTGAAGTTGCTTGTAGGTCCTACTTACCTGTACTTTTGATTCCGTTACTAGTAGAGTAAAGTCATGCAAATGTATTGAACAGACAGAAGGCAGCATCTCCGAATTGATAAAGTGTGTATATGGATTATAGATCATTTCAACAGCCAAGTCGATAAGTGCATAAATATTTAGATCTGATAGACTAGAAAAGCTAGAGCAACCAAATTTTATATGTAACCTTCTACGCAGAAAAAAAATGGCGAGATAAAATCAAGTTCAAAAAGATTGATTTGATCTTCACCTTCGGGTTGAAATCTCAAGCTCTAGTTGTACAAAAGTGAGCTTGATACAAGCTCGATAGGGTTGAAACAATGCTGGGATGAGAAGAAAGCTGGAGTCTATTAAAAATAGAAACGGGGGTATGCAAACAACTAATTACCTCGGGCCGGCAAGAACTTGCTGGTCTGAAAAACAAGAAGGTAGTTATGTAGCATTGGGCTCTTGTGGGAAGCTCATTTGGGGTAACATAAAGTTTCAATGAAGAGATAAATATCGAGGTCAATTTAATCTCGGGAAAACTTGCATCAAGCCGATTTCAAGCGTCAGTCAATATCGGTTCCTCTTGATTGGATCCTACTAAGGAATCTGATAACAAGCTAAAAGTAATACCAAGTGGGATAATGTCGGAATCAAGACTAGTATTCCTGGATTGAAAAATCCGAGATCAGGACATTTCTGTTCGTACTTGGAATGAGCAAATCCGGGATTTACCGACTTCTGACATTGTTTGGGATTGATTTAGTACCGAATATCTCCAATTTTTTATTATGTCAATACAATAGCAGTATGTCACGTTTGCAATGTAAAATCTGTAAAGATTTCATAATAAATGGCAGATTTTTTAAAGCGTTGCATACTGTCCGGCGCTAACATACTGTTAATATGTTAACATTACTGTTAATTATCTGTTAATTAACACCAGGGCAGGCTATTAATCACTTCTTCCCCCGAGAAGCGGGTATGTTGATTTCGGACGATACACGTTGTTTCAAAGTAAAACTAAAATCAGATACGTTTCTTATTGTATTAATATAATCCTACAGAGTATCAAAATGATCTTTTGAAACAGACACATTTTTATAATGTTATAATTCGAAAATAATTCACACTAATTCTGCGCTATTCAAGATGATCAAAACAAAGTTAGCTGCAAACGAGTCCTGTTATTAAAGAAAGTTCATGAACTTTGGCAAATCATTGCAGAATCATGCCATCAAAATTGGTGCAGCACCAAAACAGAATAGCCGACTGTTCTCTCAAATAGATTCACAAGCGGCACATCCTTACGATGACTTCTGCTTAAATAACATTCGAGACAAAAATTTTTCTCATATATATGTATCTCTGTTCCACTTACAACCATTCAACGTCATTAAAAAAATGTGATGTTATCTTGATCCAATGAGCACTACAGTCTCGATAGAATAAACAAAGAACAGCTGGTTGGATTGCTTTGCGTGCAATTCTATTTCAAAGTTCGCTTTCTACATGTCAAACAGCATGCTCTTAAGGTTCGCCCTTCATGTTGCAGCTTTGGAATGCATTCTTAAGAAATGTGATGGCAGCTTGACATTCTTTAACAAAGATAGATGGCTTACCTTGGCCATGCACAACTCATGGTTGTTGCCAGTTTTCAATGCAGGGCGGTCCACTCTGCTAGGACCCTCTTCCATTGAGCCACCCATGGCAACGCCACTGACCAACGGCTGTTCCAACTGATAGCTATTTTAAATTCGATAGCAAATCGATTGTTGCGGAAAAAGGCTGGATCATTTAGATATGGTCGTTCATCACGAGTGATCTGTCGAATGGACATTTATCTCTTATGAGGAAATACACAAAAGGAATGAGTTCACTTAGATAATCCAGAGAATGATCTTCGAAACAAAATTTTAATACTTTCAGAAATATCAACTTGACACTGGGGAGTATTTAAAGAGAATTTGACACTCAATAGTTTCAAGTTGATGTCATTTTGATTAGTCCATTTTTTTGAATATGTTGCATTAATCGGAAATCAAAATAATTTGTATATAGCTTATCGTAACGGCTGAAGGATTAAAGCCTAATCCGAGTTTATGTTTTCTTTTTCTTAATTCTAATCCTTTCTAAGCCGCAACCTCAGAACGATCCGGGCTCCGCAATGGGTAGGAAGTCCGGGTGTAGGGATCTAAGGGTACCTTCCAGGTATAACTTAAACCAATTTTATGTGCAACTACAATTACTTATTTGAACACGACTGAAAAGTATTGGTAAACGTGTCGTATGAGTGATTTTTTCATAAGACCTAAATCAAAATTATTTGTCGTAGAAGATTCATAAACCAATAAGACGCCTTGCATCATTTAGCATCATTTTGAGGTCCGCTGTAATGTTCCTACTCAGAAGCAAGCAAAATGGAGAGAAATACAAGACGACGTCATCTAACATCTAACTTGAGCTTCATAAACATACCAGACAAGCGAACGTGTCGTGTGTGTGTACATAAGCACGCGTTCTGCCTTTGTCCCGGCTCCTGGCTGTGGTTGCTGCCTGACAGTAATTGTGCTAATAGGGCGCTGGTAATTATAATTTAATTAAACCAATGCCGCAGCTCTTCTTCTCACACGTGCGTGTGTGTGTGTGTGTGTGATAGGACATGCTCGCTTTTGCCATTAGATTTTTCTTTGAACAGCAGCAGTTTGGACAAGCCTTCGGGCATTCAAATTGATTTATGCCCCGGAAAACGCGACAAGCGAGATTGCAGTTCGTTGATTTCGGCACATCCTTCTTTGGTGCATAAGCAGCAATTTGCTCAATTAATTAGTTTCACTGAGTGCTCAGCTGGGTGCGAAATTGTAACACTTGCATCCCATGCCCGGTCGCAGCCTCAGGAAGGATGCGAAAGCGGGACCCGCTTTTTAACCTGACTTGCGCTAAATTAAGAAACAAGTGCAACCACAGCTGGTGGAATATACTCTGGCAGAGGAAAGGAGAAAAAGTGTGCCGCCTGTGAATTTATAGCTGCGTGCTAAAAGTCAACATGTGCGGCCATAAATGGTTGAGTGAATTGCACTTGGGACAGAGCATGGACCTGGACCAGCCAGCGCAAAAGTGGCCGCTGAACTCCACTCCGGCATGCAAGCGCCATCAAGTGCGTGGGGCTGCACTTCTTTCAGGCTGTTGGCAGACGAATGAAGAGTGTTTTTCTTGAAAATTGAGTTAGGACACACGAAAATAATAACAAAGAAAATGTAGGAATTGTGCCAGCTAGGCATTTCTTAGCTTGTTATTGTTGTTGCTTTTGGGGGTTTCGTCGTCAAGTTCGCTCACACGGAAAAGCAGACAAAATGTATCTGAATCCGTATCTGTGGCAGGCAGCCAGAAATCCAGGATAACCAAGCGCACACGCAAGACGACAAACGAATATTTATTACAGGTGTTTGCCTTTGACTGACAGAAGTGGCAGAGTCAGCATAAGGGAATAAAAAAGAAATGCAAAAGCAAAATTTCCGGCAAGTTACGCCGGTGAATGAAAACAACAACAGCAACTGTACGAGTTTATATATCTACATATCTACATACATATGATGTAGAGAGAAGCAGAGCTTAAAATAGCAACTTGATTTTTCCATTTAAATATTGCAAGTCAACGAGCCAAAGAGTCCTTGCTTTATGGCGGCAGAAAAATTCCTGACAACTCAGAGGAATTTCGTGGAAAAATCATAGCTGTTGTTTCCAACAATGAATGAATGTTTGTAAGTCTGCGACTTTTTGCATAAATAATGGCAATTAGTTCAGTGTTTTTCCAATTTTTCTATCTCTCCAAATAATTGGTTTTCTCAAGGTCTTCGAAGTAGGCATCTAAAATTCGGGCTGATATGTGCTGCTCGGACCACAACAGAAGTTGAGCGTTTCTTACACATAGAATTTATCAGATGTTTTTCGCAGGTTTTGTAGTTTCAAATTGTAGTTTTCTAATTGTCACCGATTGATAAGTTAAGATTTAGGAATCCAGAAAAGAAAGCGAGTCCGCTTTTGCCTAAATCTGTGCAAACTCCGATTAAGAAACCACTGATGGACAAAGCGACTTCTGATAAAACTATTGGCTAAAAGAAGGTTGATTGGGTGGCCACAAAACTGCTGCTTACTCTGTAATACCAAAATATCCAGCTCCATATTATCAGCCTACCGACCAAACATTAAGTTCATAGCTGATATATGGCTCTGATCTACTTTTGATCTTTTTATCCGCTGTCGAATCGGTACTGTGAAAATTTCTTAAAGATCGGAGTACATTTTAAGTACAAAATTCAATAGCTTCAGGAGGGTTGCCAGAATGATAATCCGTAGGGGATACAAAAATACCAGTATTGTCAGCTTAGCTATTTCCCCACAAGATCGTTTGTAGTTATTTATCAAGTTCGATAGCCGAGAACTGCACAGTTCTGCCGTTACCTGGCTATTTCGAAAAAAGATTCGCTAATTTCTAGCTATTTCGGAAGTTTAGCATTTCTGATAAAACAGAATGAATTATTTCTGCAGTCTAAGAACATCTTAGGACATTTGGAGACAGGCGAATGAATGGAGATTAAAAGCTAAAAGGATGAATTGTGTGAAAAAAGTATTTCAATAAAAGAAGGGAGTTTGAAATCCCTGGAGTTACATCCTAAAGCGTATTGTACATAGCGCATATGTGCAATAAATGCTATGCTATAATCTTGAAACTATAATAGGTAGACTAAGAATCTCACTTCCTAGACAGTGTGACTACCTAAAAGATAGGGTCACCCCAGCGTGATTCATGTATTTTGTTATTCATTGTGTGAAGGGGAGTACAATTATTTTGGAATAGCACTTCAACAAGTTAGCTTTCGTTTAGGTTTTATGAGTTTAAGACTCATTGGGTACTAACCGCATGCTCTCCCCCATCCTTGAGAATCTTTAGGACGTTTATCAGGCTCGTCGGATACCAGACGCGTGTTTCGCCCCCTCTATCAGGTCAGGACTCAGCCACGCTGGGTACTAACCAATTGACCATTCACATTTGTGGTGGCTCGTAGGTCACAACTAGGCACTAGTTCACTGATAGCGTGGACTGACCAATTCAGCCTCAAAGCAGTCACGTGGACACATCCGTATCTAACCAATTGGTTGTTCGAGCCGGCCATCAACCATTCCAGTCAACTCCTCCCAAAGGGTAGTAAAGTGGTGTAGTATTGATGGTTGGACATTGTGTTTGGTCTCCGTACCGTACAGTTCAACAAAATATTGGTGGTAGATGAAATTAGAGAGACAGTCGTCCCACCACCCTATCATTCACTGTAGTATCCGAAAATTACAAATATCTTGTAGTTGACCTTTGTTAGTCGAAGTAAAACTTCACCCTAACACCTTAGCCATGTTAATCACCTGAACATTCATTTCTTTTGTTGTGCTAAGCGATTTATTGATTCGTCAGTCACATTCTCAAGGTTTTTTATTCATTTCATTTCAGATTGGTAGTCCACATTGCAATCAATAGATTAATATAAATTGTAATATCGGAGATGTCCCAGAATGCGTTCGTTTTTCCTTTGCTGTACTAGTAGCCAACATTATTTTTATCACTTTCCGTAGTAAGTCTTCCTTGTTTAGTTCAAAGCCCTTACTTTTATACGAAAAGCTCTACAGATATCTGGGACACCCCCCTAAATATTTCCAACAACATGGACCTAGGAGCACAGTTGCAACAAACTTTAATGTAAAAACTAAATCAGAGCTGGCTTTAATGTATGCAAAAGTGCTTGCTAAATGCACTGCGCCACGTGCCCCTAATTCAATGAAAAGGAGATAGCTGTGTCTATTCATAAAATGTATATTATACTTGACCGCACCAACGACTTTTCGTATTTCACTCCAAACACAATAGCACAAATTTCTTCCTCCTTACTTTAAAGCCCCATAAAATATGCAAAATTGCACTTTTTACACCTTGACAGTTCTTTTCACCCCAAACCAACCACCCGGAACGTTTTCAACGACAGAGCCAACAGTTTTCGTTGCCATTCAAGTGGATTTTACATAAAACTTGCTGCAGTTCTCCTAAGGCGAAAAAGTAGCCAAAAGTATCTGCTTCTTGGTAAGTGACAACTGAGATTTATTACCAGCTAGGGATTGACAGCCTCAAGATATGCAGTGAAAGGCAGCCAAAATGAAGGCATTCTTTCCATAATGATGGGCATTCTGATTAGCGAAATGTAACCGTTTGCCATTGACAGCGGTGAATGAGCCAAGGAGCCAGTTAAAAAAAAAAGTTCATGCTGCCATGATGTGTAATTAATTTTGGGCAACAGCTGTTTATCCTAATTAGAGATGAACGCGTGCTGGGAATATTTTCGTATAAAATTTGGAATGGGTATGGGACTGGGCATGAGGAAGAGCGTAATCGCTTCATTTATCACGATTTACATTTGACTTGCAAAAGTGGAGCCAACAGAACACAAAAGGCCACGAAGTGGCAGCAACTTGAAGTGTGCACATATTTGCATTGTCATCAAGGCAAAGATATAAGTAGGTTTGTGATTTGAACTCCGTAATCATGTACCACCAACCGAGTTCCATTTATTTCAAAATCCAATTTGCTATTGCTTTAAAGTTTGGATTGGTTGAAAGACTATCACTTTAAAAAACGAGGAAAATATTTAACAGGCTTATTGCAAATTTTAATATCAACTGATTTTATAAGCTCACTTAATTATGAGTGTACTTAGGGTTAACCCGGCATGTGTATAACTATTTAATCTCGATGTTTAAGTGTTACACAACGAAGCTTTTAAGTCATGATGCAAACGTTTCGAGCTTGTTTAATTCCAAATGGGCTGACTTCAATCTCTTTTTAAATCACATGTTCAAAAACTAGGAACGTATCGTTTTAGACATGGGTATGCCCTTTCATTCGTGTTCAGTGCCAGGCTGCAAGGTTGTTAGTTCGAGTTAAGCTGCGATTGCCCACAACTGTAAGCAACTATCTTTTGCGCTGTAAACCAAAAGAGATGGTTTGTTTCAAGAATTTTCCAATTCTCTCTTCAGTTGGTTTTCGATGCTGACAGCTGCTTTCCGTTCAAGCAATCATCAGTTTAAAAAGGAACTGGAAAAAGCCATGAAAGCAAAAACCGACGAGTAACATTGCAAGTCATCTTCTTGGTGTTATGCTTAAGCTTTGAGGCTTAAGTTTCTAACTGAAAAGGCTTGACTGCCCGTTTAATTTGAATGCTTGCATTCAAATAGTGGTTGCGTTGTTACATGAAACTTTGGTTAGTTTCGTTTACAAAAATAAGACAGAAAGTCGGTCAAGCCCGACTAAAATATTCTCTATACCAACGAAAGTGTATGTTCAGATTGTATTTTGATGCTGCAGTCGCAGCTAAGAGTAGCGCAGGCTCTGCTCTACTGCGCAGCGAACATTCTTTTGCTTATAACTCGAACGGTCCTTGCCATTCTTTTGGCAAATCGTTGTATAATTATAATTAGTATATATGAGCGTACGAACCTTTTATCTATATAGCTGTGGGAGAAATTAATTTTTTCGAATTGAGGGGTGGGCGTAGTCGTGGCAAAAATGAAAAACAATCTTAATCTGCCTAATCTTAATTTTATATACTCTGTGTACCTTTCGTATAGAGCAATCAAAGTGTACACTGAGAAAAAAACCTATCTATAAACGGTGTCAGAGTCTCTAACTTCGCGCTGAGAGG
This sequence comes from Lordiphosa fenestrarum, assembly GCA_035044985.1. Lineage (NCBI taxonomy): Eukaryota > Metazoa > Arthropoda > Insecta > Diptera > Drosophilidae > Lordiphosa > Lordiphosa fenestrarum. The sequence goes on from JAWNNO010000691.1 coordinate 324,316, forward strand.
TTTTACTCAGATTCGCCAACGGGTTACCATACAGGATCGTGATTAGTCCCCCAAGGTATCGAGTTTAAGCCTCAGACGGGTAGAGGTAAAAGTATACATTTTTAGAAGGTTTAAATTTCAACCAAAAATACAAAAAATTATAAATAATTTTCTTTTTAAATGAGATATTTTCATCTTAAAAAAGAGTACCAACGATCTTAACTCAAGATTTACAGTTTTTCAAATTTTCGCAACTAAAAAAGTTAATGAAAATTATCTTTCTAAACACATTTAAGTTCAGTTCTAATTGGTAGAATTAAGAATGGATTAAGGGTTAAGATGCGGCAGACAGAAGTACTCAACATAATTTTGAATTTGGTGCCACTTTAAAAGTCCGAAAATTTGACATTCTGTGCTTGTGTCATGGTAAGTCGCTACTCAAGGACGGGCCTTTACAGTTACTGCATTCGAAAAACTCCTTTCAGCGCAGACTTAAAGGAAGATCGGTATTTTCTCCAAGAACGGAAACAGTCCTGCACAAAATGCTTTATAAACTGAGAGTGACCCACCAAACCGAACCGAAAGTTCAATTGGCTTCAAAATGCGAGCCAGCGGTTGAGAAACTCTGTGAACCACTGAACCAAACCAGATTTTTCCGATCGTTTTGCCTGGTTTTCTTAAATTTTTTTGGTAATATCTAATCTGAATGTTATGTACCATTGGTCTGTAGAAACCTGTGGCTTTGCTTGTACATAATTGGATTGGTAGTCGTGGGGCATTAACAAAAAATATATTTTTTAAAGAAAATTCATCTTTTTACATTTGTCAAGGATTCGGTTTTTAGGGCCATCAATAACGTTGCAGTTTTACATTGTCGCAGGCTGTGCTTTTTGGCACTCATTCTAAAATCTTGATTTTTATAAAATTACCTCCATTTTGGCTATGTTGAGTTCAATGCAATGTTTCATGATAACTAAGAACAATCTGATTATGGCTATTGGCTTAGTAAGTAACTATTATTCTGGATCAAAAAAAGACCATTATCTGATTAAAACCTTGAGATAATTATTCAAGCAATGAAATTATAATGGTTACCAAACTTTACAAATGATAATTTTCTTATAGCACTTCGTAATGAGCTTTGACTTCTAGGTTCAAAGCCCGACATCGGGTGTAAATTAAAAACTGGTCATTACTTTAGTTATTTTTTTTTTAGAAAATTTGATATTTCGAGTTCCAGAGCCATCATACTTGAAACTAATATTATTTTATGCTATAGAATCGGAGTCGAAACGCATTGCTAGTGACCGAAACCAAAAATATAATATATGCCAAGGTAATAATGCAGTGAACCATAACAGAAACCAAATTGACATTTCATATTTTAATAAAAGACGGGAGCATTCGAAAGTATATAATATGTAGAAGAGTAAAGTTCCCACTGTTGATAAACATAATTTTACGAAATTAACTCCATAATCAGCTGATGGTGTAGGTCCCATCCTCAAGTTGTAAAAAACTGAAATCAAATCAAATGCCAAAACTCAAAAAGGCAACAAATGTAATCAAAGCATTTGCCACCTAATGGAAAACTGCTTAACCGAACAAACCAAATACAAAGAAGGAAGAAAAAGGGAAACTCAAGCAAAATTTGCCAAATTGAACGCAAGCAACTTTGTCATAAAGTGAAATTGCAAGAAGGAGGGAAACGCAATTTGGTATTCAATTTGCACTTTTTGCCGGCAAGTATGGGTCCTGCTGTCCTTTTGCCTCATTGCTGGACGAATAAACAGATTTTTTTCCCTGTTTGATTTGGCCAATTTATTATGCGTCTATTTTGGTCTTCATCTTTTGCTTTCTTTTCATTTTTTGTGTCTGGCGGCAAAAGGTTAACAAGGAACTGAAGTCAAGTGTTTCCGAATCAAAGGGAATATTTGGAACCTCCGTCTAATTAGTCGGATAAGGCACTTGCTGATAGTCCAACATACGCTTCTCGCATGCGATATGGCTCAGTTGAACTCCCCAGTGTGTTGTGTTCTGTTTCAGTTTCACTGTGCTCTGTTCCACTTCCATTTCGTGGCCGCTTGGCTTGAAGCGACCAAGCCAAGTGGCCAAAACAGTTTGTGTTGAAAATTCTGCCGCATCGGTTGTGCAAGCGCACGAATAGCCGAAATCGTGGACGCATTTGCCGAAGGCGTCAGTTAAGCATAACGGTACAATGCGTGTGGGTGTGTGTGTGTGAGTGTGGACCGTGCGAGAGTGAGATGGCCGAAGTGAAGTGGGCTGCTCGTGCATTGTCGCTTGATGTTGATCGCAGCCAAAGTTCTGTTGCACTTTTAGTTGCCGTCGAGTCCTCGCACTGAGCGAAAGTGCAGCAAGGATTCTGTGTCTCCCCCTGTGAGTGTGCGTGTGTGTGTGTGTGTGTGTGCTCCGACCGTTAGCTGATATTTGAAACAACTCGCGCCATACTGCTGCTACGTGCCTTCCACCGAAATTCAAGCTAAACATTTTTCTTTCTTCGTGCGAGTGCATTCAATTTTGCCATTTCGCGAGTGTGAAAACGAGTGTGAATGTCTTTTATGTGATTTTATTGTTTGCCATTTTTTGTTCATTATCTACTTGTCAAAGCATAAAATTCCGCCTATTCATTTCAGTATGATGTCAGCCAACAAAACACAATGCAATTGCAAATGCAATGACACCAACTAATTGTTTACCCATAAATCGACAGCCTCAAATTGTCGCTCAGCTCTATAATCAACAAATAAAACATATTTCAATCAAATTCTAGCGCAAACAAACTATCAATTTTATGAACCCCATGGAAACCCACAAAACTGTTCAACAAAAGTTGACTAAAGTGCGTGCAATTTTTCAACAAGGCGTGACAACAAATTAATTACCCAGAGATAGAGCCAGTGGCAACAACAGGTTGCAAGACTCACCGAAAAACAGTCGCAAAAAACTTGTCCGATTTTCCAATCGATTGGGCGCCGCTTGCTGCAGGCTGTTGCGGTCGCCATCTCGCCAATTGCGATCGCAATGATTTATGCAGGTGAGTCGCGACGCACTTTTAGCGTTTAGCTATGCAAATGCTTGAAACGGGCGCCAAAGCATTTTGTCATTGCCCTTGAAGCAGGCTGTAAATCCACAGCTTCGCCTAATTACACAAATCCATATCAGCATCTTGCAAGTTTGCCACGTAATTAGCTGCTCGGGGTGAGAGTGGGGGGAGCCATACAAATTGCAAAGCTCCATAAAGAAAATCGTCATGTGTTTTGAGCACTTTTTGTGTCACTTAAAGCACGTGTTCGTTTTATTACAGATTTTGTTTAAATATTTCCAGTAGCCTCATTAACTAAATGGGGTTCTGCGTCGTGACAAGGGAAGAAGAAAAGGATGGGCAACCACAAGAAGCAGTTGAAAGAAGCGAAATGAAAGCAATACATTTTTTTTATATATATATATATGTCTGTGCACAGGTTGAACAAAAGGAAAAACCACAAGAAACTTGACACAATGGGAAGTTGTTGGCACTTGGACAGCAAACAAACTTTAATCCATGGGGGTCAGTTTGTGAAGGGTGGGAAATATGGGTGGCGTAAATTTAATTAATAAAACTAAAATGTTATTATTAAAGTGATAAAAAAAAGCCGCTTCAGTCCACCAACAACTCAGTACTGAGTGCTGAACTTAAGCCGACTTTTTATGACTGACTTTAGTACAGATTTATAACTACACATGAATCTCACCGTTGGGGCCGGGGTGAGAAACAAATATAGTCAAATTTAAGATTTAAGTCCTGTACTCAGATGAGGTTCAAATTTAATGTGGCATCACTTTGATTAGCTTTGATTGCTTTTGAACCGCAATTATGTTTATCTAAAGTGCTTTGCAAAGTTAGAGTATCTGCGTTTAGATTTAAGATGGGCGAGTAGAAAACAGTTCGATCCTGAATGAAAAGTGACATATCAAAGTAATCTTTTCCAATTAAAAAATTTATTTTTGCTTGTCATTAATATTCTAAGAAGAAAGCAAGACAGCAGAAGATAAGGATCTGAATGGTAGGAAAATAATTGTATGACATTATTTAGACGCCTTTATGTAGAAAACCCCAATTTACTTTTAAATTCCCCGGCTCCAAGCAATGTGAACTTAACTCGAGTAGTTCCATCGAATTGCGAAAACCGGAACTGGTACAGAATTCGAGTTCAGGCTAATTCAGAGATAGTCAAAACCGGATCAGGCCTGTAAATCTCTGTTTAGTCTTAGAGCAAGCCTGGCATTTCCATATAGACTTACAGGATATTCTGCTCCGCTCATTTCAAATTTCATTTCAAATCTGCTAGCTTCAATATCTTTCGAGAGCGCAAGGTGCCCTTCCATTCGTGTGTAGAGCTAAGTTCTGAGTTCTAGTACGAAAACGCTATTGTATTTTTCTGTTTTTCAAAAGTTTATACAGTTTATGGAAAATGAAAAAAATTGAAGGAAAAAGGAATCTTCTGGGAGCAAATTAATCCTGAAATTTCTATAGGTTTTTCGGCTCGGCTCTAGAATATCTGGTGTACTTGCTTTAAGCATGTAAAGTTTTGTTTCAAGAGTTAATCTGAGTAGACTTAAGACACTATCGATCTTAAATTATGATAAAAACTTTTTAAAATAGTTTTTAATCGATTTAAAATATTCAGATAAGCTCTAAACCAATATATTTTATTACTATACATAATAATTTAGTACCTGAATGAAGCATACTTACTTACTTTTCTGTGGAGCAGTAGGTAGTGTTTGGAACACAAAAAATGTTTTTTCTTAAAGACTTCACCAGTTGTTTGCGCCTCCTTTGAAGCAACTAGCCCTGAAAAAATTCGTATGTCCTTTTTATTGTGCGAAAAAAATAGAAGCACACAAGCCAAGAGATTGAGAGAAGTTCTGCTTGGCTCCTTGAGCTGAGCAAAGGCCAAAAATCATTTCTTTAGGATCTTCCGAGAATCTGTTATAATTTTGGAGATTCTTTGGAACTCTTTGAATAGCTAGTCTTGCGCTCTGTGGAAAATAAACGGGCTTGCAGCCTTAATAAAATAAAAAACAAGTAAAAAGTATTATCTGTTTCGATTTCAAGCAAGCTTACTGTTTGTACACTCTGAGAAAAAAATAGAGAATTTCATACTTGGATAAAGCATTTTCGAGATCAATAGTTCGATAAGAGTGAAAGTTATTGATCCAATAGCGAAATTCTTGATCCAAGTATGATACCAAGTATGATACTTGATACTTCAATACTTGATCTAAGTTCGAATCATTCTCATATCAAGCAGAATAGTTCTTGAATCAAGTGCTAAACATAAAGAAATTCAAAATTTCTCATTCTTGAATCAAGAGCATACAGCACTGTCGAAAACCGAGAACCTTCTTTTTAGTATCAAGAGCTCATCAGATTCAAGAGTAAGATCGTTTACTCTTAAATCAAGTGCTTAAATCAGTTGATTTTTTCGTTGTACTTAAATTTATTTGATCAAAAATGAATTGTTAAACCATGTAGCAAGTTTAAGCCGGCTCGAGGAAAACACACCTCAAAGCAGCATCAGTCTTTGTCTGTCAACTGGCAGTCGAACAGAGGTGTCTCCAAAACTAGTTGGGAATTCCAAAGCAACATGAGTGCAAAAATCGATTGCGCTCTCTGCCCGATTGCTTTCCCGCAGACCCGTCTCCCAAACTGAGAGAGCGAGTTCAACACTGTGTTCAGTAAAATGTGCCTGCTCTCCTCTCTGTTTTTTTACCTTAGTCCCCTTGCCTGAAGACACTATACTGAGAACGAACTTAGCTCGATTTCAAGATCGAAATTCTTGAAAATTCAAGAACGCATAAGTGTTTTTTTTTTAGGGGTTTCGCTCTTAAGTTATTCGTTCTTCCTTTTTTTGGGTGTAGTCTTAAAAATGCGAGTATTTCAATTTTTTGGGTAGATAGTAGGACCAGGAGCTTATACTGAACCTGGTGTTTTCCTAATTCACTAAAGATCCCACTGTGTACTGAAAAGCTTTTGCTTGGATCTTGTGAATATACAAAATCGAAAGAGAACAATCGAATACTAAATATTGATCATTTGTGGGAAAGTTGGAGATAAACTAGCTTACTCTACTAGTTCAACTTCACCACAAGTATTGATGGCAATGAAAATTTGTTTCTTTCCTAGTAAAATGAACAGAAGCTGAAAACGTTCAGTCGTTCGCATACCATTAATGTGGCTTGAAGTTTTTTTCTTAGCCAACTGGCCAAGTGCAACACTCTGTTTTGGCATGCAAATTATTTCCCTGTCCACTCACAGCAAAAAAAAAAAACAAAAAAAAACAAACAATAGCACACAACTGGGGGACAACCTACGTGCATAAACCAGCGAAACCTGAGATTCTTTTGCCAACAGGGAAAAAGTGTAAGCATACCTAGTTCTGTGCAACAGACAAACAAAGCAGTAGCAATTGGGTGTAAAAACCACATGAGAGCAGAATTTGTTCAGAAAGTGTGTGAGACATGGCCCACACATACACACACGCACGGAGAAATGGAAAGAAACCAAACCAGTTGAGATATATTAATGGGGCGGGCATGAAACTGCTTGGAGTCAGTGTGTGAGTGTAAGTGTTGGCATTCAACTTGGCATTAAATAACAATAACATGCCAATAAAACGAGAAACAACCCTTTATTCTTCCTTTTGGTTTTCTTTTCTTTTCGTGTACGCAAAGCTGTCACCTCACGGCTGGCACACGCGTCGTATGCGCAATGAGGCTCATGTAACGACATTCAAGGCAAACACAAAAAGAAGTAGCAAAGAAGCGCAGCGCACGACAAAGACAAACAGAACAGTTAAGGCTTATGAAGCGATGTGTGAGCTGAAGAAGCTCGAGCGAAAAAACAAACACAGCTCGAGGCCTGCTCAATGTATTTAAAGCACCGACGGCGGGCACTTTTTATTGTGGGGCTGTGTGGCTGCTGTTTGACTTGGTTCTGTTATGCTCACAAATCAAAATCGTCAACCTAACAGTCCATTGATAGGCAGCCACCAAATGGAGCTGGGGCTGCTGCGGAAATGAGTTCACAGCTCGTGGCGAGCTTAGCACTTGAAAAATCACCTAATTCATTTAAATAAGCACCAAAAAATGTCACTGCGAACGGCATAGGAGTCCATTTGCCAAGAGAAACGGACATGGCCGTCTTGACTCGATTTGGCTTTTATCTGCAAAGTGGCAAGTCGTCGAGTCGGCAAACTAATTTAAAAATCCACTTGCTAAGCATTCGCCACCATAGACCAACGCTGCCCTGGATATTTATTTTTTCATTTCTTGGCTTTTATGATGATTTTGCAGTGCTTTGGCAATGGTAGAGCAAACATTTTAGGCCCCAAGTGTTTAAATAGAAAACGGAAATGAGCTTTGCTCCTGCCTTCAGCCTTAACGAATGCGAACTTCACAGACTCAGGATTAGAGCCGAAACGTGCCAAATGAAGTGAACACACGCACGGAGCAGCGAACTCGGATAAAGTGTTTTTATCAAAAATAAAAAAAAACACACAGCACACACAAAGCTAATTAATGGCTGCAACTTTCTTTCGCCAGACACTTTTAAATTAATTGCTCACCTACGAAAGTAATTTTATTCCATTTTCCGTTTTGCCGTTTCCCTTGCTTGAAAAGTCATCTGTCCGTTTTTGGGGTCTGCCACGCCTCAACTTAAATATATTTAAATTGTTTGCTGTCGAACGATAACAAAATTTGCATTTGCATTAAATGCAACAAGAGAAAAGAAAATTGCAATTTATAGATTTGAATTCAGTTTGCTTTGTCATTTTGATTGGCATACACAATTGGCAACAAATCATTTGAGTGACAGCTTGCACTGTGATACCAAAGAGCATTTTACTTTGGCCTAAAAAATCCAAAAAGGGATTGTTTTCGGCCGAAATTGAGTTGGTGGGGGCAAATATGTAGAAGTCATGGTCCTTGTATTTAACCAGAAAGAAAGTTTCAAAAATTTGCAGATATTTGTAGTTGGGTTAAGGCTCACACTGAAGGTCACAGCTAAGTCAGTTTGTTAGTGTCACGATTTTAATTTGCTGCTTCAGAGGTAAGTGGATCTTTATTTTCCAAAGCTGTTTAGAGTGTAAGGTCTAAAATCGTTCTAAGACGAAAATTTGTTTGAAAAGCAAACCGGATCTCAATTTTTTGTGAAAATGCTGGCTGTTGGTTTAAAAAAGAAATCATTTGGATGAGCGAAACTTTTGGAAATAGAACAGCTGAAATTTAAAACTATATTCTTTTGGTTTTTTTTGGCACACACAACCAAGAAATTCTTTATAAGCCAGTTAAGAACCTAAATGCAAATAAAATTTCACAAAAAATGTTTGGAAATTAAACACAAAATTAAGGGAAATTAACTTCATCTACAATTAGCAATTGTAGAAGTGCGTACTTTGGCAATTACTTTTCATTGCAATGTAAAGTTGAAAGTTTTAATGCTGACAATCCTACACCTCTTGAGGTTGAGATCTGTCAACTTAGTGTGGAAGTGAAATTGAGAATATGATGGTATATTCACACTCAGATCTGTTCCCGTTTTCATTGAAAAAACGACTGTATTATAACTTAAAACCAAGGACCGTAAATAATGATTATCTGTAAATTTTTCATACACAAAACTCATCAAGTTGGAGTACCAGTATACAAAATAAAGGAAAGTTAACTTCTCATCAAGTTGGAGTACCAGTATACAAAATAAAGGAAAGTTAACTTCTTCTCAGCCGAAGTCACGTTTTTTAACTAATTTGAAGGACATATCCACTGAAAACAAACAAGTTTTTCTCAATAAGACTACTTTTTTGACTCTACTTTTGTATGACAGCTATACTATATAGATGTCCGATTTCGACCAAACTTAGTGGAATCATGGAAAAGCAGAGCAAACTAAGAACTACAAAATTTGGAGGCGTTTTCTCTTTAAAACAAAAAGGTTTTTCTCACTAAAACTAGTTTCTCGACCGATCGTTCCTATGGCAGCTATAACCTATAGTCATCGGATTTTGACAAAGCTCCGAAGAATTGTGTGAAAGCTTATAAAATAAATATATGCCAATTTTAAAGAGGTTCACATTGAAAACAAAAATGTTTTTCTTACTAAGACTATTTTTCTAACCTTACTTTTCTAAGGCAGTTATAATACATAGATGTCCGATTTCGACCAAATTTGGCTGAATTATGGAGAAGCATTAAAAACTAGTAAATACTGCGTTTGGAGACGTTTCCATGAAAAATAAACAAGTTTTTTTCACTATAATTAAATAGATACAGTAAAATTACGCATCCGCTATGTGGGACGATTTAAACGTAGTCGGATCGGCATAAAACATGCTTCCACATGTTATTCCGGTTGTTTTTATTAAATACACCAAGTTTCAGCTCTGTGACGACCATTTTCGACTTTATGCCCTAAAATTTTGTCATTTAGCCCACTGTGCCTTGCGAAAGGTTTTATAATTTTGTCCTGATCTTTGCAATGCACATAAATATAGAATATTCATGGTATATAAATTTTTGATCAGGCCTGAGTCTTGTCAGTTTCTAGGCCAACTTTTTTATACTCTGTACCGTAGGTACACAGAGTATTATAAGTTTGTGCAAAAGTATTTAACAGGCAGAAGGAGAGCATTCTCCGACCCCATAAAGTATATATATTCTTGATCAGCATCAACAGCTCAGTCGATATAGCCATGTCCGTCTGTCCGTCCGTCCGTCCGTCTGTCTGTCTGTCTTTCCGTTTGAACGCACAGATCTCAGAGATGGTAAGAGATAGAGGTTTGACATGTATGGAACATATGCTTCTTATGTCTGCAGGCAGATCAAGTTTATTTTCAATTTTGGCCACGCCCCCTCCCGCCCCCGCAATTTAGAAAAAACGTCATATCTCCCACAGTTTTGAAGATAGATGGCTTGTTCCTTCTGGACATATTTAGTTATTAGGATAACTTATCGATCCGCCAAAGGAATAAAGAAGATCGGATGAACGGTTTTCGAGTTATGATCAAAAGACAAATTTTCTTGGTACAGAGTATGTTATAGTCGGGCTTGACCGACTTTCTTTCTTGTTTTTTTTTTTAGCGAAAAAGCTGAAGTATTTCACGGAGTTTTCTTATTACTGCAAGCTGATAGTATGGCCGACCGGTTCGGATGATCTTAAAAACGTTCAGTCTGAAAATGAGTCTTAGGGTGTGTGGTGTTTTTTTTTTGGTGTCACAGACACGCACAACGTGTTCGTGCTGCAAGATCAGATTTCGTGCGTGTCAATTTTTAGCGACAAGACACGACATAAGCGGGCACTACTTATCCTTACAGAACGCTCAGAAAGTTTTGTGTTTTAAAAAAACATGAACATCCTATTTTTATGTTATAACATATTATACAACAAACTAAAAAAAAACCAATGCACACCGAAGTCTCTGGACATCCGTTATAAGTCCGACCTTAGATCAATAATTTTGAACTTCATTATGTTGGTTTGTCTCTAGTCCAGAGAAACAAGCGTGAAACAAGCTAAAGAAATAAAGTCTTGCCTGGCGTGATGTGCTTAGAAAGTATTTGACCGTGCGTGTTTTAAATACGCCATTCGTGTTAGAGTCGTGTCGGGTTGAAAATAATCGACACGCGCACATATCAAGTTCAGACACACCTGCAGGAAGCCAGATTTTTGTAAGTCAGTTATCTGGCAGTCTGTTTAGACAGTAAAATGCTGGAGAATATTTACATATTTCTCTGGCAGCAGTACCATATATGGCACCAGTCAACTGGCACTACACTGGCAGGTGTTCACACGTGTATGGCAGCAAC
>JAWNNO010000692.1:0-27663 GCA_035044985.1 Lordiphosa fenestrarum
TTTTATACCCGTTACTCGTAGAGTAAAAAGGGTATACTAAAGTCGTGCAAATGTATGTAACAGGCAGAAGGAAGCATCTCCGATATCATAAAGTATATATATTCTTCATCAGCATCAACAGCCGAGTCGATATAGCCATGTCCGTCGTCCGTCCGTCCGTCCGTCCGTCCGTCCGTCCGTCCGTCCGTCCGTCCGTCCGTTCGTCTGTATGAACACCTAGATCTCAGAGACTAGAAGAGCTAGAGCAACCAAATTTTATACGTAAGCTAGTATTGTCTCTAGGCAGATCAAGTTTGTTTCAAATTTTGGCCACGCCCCCTCCCGCCCCCGCAATAAAAAATATTGAATAACTCCCACAATTTTTAAGATATCAAGCTATCAGATTTTGCAGTGTAGTTTAAGTGGCCAATATCTACAATCTTACAAATTTTCAAAAGGATCGGATAATAAATGGCCGAGTTAAAAAAATGTTGCATACCTATCCGAGCTGAGCTGAGTAACGGGTATTTCGAAGTCGGGCAGGGCCGACTTTAACTTACGCTCTCGTTGTAATAGAAGTGATGTAATTGGCTGTAGTGAGGGTATAGGGTTCATACCCCGATGGTAGCGCATGAGTTGTGGGATCAGCTTAGCTTTAGCTTAAAGTAGTAAGAAAATAGGACAGCGGAACATTGGACTGTGGGAAGTGCTATTATGAAATTTCTTAATTTTTTTCTTAAAACGCGAAAATTCTGTGTTTGCGGGTAGTAGTAAGAAAATAGGATATGTAACCGCACCTTTTACGCATGAGTTGACATTTTCATTTCAAGGCCTCCGCATTCCCTTTTCATTTGGAATAGGCTGCTTATAATTCGTTTCACTACTTCCACTTCTTTCACACGCTTGATGCCACAGTACAATCATTGTTACCTATTTCAACTGCTAGATTCATTATTTAAAAAAAAAAAATTCTTGAAATGCACCATATTCTTCATTTTATTTCCTTTACTTTCGTATATTACCAACAGATGCCGCCACAGTACAATCATTCTTTCCTACTACAACTGATTGTTTCAAAATTCCCTAGTTCAACTGCTTGTTTCAAAATTCCCTAGTTCAACTGCTTGATTCAATATTTAAAGAACACAATGCTTTAAATGCATCATATCCTTTACTTCGATATCTTACACAAGGATGGCGCTACAGTAAAATCATGTTCACCTTTCTTGCGAACAGATGGCGCCACTATTTCGTAACCGCTTAATACAATGTTTCTTGAACCTAATGTGATCTTGTAAAGGGAATTTTAAAGTGCGTTGTATATTGTGCGTTCTGTGCAACAGGTGGCGTCACAAAAGCTTTACGGCTTCGCCGACAGATGGCGCCCTAAAGCTTTGCACTTTTTCGCCGACAGATGGCGCCACTGTGCCAGGCCCAAATTCCCGTTATCCTATTTTCTTACTACTACTAACACATGAGCTCATCATCTGCGACGCCACCTACAGTGAACAACCAATCCCCAATGGGACCACGCAGATCCAGGCGGTACCGGCAGCCACAACAATTCTACGACGCATCTGGGTGTTAAGGGTTTGGTATGTTAAGAACAGTGCATTGTTAGCAACTTAACAATTTTTATTTTTTTTTTTAAAGTTGTTTATTAATATAAATTCTTGAACTTAATATTACCCTAACAAACAATGGTTTACAATAATATTTTGTACGTTGTCCCTTCATGGGCTCTCTTATACATTTATGTCTAATATATTCGGTTTTTTTTTCAAATTAACATTTATACAGGGTGCGCCATATAAAGTGTCGGTATGGCAACACTGAATAAATACAAAAACAAACAACCGATTGCTATATGTTGATCTTGTTCCTTTAATTTGGTCCTGTACAATTTATTTCGACTACTTTTTGAACACAACATCAATCAAGTGGCCGCCTTTATTGGCCACCACAAAATGTGCCCTTTTTGCGGCATTTTCCATCACTTTTTCGAGCGTCTCAGTCGATAAAGTGGCGATTTCGGCACGAATGTGGGCCTTAAGCTCTTCAATGGTCTGTGGATCGCTGGCGTAAACCTTGCTTTTTAAATAGCCCCACAAAAAGAAGTCTGGGGCGGTCAAATCTTTAGATCTGGGTGGCCAGTCAATATCGCCTCCTTTTGATACCAGGCGTCCAGGGACGTGTAAAGGTATTTCATGGATGCGGTGTGGATTTTCCGTGCCCCATATGCGACAATTTTGCTTATTAACACCACCAGAAAGCGTGAAATGGGCCTCATCGGTCATCAAAATTTGTTGAGTTGAGTTAGCACAATTGAACGATTATTTTCGATGAACAGCGTCACTATTTCGGCACGTTGTTTTGGTGTGAAGCGTTCCATGGTCAAAATTGTACTAGATTGATGTTTCCAAAACATGTCTAACAAAAGCAATCGGTTGGTAAATGTCAAAGTTATTCAGTGTTGCCATACCGACACTTTATATGGCGCACCCTGTATTTACATGATTTAATATTAAAGGCAGTGTATTTATATATTTATTATGTAATGAAAAAAAAGAGGACAAAAACATTACATTGAATTTTTAGTTTTTCAGTATTAATAAAAAAAAAAGAAAAAAACAACAAAAGGATAGAGATTAATAATATCTATATGAGGCTAATTTGTGCGCTACCAATACATGCTGGCGTATTTTTTACAAATAGTACGATCTCTTTTTGAGATGGTTTGGCTAAATCTAAGCTCATTGATTTTAAGGGGCTTGATTTTATTTTTTTATTGTTTGCTCTTCTGAACCTATGGTAGAGAATGAGAATGCCTTCGCTATTTTGAATATAATAAATGCTATCCAAATAAAGAAAAGCTTCTGGTGGCACAAAGCCATTTTCTAGTGTGTTTTTAATGTAGTCCTGACTAGCGTAATAAGGTGCTAAGATAAGGTTATTTTCATCACAATAAAAACTTTTTTGGATGTGGTTTCTGATTATTTTTACAATGAAATTTTCAATTCTTATAATATTTGCTTTATTATACATAGTTTCATTACAGTAATATTTAGTTTACCCGCTCTGCGGTGTTCTGTGCATCGATAAGCGTGTTCTTAAACATCTTCTTTCAAAAACTCTCATTCTCTCCATGTATGACGGTGAAATATTGAACCAAATGTCGCAAGCATAAGTTAATATTGGCCGTATTAAGCATTGATACATTAGTATTTTTACTCTTGGCTTTATATGCTTTGAGTAGAATAAGTTTCTGTTTATTTGAAATGCTATTTTAGCTTTAGCTAGCTGTTCTTGAATATGTTTATCGAAATATAGGAAATTATCTGCCTTTAACCCTAGGTACTTTACAGAACTATTTGTTTCAATGAGTGAATTGCTGTTTTGGCATCTCATACCAAAAGATTTCCAGTTCTTGCGGATGTTACTATTACATTTTTTGACTGGGGGTCTAAACAGTATAGTTTCGCATTTATCCGCATTTATGCTTAGGTGCCAGTTTTTTGTGTATCTACTAACTTCATCGTATTTTTTTTGTAGTTCTGTGTTGATTTTGTCAACAGTTTTGTCAGCGTGATATATGATTATATCATCGGCAAAAGCTATAATTTGGTCTACTTTTTTTAGAAGGTCGTGTAGATAAAGGTTGAAAAGTATTGGGGAGTTTACAGTCCCTTGCTGTAAGCCGTTAACTATTTTGAATTTTTTTGAGCTTCTTTTGTCTGCGTTTTCCACTATAAACTCTTTTAGGCTAATCATATTGTGGATTAGTACTAATGTTAGGAGTGGAAGCTTGTATTTAATTTGCTTGTACATTAGTCCCTTGATCCAAACACTATCGAACGCTTTTTCTAGGTCAATGAGACAAGCCCCAGTGCATTCCTTTTTGTTCCAGTTCCAGTAAATATTTGATACTAAGCAGTTTATTGCATGTGTTGTTGAATGTTCGCGCTTAAATCCAAATTGTTTGTCATTTTTGATATTCTTCAGGTCACAGTGTTCGGTAATGATGTTATTTACACAGATCTCAAATACTTTGCTTATATTTGGGAGAAGGCTAATGGGTCTTAGGTTTTGGATCAGTGTTGGGTCTTTCCCTTTCTTTGGCAATTCTATCATTTTGGCTTCTTTCCATTTTTGGGGAAAGTGCCCATTGTTGAGTAGATTGTTAAATAGTGTGCAATATTCGTTTATTAAGCACTGTGGTATTTTTTTGAGGACGGCATATGGAATACCATCTAGGCCTGAGGAAAATTTATTTTTTAGTTTGGAAAGAATATATTTTAGCTTGTCTATGGTACTAAAGTATTCGTCAGTTTGGTCGTCAGTTAGTTGGTTTGCAATTTTGTGTGGACTGAAATCAGTTTTATTTAGGTGTTGTTCTATGATGTTGGTTTTTATTTGTATAAATCTACTGTAACAGGCTTCCGTTAAGTTATGAGTGTTATTCTGGGGATTACTTACTTTAGGCCTGTGGATGATTTCGAAATATGAATCGATGGCATTCAGTATATCCTCGTGGTTACGTAGTGACATATGTTATCCCCCCGCGTTCACTGTCAGTCAAGTCAGTTGGTTAGCAATCGTCATCGTGGACAGAACCGCTCTCCTACAGCGGGCACCATCACACAGATCAACGTACTAACGCGAAAATGTTTTTAATGAATTTCCAAATAGAGCTTAGACAATGAGTTTGAATTCGATCGAATAAAGGTTAGGTTAGGTAGTTCCGGCTGACCCCAGATCGGGTCACACATAGACCTTAAAGTCCTTAATGAGGCCGGGTGATTATTTGGGCAAGTTTGACTAGAAATGCAGGAGGATTCTTTACGTTTTCCCGAATGCCAATAACTGTTTGGGGGGGCCTCTTGGCCGTTTCTTCCAAAGAAGCGAACCGTGGGGTTTGCAGAAGTTTTAATCTTATCGTGGCAAGATCTTGGTAGATATTTATTTGGTTGTATGAAGCGTGAATTTCTGCCAACTCCGCTGCTTTCCTTATTGCGCAGACTTCCGCCTGGAATATTGTGCACAGGTTTGCCAGTTTGTAGCGCCATGGTGCATGTCGCACATAGAGTTTGAGCAGTCTTTTGGGCCAGAAGGCGTGCTTGGATGTCCAGGGGTTGACACCTAAGATGTGTTCTAGTGCTTTGGTTGGAGTGGACCTCAGGGCCCCCGTAATACAAACTAGTGCCTGTCGTTGGGTCCTATCCATCCGCTTTAGG
The DNA here is from genome assembly GCA_035044985.1 of Lordiphosa fenestrarum. Taxonomy (NCBI): domain Eukaryota; kingdom Metazoa; phylum Arthropoda; class Insecta; order Diptera; family Drosophilidae; genus Lordiphosa; species Lordiphosa fenestrarum. The sequence continues at coordinate 5,214 of JAWNNO010000692.1, forward strand.
TAATTGGATTTCTCCGTGCCTTGCACCATAACATGCTATAACATACACATAACTCAAGTGCTTTCGAAATATGATCTTGCACTTATGGGTGGCCTGACCAAAGCGTGAGATACGCAACGTCTGCATTTCTACCGCGTTACGTATATGTTCAATATGTATGCTTTAAGCATATGCGTTAGGTCGGGTCAATTTTCTTTCGCCAAAAGCGTCCACCAGAATCGGAATCTACGAAGAATTCTAAGAAAATTTCACCATGAAACTATGGCCTTGTTCAGCAGCATAAATCGATGACAAATAACCGATGGATCTAGTTCGATTTCTGTTCGATTGTGATGGATGAGTCTCAATCACAAAAATTGTATGATGGACTAGTCTGATTTGTTATCGATAGTACATAACAGTCAATAATAACTAAAGAAAATAAAAATCAAGAGTTAATATTCCGAAAAGTTCTGGACACCAAATATTTGAGTATATTGTTTACATTCTGGCCGGTCTAGCATCGACCTACATCAAATGGCCAACCATCGCACAGCAAATCTCAACTGCTGCAATATTTCAGCAGAAGTCTAGGGGTATACCAGGTGCTATTGGTGCCATTGATGTCTGTCATATACCTAAAAAGCAGCCATTCGGAAATACTTACGATTTCTATAACAAAAAACAAGTGCACTCTATCATTTTGCAGGGTGTATGCGACAGCACTGATCGTTATATTGATGTGTTTGTAGGCCAACCTGGTAGGATGCATGATGCTCGGGTGTTTAAGACAAGTCCCTTATTTTCAAAACTTTCAAACGAATCGAATCCATTTATTAATAAGGAAAGGCATTTTATTGGCGACTCAGCATACCCATTGAGCATCTATTTGTTAACGCCGTATAGATATAACGGCCATCTGAGTGCATCACAAGTTAGATTCAATACTAACTTTTCCGCAATAAGAGCGGCTATTGAACGTGCATTTGGTCAATTAAAAGGGATATTTCGAAAATTAAAATATTTAGACGTGAAGTCTCCCCATTTTGGCAACTACATTATAATGGCTTGTTGCATGTTGCACAACTTTATTTTGAGCGCAAGTTATGATTTTAATGAAATTCAGCTTTTGGAAGATGAGCAAGAAGTATCTTTTTAGGATCTAAATATTTCCAGAAGCACTGCGATTGAAGCATCAAGAAAGAGAGATTCCATAAAAAATATGCTATAAACCTACTATAATAAATCTACTATCTAAGATAACCAATTTTCTTCTGTTTATTTTATTATTATACTATTTAATATTTATCCTTCTTCAGCCTGTACTAGATGTACACATTTTTTTTTTAAAATCAAAACTCCAAAAAAAAGGCAATAGTTTTAATTTTCTTGTTTTAACTTAAATATAAAAAGTATTTAGTTCTCTAAGAAAAAACGTAGCAGAGCATTGCGCTCCTTCTGGATTTCATTGCTTTAGGCAAGCAACCAATTGCCTTCCTCCAGAACATTTCTTATTTGCCGGAGTTTTACCGTACGGGCAGCATCGGCATCAATGGCTTTTTGTTTTTGGTGGTACTGCTGCCTCTGTCCACCAGCCTTCCGCTTGCGCCGTCCTGTACAGCTGCTGCCCTCCATATTATTCTCTTCTGCTTCCATTGTTGGAAAAGAGCTACTGGAAGGGTCATCGGTCAGCTCCTCTCTTACCACCAAAGAGCTACAGGAAGGCCCATCTATACCCGTCCCAAGCCTAGCCGGCTGAAACTCCTCGTATGATAACATTTGCAACTCAATCTCTTAATCCGTCACCAGAGTGGCCAATGTGCTGGCACCGTTTTTTGCACAAGTTTTTGCCGAAAATATTCTGCATATCGGAAAAAAATTCCCAATTGGTAGTGCCTTCTCCAGTACTTCGGTTTTCAAATAAACAAATGTTCCTGTCTAGTAATTGCTCGTTTATTTCTTTAAGCCCATGGCTTTTAAGCTCTTCCCGTCAAACGACTTTATTTTTTTTTTCGGATCGCGAAAGTCTGCCTTCCTTTTGGCGTAAAGAGCCAAGAAGAGTTTAGTTGTGGCACTTGTCTCCTTCCACTGCAAAATATATTTAAAACTATTTATTATTCGCGATTTCGTTAAATTTACTTACTTGTGCTCCCCATCCAAAATCAAAATCAGACACAATCGAAGCTGTTATCTAAATTAAAACAAAACTGTTCACGCATACTATGCTTTTCTAAAAAGCTCCATCAAAAGCGTTCAGCAGAAGTCAACCAATTTTTTTTGATTGATGATGTTTGATTTATGATGTATGCTGCTGAACAAGGCCTATGTGTCTAAAACAGTGGTGTCCAATCTCGCACAATGAAAGAGTTGCGCTTGTGTGCGAAGCAGCGAAACACGAAGGCAACGCATAGCGAATGACTGCGCGTTTGACTTTTGAGCTTCAGCCGAACACATGAGTCGTGAGAGCAAATGCAGCTGAACACGCGCATCGTACGAGAACAAGCTGTCGAGCGATCTTTTTATGGAATACACATATTCTCTCTCTCTCTATATATGTGTCGGCTGCGAGGCCGGCAGAATTTGGCTTGCCCAGCACGAGTGGCTGCCTTTTCAAATTTTGGACACCACTGGTCTAAAATCAATTCCTAGCTCCCTCTGAGAGACATAAAGATTTCAGGTTGAGGTAGTTGAACAACATTATAAAAGTAGGCGTGGCATGTGATTATCAACATTTTTAAACGTGCTGTTATCCCTAAAACTGTAAACAAAATTTGAATTACAAAATGATAGTAGGCGTGGCATGAGATTGTTATCATTTTTAAACGTGTTGTTATACAATTCCTTCACTTAGTATTTGGCCTTCAACAAAGAAACGTATTCTTATTTCTAAAATTAATAATATAAAGTTATGGCATCATCAGCTACACTGACGAGCAAAACTGTAACACGAGTTCAATATTCTCACTTTAACTGTCTGTATTTTCTCTTCTACTTTATGCATTCTTAAAATGTAAGTCTTGTTTTTATAGTATTTTTCCCAATTTTTTAAAATTCTTTTTGATCAAAGGTCAAAGAAAGAAATTTTGCATTTTACCGTAAAGTTACACCCTCTCTCATGCCATGCCTACTTTTATTTTGTTGTTCAAATTTTGTTTACAGTTTTAGGGATAACAGCACGCTTAAAAATGTTAATAATCACATGCCACGCCTAATTTTATAATGTTGTTCAACTACCTCAGCGGGAGAAAGGAATTGATCTAAGACACAGAGTTTCATGGTGAAATTTTCTTAGAATTCTTCGTTGTTTCTGGTGGACGCTTACCACGTTTTTTTTGACTCAAACAAATTGACCCGCCCTAATATGCATTTATATAAGGGTTCACTACAAGCACGCGCTCTGCCGTGTACTCACCCTTCAGTTCCAGAATTCAGGTGAAAGTTCTTGATAAATTATTTAAATAAATACATAAATCGAATTAAAGTCAATGTAAACTAAATTGATCGGTGACTTCTTTGCAAAAGTCATTAGCAGGGTTTGAAAAACTTTCAGCAAATTACTTACAGCATTGAAATTTATGCTTTTGCTTGTGCTGTGCTTTGTCGAAGTCGTAGTTCAGAGAGCAAAGCTGTGCTATTTCTATGCTGTGACAATTTCGAAAGCATAGCAATAGTACATTTGGAATTTGGAAGGCTTTCCAAGTCAATCGGATGAAAAATACAATTTTCAGCATAAGACAAACTACTGTAAAAAATTCAGCTTCCTATCTCTTATGGTTTGGGCTGCACGACTGTCACCAGTCAGTCAGTCAGGTTCAACAACTTTATATATATAGACTAGCATATTGCCCGACGCGCTTCGCCGCTGTCATCATCAGTATAGTCGTTATCATTATCTCTATTGCTATTGCTATCGTTATCGTTATCGTTATTGCTATCGATATCGTTATCGTTATCATCGTTATCGTTATCGTTATTGTTATTGTTATTGTTATTGTTATCGTTGTCGTTGTCGTTGTCGTTGTCGTTGTCGTTGTCGTTGTCGTTGTCGTTGTCGTTGTCGTTGTCGTTGTCGTTGTCGTTGTCGTTGTCGTTGTCGTTGTCGTTGTCGTTGTCGTTGTCGTTGTCGTTGTCGTTGTCGTTGTCGTTGTCGTTGTCGTTGTCGTTGTCGTTGTCGTTGTCGTTGTCGTTGTCGTTGTCGTTGTCGTTGTCGTTATCGTTATCGAAATCGTTATCGTCATCGTTATCGCAAAATTGATTTTTGCATATCCAATTTTCCAGGAATTTTCTTTGTGGGCGGGGTTTCCGAAATCGGGAGTTTTCCCGTGCAATTATTTCACTACTTTGCTCACAAACCGAGTTTTAATGCAATCAGATGAAAAATAAAATTTTCCCCATGCAAACTTTTCCGACGTTTTTCCGGGAATTTTCCGGTAGTACAGTCAAATTTTCGGAAAATTACATCTTAATTTATTTTACTTACTATCCTTACAAACCGAGTTTCAAGTCAATCGGATGAAAAATAAAATGTTCCCCATACAAACTTTTCCGACGCTTTTCCGGGAATTTTCCGACCTTGCGGTCGAATTTTCCAACATCGGAAAATTACATTTCAACGTATTTCTCTAACTATTCTTACAATCTGATTTTCAAGTCAATCGGGTGAAAAATAGATTTTTGCATATTTTCCGCCGCCTTTCCGCGGCTTTTCCGGGTGGAATTGTCCAAAAACCCCATCTTAGTACGCACTTTCACCACATAAGGAAACTTCTGTCCAAATTTTAGCTTTCTATCTCTTACCGTTTAGGCTGTGCGATGATTGCCAATCAGTGAGTCTGTGAATCAGTCATACCCTGACAAAAGCCTTTTCTAGGTGTATAAAGCATTCCCCCGTCGCGTTCTTTTTGTTCCAATCCCATTTTATTTCCGACATTAATAGGTTTATTGCATGAGTTGTGGAGTATTCGTGTTTAAATCCAAATTGTTTTTCGCTCTTTATGTTGTTAGATTCAACGGCTCTGGTAATATTGACACCAGGGCAGCAAACCCAACAAATTTTTTGGATCTCCGGCTCGCGGGTTCAAACCAAAATTTACCAATGGTTCAGGCTCAGAATTTTAAGGTTCAAGGTTTTTGGGCCAAGGTTTTGGTTCGAACCTTGGTTCAGCCCATGCTTTATAATCGTTTATATGGTAATCGACCTAAACCGACATAAACTGTTCGGGAATCGTCTTGATTTTGGGTTGGGATGGGATTTCACAATACTTTATATAAATAGAAACACTTTCATACAGCTCATGACTATCAAAGCAATGACATTTAAAGTATTGTGACGAAATGAAAACTTCGAAGTGCTGAATACAGCCCTCAAAGTAAAATGCAATTTTTTAGTCCACAAACGAAAAGTGTTTCCACAGTAATGTGGATAATTCTATCAGGATAAAAGAAGAAGTAACTGGGAAATAGTTCAAATCTATAATTGTTGTTGAATAGAACCGAAATTTTAGGTTCAGGTTCAGCTTTAATACCTTAAGAGATTCGGTTCAAGGTTCGGTTCACAGTAATATGAAAGTCGGAATTCCGGGTTCGAACCGGTTCGGTTCAAAACCGGTTTGCAGCTCTGCAAGTAATATTGTTGGTTCTTCTGGACGAAGCAAAGCTCAAAAGGTCATATAAATAGTCTGGTTGCCTTGTAGTTATTAATTCGTGAAGGAATAATAGTACTTTATAATTAGTCCAGGCTCTAAGATTTAGATCAAATATTTGCGAGGCTGATGTTGTAACATGGTCGGTTATGAGATAGCCCATAAGCATATCTTGCGGTACTATTGAATGCCACCTTAATTTTGTGCTGACTAACAGCATCACATTTAGCAAATGTTTCGACTCCATAAAATGGTACAGGTAGAACATAGGCCTTTACAATATGGACTCTTACCATGGTTGGCTAAAACCCCTGCGTTATCGACAGCTGTCGAAGCAGAGCATACGATTTTCCAACCACCTTATTCGAGTGATTTTGTCAAGAGATAGTTTTATTGAATGTTATGCCTAGATTGTCAGCCGAATCAACGTACATTATTAGTGTGCCGCCTACTGTAATTTTATTTAGGTTTTTTGTGTCCAAGCTTTTTTAAAATTACAAGACACTTAGATTTAGTTGGATTGATATGTAGACCGTTTTTCACGGCCCAATTACTAACATTGAACAAATCATTATTACAAGCTTCAATACATTGGTCAGTTTAAGACAATGGACGACTCACATACATTTGAACATCATCTGCATACATATGAACTTCACACATTGACAGAACATTAGACAGGTCATTAATATAAGCAGTAAACAAAAGTGGCCCTAAGACTGAGCCCTGTGGTACTCCACGAGTGACTGGTAAAAACCCGGAAATATAAGGTTGTGAAAAAAGTCTTGCGGTATTTTTATTGAATTTTCAATTGTTCATAAAATTTGTTATAATAATGCGATTTAAGTCAAATATGCGCCGTTTTGTTCCCAACGAGATGCCAACTTCATAATGCCCCTCTTATAGAAGCTCGCTTCCCTATTGTCAAAAAACTCGGAGAGCCAATTTTCACAGGACTCTATTGTGGCCAACTTCCGACTACCAAGCTCGTTCGCCATGGACAGAAATAGGTGGTAATCACTTGGTGCGAGATCCGGACTATACGGTGGATGCAAAAGAACCTCCCATCCGAGCTCCCGGAGCTTCTGGCGCGTCACCAAAGATGTGTGTGGCCTGGCGTTGTCCTGATGGAAGACAATTCGGCCTCTGTTGATCAAAGATGGCCTCTTCTGCATGAGTGCTGCATTCAAGCGGTCCAGTTGTTGGCAGTACAGGTCCGAATTGAGCGTTTGGCCATAGGGGAGCAGCTCATAGTGGATGATTCCCTGCCAATCCCACCAAACACACAGAAGAACTTTCCTGGCCGTCAATCCAGGCTTGGCCACCGTCTGGGCAGCTTCACCGCTTTTCGACCACGACCGTTTGCGCTTCACGTTGTCGTAAGTGACCCACTTTTCATCGCCAGTCACCATCCGCTTCAAAAACGGGTCGATTTTGTTACGATTCAGAAGCGATTCGCATGCATCCATACGGGCCAAAATGTTTTTTTGCGTCAAGTCGTGTGGCACCCATACATCGAGCTTCTTTTTGAATCCAAGCTTCTTCAAATGGTTTATAACGGTTTGATGACTCATGCCCAGCTCTTGGCCGATGCTACGGCTGCTACTATGCCGGTCTCTTTCGATCAATTCAGCGATTTTATCGCAATTTTCGACGACAGGCCTTCCGGACCGTGGCGCATCTTCGATCACCTCTGCACCAGAACGAAAACGTTGAAACCATTGTGTATCGGGTCCATAAACTGCACAAATTTTATTGGCAGCATGAGATGCATTTTGTTTTTGTTAACACTGCTTGAGATCTCTTGGTCAGGTAAGAGTGTATTAGATTGGTAGCAGGATTAGAGAAGTTGGACAACTTGTTTTATTTGGTTAGGAGTATATCGTGGTTGACCGGTTTGAATGCCTTACTGAAGTCAAGTAATGTTAATAAAGTAGCATGGCTACTGTCCAATTTTCTACGAATATCTTCAACAATTTTTATTATTGCTGTCGTGCAGCTTCTATTTTTCCGAAATCCATATTGTTTACTATTTAAGAGTTTATTGTTGTGAAGGAAGGTGCTTATCTGGGCTGCGAGAATTTGTTCAAAGATTTTCAAAAAGAACGGAAGTATGGAAATTGGTCTAAATTCATCTTTACCTTTTGGAACTGGTAATATCATCGCAACCTTCCACATTTCTGGGAATGTTGACGTAGTTATCGCAGTGTTTATTATGTGAGTTAAGGGTTTTAATATTGTCGGTAAAACAATTTTTATGAATTTGGGATTCTGATCATCCAGACCTACAGAATTAGACTTAATTTTTGAAATTGCTTCTAAAACATCACAAGGACGTACACAACTAAACTCTAAACAATTAGAACAATTATTAAATGGCAAGGCTGTTGGATATAGGTAGTTTCATGTACGTTTATTTTGCTGAATTTAAGGTTGAGCTCATTTGTGTCTACATCGTTAATAATATTAGCCTTAGGTTTGCCAATTCCAAGGTTTTTTTTTTCATTCCAACCTTGACTGGAAGTTATTGCACTGCTAAACTTAGATGTGTAGAATGAACGTTTTGATTTTGCAATTAGATTATTTACATGCTTTCGCTTGGCTTGAAATATTGACTATAAGTATTCGATTTTGTAACGCTTCCACTTATTGTAAGACATGTTTCGCAATGATATTGCACTCTTGATTTCGCTGTTGAACCAAGGTTTTTCAGCTACTTTCAATATTTTAGATTTTTCAGGTACAAAGTTGGAATATAGACTGTCCAGGTAATATGTGAGATACTCAATTCAATATAGTTAATGTTCCGAAAGTCTCTTTATTGAATAATTACGTCAGATCGGTCTAAGTTTACACAGTATGTTATAAATATGACTGCAGCCGTTAGGGGATGATTCTTAGGCAGAACTATAGGATGACGCGCATTATAGCTTAGGAAAGAATGCTTGAGACGACCTCCCACACGAATCAGTCCAATCTCATCTAGGAAGACCGCTAGAGATGACTTTCTGCCTGAAGTGCTGACGGTCTTTCGCGCTAACAAATTTCTGTATTCTTCCCTAAGTGCATCCTTTTGGACCAAGCGAAGTAGGAGACGAGTTCCAAATTGAATTTGGTCAACTGTAAGGTGGGGCGATCTTGACGATGAAATGAAATTGACGTCCCCAAATATTTATGTACTTCAACCTGTAAGAGAGACCGGCATCGACTCTAAGACTAACCAAGACCTTTTTTCGTACTTCTGGCAGCGGTTGCTCGGGAAGACATGACTTGGGCCAGGCACTTGTTGCAGATTGCAGTAACTTTGGACCGTTTGACTCTAGTGACGATTGCATCAGCTCCGTTGGTGAAGCTCCTCTCGATAAAATGTCTGCTGGGTTTAGCTCTGTCGGGATGTGATGCCATATCATGCCCTCTGTGAGCTGTTGTATGGCATTGACGCGATTGGAGACGAATATGTTGAACTTAGCTGGTTCCTCGCGAATCCATGACAGTACTACAGAGGAGTCTGACCAGCAATGAAAAGGACATTCGAACAGGTTCATTTCTCGGATTTCGTTCACCAGTTGAGCCAATAGTTTCGCAGTGGAGAGCTCCAGTTTTGGTACTGTCAAGGCTTTCAATGGTGCGACACGAGCCATTGAGCAGAGCAGATGCACCTCAATCTTGCAATCCTGGAATGAGCGTACATAAATACAGGCCCCATACGCTTCGATGCTGGCATCGCAAAAGGCATGGATTTCCAATGATGCGCCAAACCGCAGAACACAGTGCTGAACATTGACAAAATCCTTACAAAGGGCGCACCAAGCGGACTCCAAGGACTCTGGTAGGCTTTCGTCCCAGTGTGTCTTCTCTCTAAAAATTCTTTGTAAAAGAATCTTTGCTCTTGTCAATGTGGGGCCAATGAGACCAAGGGGGTCATAGAAACGCGAAATCATTGACAGGATTGATCGCTTAGAGTGCCTTTCATAATTTGTCTGAGGATTAAAAGAGAAAAAGAAACAATCCTTGGCAGGTTCCCAATCGAGACCAAGGGCCTTTGTAATGTCACTGCCATCATCTAACTTCAGCAAGCCTTCCTTCTCCGCATCAGGGATATTCCGTAGTACCTCAGCACTGTTGGAACACCACTTCCGTATCTTAAAATGACCCTTGGCGAGAAGATCCGTTGTCTGTTGCTTAATGTCATTTACCTCTTTGGTAGTATTTCCTCCCGAAATCATGTCGTCCACGTAGAAATAGCGCAGAACGATTTGGGAGCCTATGGGGTTCACATTAGACTCATCCTGAGCAAGTTGTTGCATTGCTCGAATTGAAAGAAAGGCTGCAGGTTTAGTGCCATAGGTAACTGTGTCTAATTTGTAGACCTGCAACTTCTCTTCTGGGGCGTCACGCCACAATATGCACTGTAATAGATTGTCTGGAGGGGTTATGCGTACACATCCGTACATCTTACATATGTCCCCTGTAAGTGCGATTACAAATGTTCGAAAACGAATCAAAATGTTAAAGAGCTTGGGCTGGATAGTTGGACCATCCATTAAAATGTCGTTTAACGAGAGACCAGATGCACTCGCCGTGGAGCCATCAAAAACTACTCGCAATTGAGTGGTCGTGCTCTCTTCTTTGATGACACAATGATGAGGAAGAAAATATTTACATTCATTAACAGCAGAATCTGTAACAAGCTACATGTGTTGAAGATTGACGTACTCCTTAATAAATGCCAAATATTTTTCCTTTAACTTTGGGTTGCGTTCCAGTTTGCGTTCCAAATTTTCAAAGCGACGTCGAGCCTGGAGATATAAGTCGCCCAGCGACGCCGGACTTAATTTCAAGGGCAGACGAGCGGAATACTCTCCAGAGGGCAACCTTGTGAAGTGTTGCTGGAAATGCTCCTCGCAGGAAAGTTCTTCCTTCGTAGCTTTCGAGATGGGTTCAAATGAGTGTTCAACTTCCCAAAATCGCTGAACCAATTCGTCTAACCGAGTGCTAGGAATGGTGTCAGCCGAGGATTTGGAAAGTGCGACGATTTTGTGGCGAGTTGGCCACTGCCGGATACGATCCAGCCGAAACGAGTTTTTTGCAGAAGAGGCAGCCCGGGTACAAGCTCGAATCTGACCCACACAAAGCAATTAAAAACAAGTAAGGGCGCTGCAGTCGAGTTTCCCGACCACAAAATACCCTATTCATTTATTTTCATTTATTTGTTTTTGAATTTTTGAAGATGTCATCCTAAATGTAGGCAATACTTTTCTAGTCCTGATCAACAACTGCTTATCAGCTCAACTGTTTCGCTTATAACTCCGGTGTTTTTGGTCCGATCTGATTGTACTTTTTAGAATAGATAGATATTGGGCCTAGCTTGATGTATACTAAACCATGAGGCTCTAACTTGAAAATTGTGGATCTGACGGCTTTTTAGGTCTTGGATTTATAGAGGAGGTCTAGGTTTTTTGGGGATAAAAGGGGGACGGGGTGGAATTTTTCAAATCTGAAACAAACTTGATCTGCGTACAGCATAAATCTACCTTCGTGCAAAAATTTGTGGCTCTATCTCTTATAGTCTCTGAGATCGACGCGTTCATACAGACAGACAGACGGACAGACGGACATGGCTATATCGACTCGGCTGTTCATGCTGATCAAGAATATATATACTTTATGGGGTCGGAAAATTTTCCTTCTCCCTGTTACATACATTCGCACAATTTCATGATCCCCCTTTTCCCATTTTCAATGGGAACAGGGTATAAACAAAAGGTCTGCTCCGATGAGCAAGTCAACGCGCTGGGGCGTGTGGAATTGTGGGTCAGCTAGCTGTATATTTGATGGGATGCTCCAGTCAGCAGTGTTCAATGGGAAGCTAGGCTGACTGTCGGTGATTGTCTGTGCTATAACAGCTGTGACGGTGACTGAATAATTCGAGATTATTGACTTTATGTTGAGATCGACAGAATAACCCTCAGTGGAGAAATCAGAATTTCCTATGCCCGAAACTGAGGTCAAAGTTTTTATACCCGTTACTCGTAGAGTAAAAAGGGTATACTAAAGTCGTGCAAATGTATGTAACAGGCAGAAGGAACCATCTCCGATATCATAAAGTATATATATTCTTCATCAGCATCAACAGCCGAGTCGATATAGCCATGTCCGTCTGTCCGTCCGTCCGTCCGTCCGTCCGTCTGTATGAACACCTAGATCTCAGAGACTAGAAGAGCTAGAGCAACCAAATTTTATACGTAAGCTAGTATTGTCTGTAGGCAGATCAAGTTTGTTTCAAATTTTGGCCACGCCCCCTCCCGCCCCCGCAATAAAAAATATTGAATAAATCCCACAATTTTTAAGATATCGAGCTCAGATTTTGCAGTGTAGTCTATGTGGCCAATATCTACAATCTCACAAACCGACTTCGAAATACCCGTTACTCAGCTCAGCTCGGATAAGTATGCAACATTTTTTTAACAAGGTATAAAAAGCCACTCGGTTCTGCTGTGACCAAGCCTAATAGTTTTGGACTGCACTGTAAAGATCCATCGGCGCCTGTGTAGATGTATGCGGCCACATGCAGACTTGCGCTTGTGTGTGTGTGTAGTTTTTTCGCGACCCTCTAGTACTGGGCACTCAGTTCGTAAGTAGCGAATTTGCTACCCACTAGAAGACCACCAGTACTTACCCGACAAACCCATTCAAGTGCTTTGCATCATTTCCTTTTCTATATGAAGTGTCCGCCTCCATGGGGACTAGTGACACCTCATCGTTTACCGCGAAACTAGTAAAATGGGTATCCATGAAATGGGTGCAGAAATGGGTACCCATGAAATAGGTGCTGAAATGGGTACCCATGAAATGGGTGCTGAAATGGGTACCCATGAAATGGGTGCAGAAATGGGTACCCACGAAATAGGTGCTGAAATGGGTACCCATGAAATGGGTGCTCAAATAAGTACCCATGAAATGGGTGCTGAAATAGGTGGTCATGTAGGAAAATATAAAGACTAGCTGCTTTAATATAAAAAGTAAACATTTTTTATTTAGACACTCTTGTTAAACATTATTATTATCTACGTTTTCAGCTGCGTTCTTATTTATAATTTTAGTATTGTTATTATTACTGTTATTTTTAAAAAATCTCTTTTTCTGCAGCTGAATGGACTTACGCAGCTGGTCTTCTGCTGATCCGACTCCACCGTCCACAGCAATTGCATCTAGAAATATAAAATTGAAATAAATCGAAATATTGCAGACGATTGCAAAATTCAAAACAAATAAACCCACCAAGCAAAACTCCATAAAAATTTTTATGGTTTTTTAAAGCCAGCTTTCCTTGAACTCCGTCTACGTTGTAGGCCAATATAACAGGATTGGCCAGCACATTTTTAAAATTTTTCAAAATGCCGCCAGGCTGTGTAATCGATTGCATCTATAGTTTAAATGTAGCAATGTTTTATCGAAGGAGACAAGCATGTCTATGATTACTAGAGCTGGAAAAACGGAATTGATAAAGCAGCTGAAATCGTATGCTCGATGCCAAGTGGATTCAATTTAAACAAGAAAGAAAGTCGGTCAAGCCCGAATATAACATACTCTGTACCAAGAAATTTTGTCTTTTGATCATAACTCGAAAACCGTTCATCCGATCTTCTTCATTCCTTTGGCGGATCGATAAGTTATTCTAATAACTAAATATGTCCAGAAGGAACAAGCCATCTATCTTCAAAACTGTGGGAGATATGACGTTTTTTCTAAATTGCGGGGGCGGGAGGGGGCGTGGCCACAATTGAAAATAAACTTGATCTGCCTGCAGACATAAGAAGCATATGTCCCATACACGTCAAACCTCTATCTCTTACCATCTCTGAGATCTGTGCGTTCATACGGACAGACAGACAGACGGACAGACGGACAGACGGACATGGCTATATCGGCTCGGCTGTTGATGCTGATCAAGAATATAATACTTTATCGGGGTCGGAGATGCTTCCTTCTGGATGTTACATACTTTTGCACAAACTTATAATACTCTATGTAACTACGGTACAGAGTATAATAAGAAACACTATTGTCGCCAAATATGACAGGGAAATTTTCAACAAACAGCTGCAACATGCGCTGACAGGTTTCCAAATTTGACTGTCTTTGTTTTGGGCAGCACAACATCCTATAGGCACAATGCAATAAAAGAAAAATGTAATACTGATCATCAGATAATTCGTTTTTAAAAACCGAAATACCTGTGTACAGTAAGAATTGTCTAAATTCGGTGGCTTTCCATTTTAGCACTTCATTTAGCTCTCTGGGCTTTCTTGCGAATTCTTTGGGTACATTTTTCCGTAAGCTCCTTAATTTTTGAGATATACTTTTTAAATTCTCCTTTGGTATTTTACTGCAAATTTTGTTGGTCATTAATCTTATTATAAATTTGCACATGACTCATAAAACGATGAGATGCATACAGTCCAAGGGAATCTGAGTAACCATTCTAATGCTTAACTTTTCAAAGGGGGACTTCTTTGTCAAATATTGTTTTGTATGGTGATCCGAGTATTTTCTGTTCGTAAAATCTTCATCTGTTATTAAGTCTCCACACTCTGTTTTATAAGTTAATACGCCATTTAATTTTCGCGCTATTTGTGTACATTTTGAACATCCATGTGACGATGTGTGACCCTAGCAGGAGCATCACAAACAATGGCTCTGAGAATCAATCTAATGCGCCTTCCGCCAATCTCAATTCCATTATCTATTGAAATCCCCAACTCAGAAATAAATTTGCTTAAAAATTCTTCACAACGTTCTTTTTCATTGTCAATTTGTTCACAAGCTAAATTTTCATTTTCACTCTCCTCTTTGCTCGCCGCGACACTATTTAATTTGTAAAAATATTTTTTTTTATGTTCTTCTTTAAGCCTTCTAATATGCCTTTTGCTATACATTTTAAGTTTATTGTTATTAGATTAATTAAGTGCTTGTCTTACCTTTAAAATAGTTTTATTTTGTTTAGAATTCACTTAATTTCACTTGTTCACTTTTTTCACTTAGGGTACGTCAACTGCAAATGCTGTCACAATCTGAAGTAAACGGCAATAGCAAAGAATGTTCCAGCAATGCAGAAAACGCGTGCAAGCTAGAAGAAAAAATAACGGTGCTAGCATTGCATTTGATTTTGCTATTTAGCGAACAATGCGTGAACAACAGTAAAGTATCGAAATTTCGCTTACGCTTTGCGCTTTCCTTTTCATTTTTTTCGTACACTGGTTCGGCGTTCGTTTACCACAGGGTTACTCAGGAAAGTACCCATATACTCTGGTTCGTTGTGGGTTACAGAATATACAGGCCAAAAGCATTTTTATTTTTCCGGTGGTTCGACGTTCGTTTACCATAGGGCTACTGAAGAAAGTACCCATGTAAGAAAAAGCCGAGTGGGTAATGCGAGCATGGCCAATCGCCACCTTCAGTACTAGAGGGGAGTAACAGCACTTGCAAATGTCTGTACGAATTTTTGTGCGATGTTTCAATTTGACGAATTTAATTAACTTTATCTATTAGCACAATGTTTGAGATTGTCTTTTAGTTAATTAGTTTGTTTCACAATAATTCAATGTATGTAAATCACGTCGGGCGGGTCACCAAATGTTTGAAGCAACCGAGCTTTTTCGGCAGCTATTTATGTTTGTCCAGAAATGTTTTGATATTTAGATCTCCAAAATAAAATATACACCAGCTTCAACTTCCACTTAGATTCAATAATAAAAGTTTGATTATGAACAATGTCTCTGCCAATGCTCAAGACGAAGTGAAGTTAGATAAAAAGAACAAACGAAGGCAAGGCCTAGGCAAGACAGAGGCAGAGATGAAAAAATGAATAGATAATTGAGTAATTGAGTACTGGGTTGCCCATATTCGACGGACCCATGTTTTTTTAAAAAAATCAAAGAAAAAAATAAAAATTTGGCGGTTGGCAATCTTAATCATTTAATTTGTTCCAAGTAGATTTGTTTACATTAATTTTCGAATATGATATCTCTCAAATGGCCGCCTCTGGCGTTGATGGCGTATTGTGCCCTTTTTGCAGCATTTTCCATCGTTTTCGCCAACATTTCGGCCGGAATAGCGGCTATTTCTTCACGAATGTTGTCCTTGAGCTCTTCTACGGTCCTTGGCTTGTTAACGTAAACCTTTGACTTCAAATATCCCCACAAGAAGAAGTCAGGCGGCGTCAAATCGGGCGAACGCGGTGGCCAGTCCAAATCACCACTTTTCGACATCAAACGGCCCGGAAACAATTTCTTCAGAAAATCGATTGTTATGCGACTTGTGTGCGGTGGAGCGCCGTCTTGTTGAAACCAGAACTGCCTCATACGCTTTCGACGAATAATTGGCATCACAAAATTGGTCATCATGTCGCGATAACGCTCCTGGTTGATGGTAACAGCATGGCCATTTTCATTTTGGAAGAAAAACGGCAGAATGACCGTTTTCGCACTAACGCCGCACCAAACTGTGACTTTTTCGTCATGAAGAGGCACTTCTTGAATCTCCTGAGGATTTTCAGTGGCGTAAATACGGCAATTTTGCTTATTTACGGTCCCATTCAATGTGAAATGGGCTTCATCGTACAAAACGTTGAGTTTTCACAATTGACTTGTTCTGTTGAATGTAAATTTCAACTATTTCAGAGCGCTCGCGTGGCGTGTATTGTTCCATGGTAAAAATCTGCTTGGACTGACGCTTCAAACGCGGTATGTCATTAAGCGATCTGACATCTCTGTCAAAAGTTATGGCGTTGCCAGATGGGTCCTTGTCGAATATGGGCAACCCTGTAGATAAATGGTAATGAGAGCAAATAATAGAGAGAGATTAGATTTACAGTAGAACTTGATGCATAATGTTATTAGTGGTCTTTCCTGGGGGCCACCTACTGCTCCGAACACATATAATTAACACAAATAAAAGTTGAGTTTTATTTTGGGCCAAAAAAAAATAAAAATCATTAATAATTATGAATTAATTAATTTTTAAAAAATTTATTAGAAAACAAATATTAGTAGGGGGAGTAGCTTTGTGGTCCCTTTTCAAGGATATGCAATAACATTGGTGAAAATTCTAACACAGAAGCAAAAAAATAAAAAGCATTAATAATCATTATTTTTGAGTTTTATTTTTTTTGATCAAAAATAATGATTATGGTCTAAGTTTTTTAAAATCACTCAAAACTAATTATTATCATTGAAGAAAATCGTAAGAATCAGAAAAATTTTAAAATCATGGTGGATATGCAGAGATTGTACAAAAATAAAGATCTTGACCGACTTTCTTTCTTGTTTTCTATGTCTACTATAAGTTGGTGATTTTTTCATTTAAAAAAATTAAAATAATTATTATTTACGGTCCTGTTAGAAACTTAAAAAAAAACATAAAATTCTAAAATTGTTAAAAAAAATTATTTTTAGATAGCACAAAATTGATTTGCTCACAAATTTTGACTTTAATAACCCATAGATATGCATCTATAAGGCGTGGCTCTTTTTACAACCTCTTATTTTATAGGTTGGACAATTCTCTATCATATTTGCCATACAAGTTATTCGAATATCTTATTTGGTTCAAAAGTTATCATTTTTGAAACCGAAAAACTCAAATGGCCCCACTGTGCGTCATTGGCCATTGGGTTGATATTCGCTGAGGGAGTTGGTCCCTCTGAAATGAAAACGAATTAATAATTCGAATTTTCGAAAGTTGGCCAACTTTTTGCTATGTGAGTTACGTATGCAACACAAACCCAACCAGCTGCCAACCCGGCAGCTACGTTTGCCACACACGCCCAACCAACTGCTACCCCAGCAAAACCTCCCAGAGTCATCAACTCCAGCCAGTAACGTTGACCCGAGTGCAAATGCATTGCACAAGATCCGCCACATTCTATACGGTCAGCAACAAGTTAACAGCAGAAACGGTCAGCAATGTTCAATACCGAGAACTTTAGTTGACGTCAGCACTTTTCGCCTACCATAGCCCATAGCATAAGCTCATCTAAATTAAAAACCCAAAAGCAGACTTAGAATTAAATCGACATTCTAACCAAGAAGTACACTCGCTTTCGTCTTCTTTATTTAAGCCAGAAATTTCTTATATCCCAATCGCTCCCGGGACACGGTCGGTTGTGAAGTACCAAGTTGTCATATAATCCATATGTGTGTGCAAGAAAAGGAATTGACGTTTCTTTAGTAGTCCAAGGAAACAAAATTTGTTCAAAAGCAAAATAAAAACTATATACACAAAATTTCTAAATTGCGGGGGCGGGAGGGGGCGTGGCCAAAATTGAAAATAAACTTGATCTGCCTGCAGACATAAGAAGCATATGTCCCATACACGTCAAACCTCTATCTCTTACCATCTCTGAGATCTGTGCGTTCATACGGACAGACGGACAGACGGACAGACGGACATGGCTATATCGACTCGGCTGTTGATGCTGATCAAGAATATATATACTTTATGGGGTCGGAGATGCTTCCTTCTGGATGTTACATACTTTTGCACAAACTTATAATACTCTATGTACCTACGGTACAGAGTATAATAAGAAACACTATTGTCGCCAAATATGACAGGGAAATTTTCAACAAACAGCTGCAACATGCGCTGACAGGTTTCCAAATTTGACTGTCTTTGTTTTGGGCAGCACAACATCCTATAGGCACAATGCAATAAAAGAAAAATGTAATACTGATCATCAGATAATTCGTTTTTAAAAACCGAAATACCTGTGTACAGTAAGAATTGTCTAAATTCGGTGGCTTTCCATTTTAGCACTTCATTTAGCTCTCTGGGCTTTCTTGCGAATTCTTTGGGTACATTTTTCCGTAAGCTCCTTAATTTTTGAGATATACTTTTTAAATTCTCCTTTGGTATTTTACTGCAAATTTTGTTGGTCATTAATCTTATTATAAATTTGCACATGACTCATAAAACGATGAGATGCATACAGTCCAAGGGAATCTGAGTAACCATTCTAATGCTTAACTTTTCAAAGGGGGACTTCTTTGTCAAATATTGTTTTGTATGGTGATCCGAGTATTTTCTGTTCGTAAAATCTTCATCTGTTATTAAGTCTCCACACTCTGTTTTATAAGTTAATACGCCATTTAATTTTCGCGCTATTTGTGTACATTTTGAACATCCATGTGACGATGTGTGACCCTAGCAGGAGCATCACAAACAATGGCTCTGAGAATCAATCTAATGCGCCTTCCGCCAATCTCAATTCCATTATCTATTGAAATCCCCAACTCAGAAATAAATTTGCTTAAAAATTCTTCACAACGTTCTTTTTCATTGTCAATTTGTTCACAAGCTAAATTTTCATTTTCACTCTCCTCTTTGCTCGCCGCGACACTATTTAATTTGTAAAAATATTTTTTTTTATGTTCTTCTTTAAGCCTTCTAATATGCCTTTTGCTATACATTTTAAGTTTATTGTTATTAGATTAATTAAGTGCTTGTCTTACCTTTAAAATAGTTTTATTTTGTTTAGAATTCACTTAATTTCACTTGTTCACTTTTTTCACTTAGGGTACGTCAACTGCAAATGCTGTCACAATCTGAAGTAAACGGCAATAGCAAAGAATGTTCCAGCAATGCAGAAAACGCGTGCAAGCTAGAAGAAAAAATAACGGTGCTAGCATTGCATTTGATTTTGCTATTTAGCGAACAATGCGTGAACAACAGTAAAGTATCGAAATTTCGCTTACGCTTTGCGCTTTCCTTTTCATTTTTTTCGTACACTGGTTCGGCGTTCGTTTACCACAGGGTTACTCAGGAAAGTACCCATATACTCTGGTTCGTTGTGGGTTACAGAATATACAGGCCAAAAGCATTTTTATTTTTCCGGTGGTTCGACGTTCGTTTACCATAGGGCTACTGAAGAAAGTACCCATGTAAGAAAAAGCCGAGTGGGTAATGCGAGCATGGCCAATCGCCACCTTCAGTACTAGAGGGGAGTAACAGCACTTGCAAATGTCTGTACGAATTTTTGTGCGATGTTTCAATTTGACGAATTTAATTAACTTTATCTATTAGCACAATGTTTGAGATTGTCTTTTAGTTAATTAGTTTGTTTCACAATAATTCAATGTATGTAAATCACGTCGGGCGGGTCACCAAATGTTTGAAGCAACCGAGCTTTTTCGGCAGCTATTTATGTTTGTCCAGAAATGTTTTGATATTTAGATCTCCAAAATAAAATATACACCAGCTTCAACTTCCACTTAGATTCAATAATAAAAGTTTGATTATGAACAATGTCTCTGCCAATGCTCAAGACGAAGTGAAGTTAGATAAAAAGAACAAACGAAGGCAAGGCCTAGGCAAGACAGAGGCAGAGATGAAAAAATGAATAGATAATTGAGTAATTGAGTACTGGGTTGCCCATATTCGACGGACCCATGTTTTTTTAAAAAAATCAAAGAAAAAAATAAAAATTTGGCGGTTGGCAATCTTAATCATTTAATTTGTTCCAAGTAGATTTGTTTACATTAATTTTCGAATATGATATCTCTCAAATGGCCGCCTCTGGCGTTGATGGCGTATTGTGCCCTTTTTGCAGCATTTTCCATCGTTTTCGCCAACATTTCGGCCGGAATAGCGGCTATTTCTTCACGAATGTTGTCCTTGAGCTCTTCTACGGTCCTTGGCTTGTTAACGTAAACCTTTGACTTCAAATATCCCCACAAGAAGAAGTCAGGCGGCGTCAAATCGGGCGAACGCGGTGGCCAGTCCAAATCACCACTTTTCGACATCAAACGGCCCGGAAACAATTTCTTCAGAAAATCGATTGTTATGCGACTTGTGTGCGGTGGAGCGCCGTCTTGTTGAAACCAGAACTGCCTCATACGCTTTCGACGAATAATTGGCATCACAAAATTGGTCATCATGTCGCGATAACGCTCCTGGTTGATGGTAACAGCATGGCCATTTTCATTTTGGAAGAAAAACGGCAGAATGACCGTTTTCGCACTAACGCCGCACCAAACTGTGACTTTTTCGTCATGAAGAGGCACTTCTTGAATCTCCTGAGGATTTTCAGTGGCGTAAATACGGCAATTTTGCTTATTTACGGTCCCATTCAATGTGAAATGGGCTTCATCGTACAAAACGTTGAGTTTTCACAATTGACTTGTTCTGTTGAATGTAAATTTCAACTATTTCAGAGCGCTCGCGTGGCGTGTATTGTTCCATGGTAAAAATCTGCTTGGACTGACGCTTCAAACGCGGTATGTCATTAAGCGATCTGACATCTCTGTCAAAAGTTATGGCGTTGCCAGATGGGTCCGTCGAATATGGGCAACCCTGTAGATAAATGGTAATGAGAGCAAATAATAGAGAGAGATTAGATTTACAGTAGAACTTGATGCATAATGTTATTAGTGGTCTTTCCTGGGGGCCACCTACTGCTCCGAACACATATAATTAACACAAATAAAAGTTGAGTTTTATTTTGGGCCAAAAAAAAATAAAAATCATTAATAATTATGAATTAATTAATTTTTAAAAAATTTATTAGAAAACAAATATTAGTAGGGGGAGTAGCTTTGTGGTCCCTTTTCAAGGATATGCAATAACATTGGTGAAAATTCTAACACAGAAGCAAAAAAATAAAAAGCATTAATAATCATTATTTTTGAGTTTTATTTTTTTTGATCAAAAATAATGATTATGGTCTAAGTTTTTTAAAATCACTCAAAACTAATTATTATCATTGAAGAAAATCGTAAGAATCAGAAAAATTTTAAAATCATGGTGGATATGCAGAGATTGTACAAAAATAAAGATCTTGACCGACTTTCTTTCTTGTTTTCTATGTCTACTATAAGTTGGTGATTTTTTCATTTAAAAAAATTAAAATAATTATTATTTACGGTCCTGTTAGAAACTTAAAAAAAAACATAAAATTCTAAAATTGTTAAAAAAAATTATTTTTAGATAGCACAAAATTGATTTGCTCACAAATTTTGACTTTAATAACCCATAGATATGCATCTATAAGGCGTGGCTCTTTTTACAACCTCTTATTTTATAGGTTGGACAATTCTCTATCATATTTGCCATACAAGTTATTCGAATATCTTATTTGGTTCAAAAGTTATCATTTTTGAAACCGAAAAACTCAAATGGCCCCACTGTGCGTCATTGGCCATTGGGTTGATATTCGCTGAGGGAGTTGGTCCCTCTGAAATGAAAACGAATTAATAATTCGAATTTTCGAAAGTTGGCCAACTTTTTGCTATGTGAGTTACGTATGCAACACAAACCCAACCAGCTGCCAACCCGGCAGCTACGTTTGCCACACACGCCCAACCAACTGCTACCCCAGCAAAACCTCCCAGAGTCATCAACTCCAGCCAGTAACGTTGACCCGAGTGCAAATGCATTGCACAAGATCCGCCACATTCTATACGGTCAGCAACAAGTTAACAGCAGAAACGGTCAGCAATGTTCAATACCGAGAACTTTAGTTGACGTCAGCACTTTTCGCCTACCATAGCCCATAGCATAAGCTCATCTAAATTAAAAACCCAAAAGCAGACTTAGAATTAAATCGACATTCTAACCAAGAAGTACACTCGCTTTCGTCTTCTTTATTTAAGCCAGAAATTTCTTATATCCCAATCGCTCCCGGGACACGGTCGGTTGTGAAGTACCAAGTTGTCATATAATCCATATGTGTGTGCAAGAAAAGGAATTGACGTTTCTTTAGTAGTCCAAGGAAACAAAATTTGTTCAAAAGCAAAATAAAAACTATATACACAAAATTTCTAAATTGC
>JAWNNO010000693.1:0-46836 GCA_035044985.1 Lordiphosa fenestrarum
AAACAAGAAAGGGCGCTGCAGTCGAGTTTCCCGACCACAAAATACCCTGTTTATTTATTTTCATTTATTTGTTTTTGAATTTTTGAAGATGTCATCCTAAATGTAGGCAATACTTTTCTAGTCCTGCTGCTTTTATCAGCTCAACTGTTTCGCTTATAACTCCGGTGTTTTTGGCTCCACGAGGCTCTAACTTGAAAATTGTGGATCTGACGGCTTTTGAGGTCTTGGATTTATAGAGGAGGTCTAGGTTTTTTGGGGATAAAAGGGGGACGGGGTGGAATTTTTCAAATCTGAAACAAACTTGATCTGCGTACAGCATAAATCTACCTTCGTGCAAAAATTTGTGGCTCTATCTCTTATAGTCTCTGAGATCGACGCGTTCATACAGACAGACAGACGGACCGACGACAGACGGACAGACGGACATGGCTATATCGACTCGGCTGTTCATGCTGATCAAGAATATATATACTTTATGGGGTCGGAAAATTTTCCTTCTCCCTGTTACATACATTCGCACAACTTCATGATCCCCCTTTTCCCATTTTCAATGGGAACAGGGTATAAAAACTGTGGCAGGAATTTTTAGTTTGCTTTTTCGTTTGTTGTGTATCCAGCAACACGAACGAAATCCACACTTGTATAGATAGCGGCGTATCAATAGCGGCGTTTCGGAAGCGTGTGTGGAACGAGAAACAACTGATATTCAGGCCATGACTGTAAGAACGCCTGGACATATCTGCGCGACAGTTTGAGATATCATCGCAGCAAGCTGGCCAAAAGTGGCAGCGCGGGTGGCGTCGACCTGGATCAGCCCAGAGTTAGTGAACGTGTGGACTGGCAGTTCGCAGAGCATATGGCTTTTCTGCCTGTAATGTCGATGGAGAGACGGTAAGTTATAACCCGTCATAATTTTCCGCAACCATTTCATACTTTTTTCTAGTACCAAAACAAGTACCGTAGCGTTTGTGGACAGTCCAGCAGGCAGCCCCGATGCATGCTCAAGTCCCCAGACGAGTCCTCCTGGCTTAGAAGAACAAAACTGGGTCCTTACCACAGACTAGGAAAGTGTAGACCGTTCGGTTGCGCGGTCGCTTCGTTTCTGATGTCGGCTTCGCCAGCTGGCCGGGGCGCGCTGTTTTGAATTTTCGATCTTGTTTCGAAGTTGCGGGTGGGGTGGGTGGCTGCGTGCGTTGGAAGAGTGCCGGTATAGGGGACCCTTCATTTGAATTGTTTTGTATGGCGGGGTTTTAGTTTCGGCAATTTGTGATCAAATTGGATGATTTGGGTCTTGGGAATGATTGATTTTGGTGGGAGTGTGACCCAGCTCGGCATGTTGGTACTTTTAAGTGGCCAAAAGCCTTATTAAATGGTAAAAATTTGAGGAAACAAAATATTTTGTTTCAATGGGTGGGGCGATGGTTGTTATGCATGGCTCAATCCATATTGTTGCATTTGCTTATTTATTTGTTGGTCATAAATCCCTTGGCAAAATTGTTGTTTATTTATTATACTCTGTACCGTAGGTACATAGAGTATTATAAGTTTGTGCAAAAGTATGTAACATCTGTAACCTCCAGATGCTGTAGTGGATGAGGTTGTGCTGCTAGCGCGGCTGCGCTCAGGCAGATCCATTACAATGTCCGTTGAATGCAAGAATGTTAAGCCGAGTGGGACCCTATATAAACCGTAGCTCTTTCGGCGCAGTGGGGGAGTTAGTGGCTATATCCTTGATTCGGGCTATCACAATTTTAATTAAGGATCCCTACTGAAACTAAATCGATTTGAGAGCAAAACTCTCGAAACATCGATATCGACCAGGCAACACAGAAGGGTCAGTCAGAAGGACTGTCACCTTAGTGGTCCGATATGCACAGAAAACAAAATAAACTGGGACTTCTCTCATTAAACCCGCATTGGCGGTGTCTAAGCTGGTGTTTGACAACCGCGTCTTTACCCTACCCTACCATGGCCTCCATTTCAAATTCACTGAAGGACCCCATAAGACCAGTCACAACTGCACCTTTAGGTCACCATGTCAACAGGAAAATTCAGATATTTAGCACTTCATTATAATTCGGGATTTATTCATAATTGAGTTGGTAAGGGACGGATGAAAGCATAATTAAACAAAACGAGAGCGTAAGTTGAAGTCGGCCATGCCCGACTTCGAAATACCCGTTACTCAGCTCAGCTCGGATAAGTATGCAACATTTTTTTAACAACTCGGCCATTTATTATCCGATCCTTTTGAAAATTTGTGAGATTGTAGATATTGGCCACATAGACTACACTGAAAAATCTGAGCTCGATATCTTAAAAATTGTGGGAGTTATTCAATATTTTTTATTGCGGGGGCGGGAGGGGGCGTGGCCAAAATTTGAAACAAACTTGATCTGCCTACAGACGATACTAGCTTACGTATAAAATTTGGGTGCTCTAGCTCTTCTAGTCTCTGAGATCTAGGTGTTCATACAGACGGACGGACGGACGGACGGACGGACGGACGGACGGACGGACGGACGGACGGACGGACGGACGGACGGACGGACAGACGGACATTGCTATATCGACTCGGCTGTTGATGCTGATGAAGAATATATATACTTTATGATATCGGAGATGCTTCCTTCTGCCTGTTACATACATTTGCACGACTTTAGTATACCCTTTTTACTCTACGAGTAACGGGTATAAAAACTAAACCTATAAATGCCTAATGGCAACATAAACGCATTTGACTAATGCAACTCAATGGCTTTCAAACTGTAGGAAAACTTAGATTTAGGTATAAGCCTGTTTTAGAATAAGGAATGTTAAACAAAATTAGACAAATTCATAATATTTACTAAAGTGTTCAGGTGTGTGGGTAAATAAATTCAATTTAAAATTATATAAAGATAGCAAAATTTAATTGTTGACTGCGTTTATCTGTTTCATAATTGGAAAATCGTTTTCTTGGCTATTGGAGTTCAGGGCTATTTGTTTTCGGGCTTTTAACTCAAGGTATGGACATTTGGAAATCTTGTGTTTATGGTTTTTAGTTTTTCAAAATTGTAGCATATTTAAAATCAAAAGGGGTTTGTGTTTTATTTTTTTTTTAAATGCAAGACGGGAATATGTGGTTGTTCACTTACATACATACAGCAGCTCCCAGCGATGAAAGGCCTTCCAACGATGGTTGTGTTGTTGTTGTTGTGTTGATGTGTAGGTGTGTTTTAATATATGTGGGTATTTATATAGATATGGGAGGGGTAAGAAAACTGATTGTAAATTCTTTAATTTTACTCACTTTTAAGTTTTAATTATGCTTGGAATATTTGTTTTGATTTTTACTTCTCTTTTGTGCCTTCCAGAAATTCAGCTCTGCGACTGCGCGAAACTTCGAGCTTTTTCTCGGATGCACGCAAGCGCCAAGGTGAATTTGAGGGCACAAGAACAACGTGGGGGGGAAAGAAAAGAACTAAAAGCTCTGACAAAAAAATAGCACTAAAGAAAATTCGCTATGGGAGGGCTATGTACTTATGAATTTTCTAGGATTTTTCACTGCTAATCACACCACACACTCTGGGGAGGTTTTTGCCTCCTTTTCCTAGCCAATTCTGGCTATTTTGGCCCGATAAATCCGGGCGACCGACTGGGCACAGCTTCAGCTGGCGGCGCGCAACGCAGACTGGGTCAAAGCAGCTTTCGGAAGCTTCACTTCCACGGCAACGGGGAACTGGGAATTCGTGGTGAATCCAGCTCTCTTATGCTTCAATTGGGGATCAGGGCTCTCTCCAAATTTTATGCCCACATTCCAGCCTCAGCCAGACCTCTACTCCAATTGGACTCCAATGAGGTGCAGCGATATGTATAGCAAGTAGAATGTGGGCGGTGGGCTGATCTTTGGCTGATCAGTGACTGCCAAACTGTAACATAATTTGAGTCACAAATGGGCCTGCTAAAAGGCAAAAAGGCGGAACTGCACTTACCAGCAAGGTTTTTAATTGCACAAAACACAATAATTGCGGACTTAGATCTCGCTAGTAAGCCTGGGTACTTTAGGTTTCGTTCAACAATATTTGAATAGAAAAGAATATTTAATTATTCTTGCAAACCACGAGGCTAATTTCTTGTCTTTTTTTTTTTGCAGCAGATGGGCTTCAATCAAATAATGCAAAGAACAAGTGGCCATGTGCAGCCCTCGGAGGGTTCTTATAGGCTTAAGGCAGAGCTTTAAAACCGGGTACAATCGGTTAAGAGTGGAGGGCAATTTAGCTCGCTTCTCTCAAAGTGCAGCTTTGGGATAAAGAGCGACATTTCCCTAATAACTATTAATCTAAGCACCCATTTATCGCATGCAACATTTATATGCAAGCAGAACTGCGATAAATTCAGCATGACTGATAAAAGAACATAAAACAATACCAACCGAGCAACCGCGAACGTTACACATCCAGAAGGAAGCATCTCCGACCCCATAAAGTATATATATTCTTGATCAGCATCAACAGCCGAGTCGATATAGCCATGTCCGTCTGTCCGTCCGTCCGTCTGTCCGTCTGTCTGTCCGTATGAACGCGCAGATCTCAGAGATGGTAAGAGATAGAGGTTTGACATGTATGGGACATATGCTTCTTATGTCTGCAGGCAGATCAAGTTTATTTTCAATTTTGGCCACGCCCCCTCCCGCCCCCGCAATTTAGAAAAAAAAAGAAGTGGGCGTCGTGGAACACCCGGTACGAGCGAAGCTCTTTACGAGGGATAATCATAATCTGATTTAAAAATACAATACTGGCAAATCAAAACTACTTTTTGTTTTGTATATTGTAAATGTAAGAGCAACGTGAGAGCATAAACCAAAACCCACAAAGTGGTGTTTGAAAATTATCGATAGTGAGCACAATTGATAGTCTTGAAAATCGTTAACAGTAAAAGTCGAACCTGGCAAATATCAAGGCTAAAGACGCTAAAGGAGAAATCGTTCAAAACTGGACCGACTGATTAGACAGTGATGGCCAAACGGCTCCGGAGCATCGAATGTCGATTCGTAAATGTAAAACCTGCTTCATAGCGGCAGTTCAAAATACCGTATCGCTATCGTGATACTAGCAGACGCCTGGGCGACGCACAATGACCAGACTCGCGAATTTTGCATTTCAAAAATCAATTTTCGATTGTCGATTTTTTTGAGCATATACAGAGTGAAAAACCGTGAACATTGGTGTCAATATGAGCACATTCGTTGTCAAAAACTAATTATGAACGGATTTTCAGTTTTTGAGAATATTTTAAACTAAAACGAGAAAGCTAAGCTAACTTCGTCTGTGCCGAAGTTTTCGCTTAAATATTTTCAAAAAATACTGATTTTCCCATTTTCCGACCTATTGTTCGTATGTGAGCTATTTGATATAGTCATCCGATTTGGACAAAAATTTGTAAAGCTATATGAAAGCATGTAAAACAAACCAATGCCAAATTGCAGGATGCTACCATTAAAAGCAAAAATGTTTTTCTAACTAAGACTGTTTTTCAAAAATATCTTTTTAATGGCAGCTATACCATGTTGTTGTCCGATTTTAATAAAACTTGGGAGAACTATAAAAAAAACATAGAAAACCTACGATTACAAAGTTTGGAGACGTTTCCATTGAAAAGAAAAAAGTTTTTCTCACTAAAAATAGTTTTCCGACCGATTGTTCCTATGGGAGCTATGAGATATAGTCATCCGATCCGGTCGGTTCCGACATATTAGTAGTGTGCAGCAAAAAGAAGACTCTGTGCAAAATTTCAGCTCGATAGCTTTAAAACTGAGAGACTAGTTCGCGTAGAGACAGACAGACGGACAGACGGACGGACGGACAGACGGACGGACAAAGCTCAATCGACTCAGCTCGTCACCCTGATCAAGAATATATATAGTTTATGGGGTCGGAAATGAATATTTCTATGCGTTGCAAACTTCTGGGCAAAATTATAATACCCTTTGCAAGGGTATAAAAATAAAAAAATTTCTGACTTACTGTGAGTGGAGCCCAAGACGCCCAGCGCGCAACGACGCGACGGCGGACGTGTTAGCTCGTTAGGCTGTTGCCAAGCCGCACGTCAGAATGGATACTTATACTTTTCGGTGATGAACATTTGTTCTCAAAAATTTGAGAGCACATTCTGTTCTTGTTTTGAGATGAAATAATCTTATTTTCTGAATGGGGGGCTATGGGTGCTGAAGCCCCCCCCCCCCCAAACGCTGCTGACTTTGCAAAGTCAAAAGCGTAGCCAAAAAATCTGTCGCAAAGACAATCGTTTTCTGGATTTACCCCCCAGTCGACCGTCCGTAAAAGAGCTTCGCTCTAAAAACGTCATATCTCCCACAGTCTTGAAGATAGATGGCTTGTTCCTTCTGGACATATTTAGTTATTAGAATAACTTATCGATCCGCTAAAGGAATGAAGAAGATCGGATGAACGGTTTTCGAGTTATGATCAAAAGACAAAATTTCTTGGTACAGAGTATGTTATAGTCGGGCTTGACCGACTTTCTTTCTTGTTTTTACATTGGTCTCTTGTTGCGGCTGCGGACGGACGTCGGGGAGCGCAGCCCTGTTAGGGTTCGACAGCGCGCTCTCAAGTCTGTTGGTTTCGGATGCGGCCGGACGTCGAAGCCTTTTAGGTTCGACAGCGCCGCTCCCCAGTGGCGCAAATGCTCATTATTACGTCCATTATTAATGCATTACCTCTCGCCTGTATGCATTCAAAAACCCAATACAACCTGCCTTACTTTTTTAAGAAATGGCCAAATTTTCCGCACGGTACATGAGTTTATTGAATTTTGTAATGCAGAAAGTAATGACGTGCCGAAGATTCTTTCGGGTCCCCATTACACAAGCGTATTCTTTTACCATATTGTAATGCAGAAATTCTCGAGCCTGAATAAAATGCAGATTACAATTTCAAAATCGCTCATGGGTTAGTAAGCACATTACACAACTAAATATACCTGTAACGCATTTTGCTGCTATATAATATGGATTACTTTCTTGTAGAGTAATAACATAAATAATGGATTACAAAATTAAATAAATAATCGCTCCAGTAATGTAGTTGTTTTTTATTTAAATTTTCATTTAAAAATTTTATTATTCGAAATAAAACCAAAAAATAACATTGTTTTTTAACTTTTAATTAAAAATTAATATTATAAACGAAAAAAGGAACAATTTTTTTTAAACATTACATTATAATCATATATACATATAAACAAAAAAAAATAACAATATTTTTCAGTCTTTCATTGAAATTAAAAATAAAAATTCGTATACATTATTCTTATTACATTATCTATAATAGGGCAAAGCCTAATAATAACAAGTAAGGGCGCTGCAGTCGAGTTTCCCGACCACAAAATACCCTGTTCATTTATTTTCATTTATTTGTTTTTGAATTTTTGAAGATGTCATCCCAAATGTAGGCAATACTTTTCTAGTCCTGATCAACAACTGGGGGGCTGTTTTTATCAGCTCAACTGTTTCGCTTATAACTCCGGTGTTTTTGGTCCGATCTGATTGTACTTTTCAGAATAGATAGATATTGAGCCTAGCTTGATGTATACTAAACCACGAGGCTCTAACTTGTGGAAATTGTGGATCTGACGGCATTTGAGGTCTTGGATTTATAGAGGAGGTCTAGGATTTTTGGGGATAAAAGGGGGACGGGTGGAATTTTTCAAATCTGAAACAAACTTGATCTGCGTACAGCATAAATCTACCTTCGTGCAAAAATTTGTGGCTCTATCTCTTATAGTCTCTGAGATCGACGCGTTCATACAGACAGACAGACGGACAGACGACAGACGGACAGACGGACATGGCTATATCGACTCGAGAATATATATACAAGAATATATATACTTTATGGGGTCGGAAAATTTTCCTTCTCCCTGTTACATACATTCGCACAACTTCATGATCCCCCTTTTCCCATTTTCAATGGGAACAGGCAAGGGCGTAGCCAGCTTTCGGCGAAGGGGGGGGCAACACAATTTTTCCAGCCCTTAAAACTCCAAAAACTTCCAAAAAGTAACCGTAAATTTTTACAAGCCAATTGAAATTATTTAAGGGGGGGCAACGGCCCCCCCCTGCCCCCCCTGGCTACGCCCTTGGGAACAGGGTATAAAAATAATGAAGAAAATGTTAATATAAAGAGAATACATTTCACATCATTGATGTAAATATGGATGATTTAAATATAGATTATGTAAATAAATTATATGTATTTATACTTATACAAATTTATCAAATATTTATATTTACATATTTTCATTATCTATATTTAAGTCATCCATGTTTACATCATTAATGTTAATATTTTCATTTGTATTCATTAAAACATTTTCATCATTATTTGTATTATTAGGTTTTGTCTTGCTGTCGAATTTTTGTTTCGCCAGCCGCCCTTTTTGAACGCGAAAACAGTTCCTGATGGTAGCGATGTAGCTCTTGTTGGTCCAGCCTTCGGTCTTAATAGCATCTGTTAATTAAAAACAAGAAAGAAAGTCGGTCAAGCCCGACGATAACATACTCTGAACCAAGAAAATTTGTCTTTTGATTATAACTCGAAAACCGTTCATCCGATCTTCTTCATTTCTTTGGCGGATCGATAAGTTATCCTAATAACTAAATATGTCCAGAAGGAACAAGCCATCTATCTTCAAAACTGTGGGAGATATGACGTTTTTTCTAAATTGCGGGGGAGGGAGGGGGTGTGGCGAAAATTGAAAATAAACTTGATCTGCCTGCAGACATAAGAAGTATTTGTCCCATACATGTTAAACCTCTATCTCTTACCATCTCTGAGATCTGTGCGTTCATACGGACAGACGGACGGACGGACAGACGGACATGGCTATATCGACTCGGCTGTTGATGCTGATCAAGAATATATATACTTTATGGGGTCGGAGATGCTTACTTCTGGATGTTACATAATTTTGCACAAACTTATAATACTCTATGTACCTTCGGTACAGAGTATAATTATTAATTTGTTGTCATTGAAAATAAAAATATAAATAAATAAATAAAAATAAAAGTTATATTTGCTAAGATATTAATAATATATTATTTATATGTTAAATTATTATTTATTACTATATAAATGCTAAAATTGGCTTGATTGCAAGTCTTATAATGTTAATGTACGCATATAATTACATGCATATGTATTTACATATGCAAGTGTGTATATTGCACGTGCACATAAACTTAAGCGCGTAAAATAATTGCCACCGACAAATAAATTGACAAAATTGCAATATATGAGTATCCTTATGTGGGTACAATAATTGCTTTTTAACTAATTCAATGCAACAAGCCAATTTCACAAATATAATATTATAACTCACTGCGAAGAACTTTCCTGTTTAATTTACGTCCACACAACACAAGAATTGCACAAAAGTGACGCGCGCCGCGTGTGTAACGAATACGGAAATCATCACACAGATGCAATTATGCATTAGTATTTACACACATTAACACTGTACACACAAAAGGAATAGGCATAGACAAAAAAACCGAACGAAAGAACGCGTGCCACGCACAAAACGAAAAGTGCAAAAAACGAATGACGAAAATCGTTTCATGAGTAGAGGGGAAGGGGCGTACAAAAACGAAGTCAACAACAGCTCGGTGCTTTCGTGCGAGAATTCGTTTTTATTCTGGCCATTACAAATGCGCTGAAAAAAAATCTCATGGGTAATGCATTACATTGTGGCTCGTACGTAATGCATTTTTTCGACCAACCACATTCGGCCCAGCGCCACTGGGCAGTCGAATCCCGAGCGAGAGAGAGAATTAGTCTCTTTTGTTTCTCTCGCTGTCCGCTTGTGGCTCCCCGCACTTCCCTCGAAAGCAAGCTCGAAGTCAAGAACGTTTTTCTGCTTGAATCCGAGCAGATTTAGTCTTAAAAAAATCAAGAAGAAAAATACTAAATTGAAGCTGAAATCGTGCTTGCCGATTCGTGCTTCATTTCTCTGGGTGTATACCATATAGATTTGGCAGAATTATGGAGAAGCATTAGAAACTAGTAAATACGGAGTTTGGAGACGTTTGCAATAAAAACAAAAAAGTTTTTCTCACTAGAACTAGTTTTTCGACCGATCGTTCCTATGGCAGCTATATGTTATAGTCATCCGATTCGGCCGGCTCCGACAAATGTGCAGTCTACTTGGACCAGAAGACTTCGTGCAAAGTTTGGTGGCGATAGCTTAAAAACTGACAGAGAACATAGCATAGAAACAGACGGACAGAGGGACATAGCTATGTCGAGTCAGCTCGGCATGCTGATCAAGAATATATATATTTATGTGGTCGGAAGTGCTTCCTTCTTTGCGTTACAAAAATCTGAACAATTTCAATATACCCTCTGCAAGGGTATAAAAAACGCGCCATGAACTCTACCTCAACGGTGGTGTGGAAATGAGTTTATTAAAAGATTGACTTCATTAGACCTCATTAATTGATTGATTTGCATTGATCTGATATGGATGCTAGTTCCAACATGTGCTTTATGTTGTTATGCATCGTACTTAGATTGACAAAAAATTAGTTTCGTCACAGAAGTTCACAAAAATAGAAAGTCTTTGACTTCTTTTTGAGGCTCGTTTGAACTTGTTTCTTTTTGTCATTGTGAGTAGGAGCCTTGAATATAAAATGTGCAATCAGGTTTAATGTTCCCTTTTCCAAAAACGCCATAAAATGTTCAATCATCTGCCAACTAATGTTTTGTTTGTCAATTGCTGCAACCGATTTTTTATATTTTATTTTGAATCTCTTCTGATCTGACAGATCTGAATAACTTAACAACTTTAGACGTATAAAGTGATGATGTATCGATATCTGATAAATTCAGTACGATCTTATTTGGTATCAGCAGGAGGTCTTCGTCCAGCGTCCAGCCTTCCCAGGAGAACCTGAGTTGCATTTTCAAGATATCGATAAGTGTGGCGCGCAGAGGCGAGACTCTGATTTAATCGATTGCGACGGGGTGGCAGCGCTGCCTCGATGATCGGGGATAGAGCGCCCCCTGGCGAGTCGAAGGGGCTAACGATCCACTGCAAGGGGAGAGGGGAAACTTTGGTAATGCAACAGGTGCAGTCCCTTTCCCTCCCACATCCCATAGCATAATTGGGCCATGGCCACAGCCAAGGTCAATAATGGCGCGATGACGAGCCAATAAAAGAGGGCGTGAGAGGCAGAATGAAAGCATAAGACGAATTAAGCCGACAGCGGGCAGGCAGTTTAATTTTTTCTTGGAAAAAAAAAATATATATATATCTCTAACGGGTTGGCAAACGTGCGGCAAATATATAAAACGTGCTAGTGGCCAAATTAAAATTGCGGGCTTAAGTCCGTAAGAAAGTGAATAAATTTAATCCAGCCGAAAGTGAGTAAAAGTTCGCCTAGAAAACGAGTGTGAGGCTTATGAATTTTGTGTCCCACAGGGAGGAGGCCAGAGGCTGCCAACCAAAGCTCTGGTCGAAGGTACCTTTTAGTGGCGCCCAAAAAGGTCCCGAGTTCTACGAGAGCCCTGGCAGAGTCAAAGAGGTCAAAGAGTGAGTCCATTCCACACGGCCGAAAGGTCGAAAATTTACGTTTGAGAGTAGCAGGAACCTCTCGGCATATAAAAGCCAAACCGCAGAGTGCGATCCGCCCAAGCGCTGAGTGCAATTTTTGTTCCGGACTTCCAAATTCATCCCCGAATTTATCCAAAATCGGGGTGTCCTAACCCTGAAGTTCCTAGCCTGCTGAATCGGCAGGCCCATTGTGGCCATTCCCAGCAGGACTTCCGATTGGCTGGCCCAAATTAATGCATTGGCCATTCTCATTTATTTATAACTATTTATTTATTTATATTTATTTATACATATTTATCCACATATTTTTTTATTGATGCATATTTTCCCCGGAGGGTCATATATACTTAAACCATTTCCATCATATTTTTGTTAGTCGTGTAACTTTTAGGAAATAAGCATAGTCCCATTTTGTTTCTTGTTTTGAAGATTAGCTGCAGGTGCGTGAGCTCGGATGAGGCGAGTGTAGGGAAAACCTAGAACGAAAAGGGGAAGCTACGTTGGGTTATTAATGGTCGCATATTGCTATTAAATTTAAATTAAACTTTCCTTCTACATCGTTTGGAGCTCCAATAGGATGGGTAGGGGAAATATTGAACCTAAGTAAATAAGCGAAAATCCCAGATCTTCCCCAAATTCGACTGGTCGTCCTGTAAGAAGTCGCAGGTCCGCCCTAGCTCGCGGAAAGCAGAGATTAACAAATAAAGAAATTGGAAATAATATGTTAAACATTAGAGATTATGGAAAAATATGCTAAATTGATAGATGTTATTATTGGGAATTGTCAATCCTTAAAATATGTATAAATTGAGAAACGAAATTATTGTCAATTAAAATGTTAAGTGTAGTAAGCATGATGGTTTAAGTCCTTTTTGTATGGGGAGGAGGTGACGATCTGACCATGGAATAGGCCGATCCCGGAACGCGGCAGAAGACGTTTCTAGCGATTTTGATGAAACATGCAGCAAAATGGTTGGAAAATTATTGCCAACAATTGACACTACTGTCAAAGAGAATTAAAGCGTTGTTAGTTTTCGGAGTCTGCAAAGACTAACAGCTGATTTGCAAAGTAATGAAGAGAACGAAATTCAATAGAAGTAATGGCTGCCTGGCAAAATGCGAGGTTGCCAAATAGCTTGTTTTGGTTGACTTAAGGGGGTCTTCTGGTTTAAACGGCCGAATTTGACCTGTTTTTATCGTTTTATCGTGGAAAGAAAACGCGTAAAGATTTTTTAATTCTGTTTGTTGTATTTGGTAGGGCGATTTGTTGAGAAAAATACAAAATTAAAAAAGAAGGAATTTATGGGGAGGTTAAGAAGTTCTCGGCCTCCAAAGTAGGGTATAAAAAAAAAATTATGTCCAATGTTTCCACGATAGCGGGAGTATACTTCATCTTAAAGAAAAACGAAAATCAAGGAATTAGTTAGCATGAATGCCGCTATAGTGTGAACCTCCAGAAAAAAATTACAAATTTTTTTTCCAGAAATGGTAGCCATTTGAGAATGAAAAAATTGATTTTTCACACTTTTTTTGGATTCCAGTGTACAAAAAAAAATAGTAAAAAATAGTTTTCGGCGATGATCGAGGTTCACACGATAGCGCCGTTAATTCAGCGTCGTTTAGCTTTTATTTCATCAAAATCGCTATGAGATATAGTCATCCGATCCGGTCGGTTCCGACATATTATTAGTGTGCAGCGAAAAGAAGACTCTGTGCAGCACGTCTCGATTGCTGTCGGCCAGAAATAAGGTTCTCGCCAAAGCAGTCGCCAAAGCATCCTTCATGACACCTTCCGAAAATGGTTTTCCCTCCCAACAGACCCTGATGGCTGCCGCAACAGATTTTGAAAAGATTTGTGCTGAGTGTTTCACGCTCATCTTTTGAAAGTTGTTCGGGTCTACGTGGGCTCCGGTCAGCTTGGGCAGCATCCTGGTCGTTCCGCTCGTTTGGTCAATCCTGTACAATTCGGCAATAACCGCCCAACTGGCGAATCCCATAGGAGTGTGAACTTTACAATTTGTCAAGCAGTTTCTGAAGCTTTTCACTATGTGGATGTAGTCGTAAAGAAGATAAATTTTCTTCCTATTTCTTATACAGGGTTGTCTATATTCGACGGACCCATCTGGCAACGCCATAACTTTTGACAGAGATGTCAGATCGCTTAATGACATACCGAGTTTGAAGCGTCAGTCCAAGCAGATTTTTACCATGGATTAATACACGCCACGCGAGCGCTCTGAAATAGTTGAAATTTACATTCAACAGAACAAGTCAATTGTGAAAACTCATTATCATGTCCGATGAAGCCCATTTCACATTGAATGGGACCGTAAATAAGCAAAATTGCCGTATTTACGCCACTGAAAATCCTCAGGAGATTCAAGAAGTGCCTCTTCATGACGAAAAAGTCACAGTTTGGTGCGGCGTTAGTGCGAAAACGGTCATTGGGCCGATTTTCTTCCAAAATGAAAATGGCCATGCTGTTACCATCAACCAGGAGCGTTATCGCGACATGATGACCAATTTTGTGATGACAATTATTCGTCGAAAGCGTATGAGGCAGTTCTGGTTTCAACAAGACGGCGCTCCACCGCACACAAGTCGCATAACAATCGATTTTCTGAAGAAATTGTTTCCGGGCCGTTTGATGTCGAAAAGTGGTGATTTGGACTGGCCACCGCGTTCGCCCGATTTGACGCCGCCTGACTTCTTCTTGTGGGGATATTTGAAGTCAAAGGTTTACGTTAACAAGCCAAGGACAGTAGAAGAGCTCAAGGACAACATTCGTGAAGAAATAGCCGCTATTCCGGCCGAAATGTTGGCGAAAACGATGGAAAATGCTGCAAAAAGGGCACAATACGCCATCAACGCCAGAGGCGGCCATTTGAGAGATATCATATTCAAAAATTGATGTAAACAAATCTACTTGGAACAAATTAAATGATTAAGATTGCCAACCGCCAAATTTTTATTTTTTTCTTTGATTTTTTTAAAAAAAACATGGGTCCGTCGAATATGTATACTGCATGTCGGCAAATGATTCAAGTGAGCTGAAGACCGACCGATTGGAGCTCCCCTGATCGCAGATCAGTGCTCGGACCTTGAGCCCCAGCCTCTCCAATACGGCCAAATTCTCCAGAAGAATTTCTTTGAGCGTCGCTTGCGTCGTATGGTGCCCGCAGTAATAACAAAAAAATTACTTCCACGGCTGCACGATTCCCTTTACTTGAGAGAAAATTTGTTGCCAAATCCCGCTCTCTAACACCACGACCGTAGTCGACGAAGCCATCAATCTGGTCGGTGCTGGAATTATACTCTAATTCCGTCCGACCGAGAATTTCATCAAAGACGATGTAGCAGTTCATCTCGCTCTCCGACATGACCATGACGTGCTGATGGATGTTATCGCACACCATTTGGTCAATGCCGGGCGCAATTCGTCGAATAGGGCTCGAATTAAAAAGCGTTCTCGGATGTGGCAATGGGAGCTGAAGACCAGAAGGCATGTATCGGTAGCATTTGGTAGAACGGTAGTTGATGTTCATGATGAAATTTTTCTCTACAGCATTGTACTTCCTGCATTGCAAAAATGCGGTGTTGCCGATTTTCATATTTTCAGTGACATGCGCACAAGCAAATTATCAAAACACAAATCCACCGCTGATGTACACATGCAGCCACAGGCAACATGCGCGAGTGGATATGTTCATATAAATTGAAAATAGTCTTTATTTAATTAGTTGCCAATTTTATTAACAGATTAAGCTACCATTACAAATGAAATGGGAATGAGATTGGGATAATTTTTTTTTCTTATTAATTAAAACCACATGTAAAATATTCTACTTAAAATTTCATTCATATAATATTTTAATTTATATGGGTAATGATTTTCATATGAGTGCGCAAGCTTACAGCCCGGCGCACAGGAAAACAAACAAGACAAGAGCAGAGGAACAGAAGCAAAGACAATGCCCAAAGCGTTCGAGTCCGAAAAGCCAATGCTTTCGTCTCCGAAAACTGCCTAGGCCTCGATAGCCGCATTGTTTTTTTCGGACTTAATTTGAGAGAGCGAATCATCTCTTGGTATTTAATTCTCTTTGCTTAAGACCCAGTGGCGCTGGGCCGAATGTGGTCGGTCGAAAAAATGCATTACGTACGAGCCACAATGTAATGCATTACCTATGAGATTTTTTTTCAGCGCATTTGTAATGGCCAGAATAAAAACGAATTCTCGCACGAAAGCACCGAGCTGTTGTTGACTTCGTTTTTGTACGCCCCTTCCCCTCTACTCATGAAACGATTTTCGTCATTCGTTTTTTGCACTTTTCGTTTTGTGCGTGGCACGCGTTCTTTCGTTCGGTTTTTTTGTCTATGCCTATTCCTTTTGTGTGTACAGTGTTAATGTGTGTAAATACTAATGCATAATTGCATCTGTGTGATGATTTCCGTATTCGTTACACACGCGGCGCGCGTCACTTTTGTGCAATTCTTGTGTTGTGTGGACGTAAATTAAACAGGAAAGTTCTTCGCAGTGAGTTATAATATTATATTTGTGAAATTGGCTTGTTGCATTGAATTAGTTAAAAAGCAATTATTGTACCCACATAAGGATACTCATATATTGCAATTTTGTCAATTTATTTGTCGGTGGCAATTATTTTACGCGCTTAAGTTTATGTGCACGTGCAATATACACACTTGCATATGTAAATACATATGCATGTAATTATATGCGTAC
Source organism: Lordiphosa fenestrarum (assembly GCA_035044985.1). Classification (NCBI taxonomy): domain Eukaryota; kingdom Metazoa; phylum Arthropoda; class Insecta; order Diptera; family Drosophilidae; genus Lordiphosa; species Lordiphosa fenestrarum. Next base: position 16,355 of record JAWNNO010000693.1, read on the forward strand.
ATTAACATTATAAGACTTGCAATCAAGCCAATTTTAGCATTTATATAGTAATAAATAATAATTTAACATATAAATAATATATTATTAATATCTTAGCAAATATAACTTTTATTTTTATTTATTTATTTATATTTTTATTTTCAATGACAACAAATTAATAATTATACTCTGTACCGAAGGTTCATAGAGTATTATAAGTTTGTGCAAAAGTATGTAACATCCAGAAGTAAGCATCTCCGACCCCATAAAGTATATATATTCTTGATCAGCATCAACAGCCGAGTCGATATAGCCATGTCCGTCTGTCCGTCTGTCCGTCCGTCCGTCTGTCCGTCTGTCTGTCCGTATGAACGCACAGATCTCAGAGATGGTAAGAGATAGAGGTTTGACGTGTATGGGACATAGCTTCTTATGTCTGCAGGCAGATCAAGTTTATTTTCAATTTTGGCCACACCCCCTCCCGCCCCCGCAATTTAGAAAAAACGTCATATCTCCCACAGTTTTGAAGATAGATGGCTTGTTCCTTCTGGACATATTTAGTTATTAGGATAACTTATCGATCCGCCAAAGAAATGAAGAAGATCGGATGAACGGTTTTCGAGTTATGATCAAAAGACAAATTTTCTTGGTACAGAGTATGTTATCGTCGGGCTTGACCGACTTTCTTTCTTGTTTTTAATTAACAGATGCTATTAAGACCGAAGGCTGGACCAACAAGAGCTACATCGCTACCATCAGGAACTGTTTTCGCGTTCAAAAAGGGCGGCTGGCGAAACAAAAATTCGACAACAAGACAAAACCTAATAATACAAATAATGATGAAAATGTTTTAATGAATACAAATGAAAATATTAACATTAATGATGTAAACATGGATGACTTAAATATAGATAATGAAAATATGTAAATATAAATATTTGATAAATTTGTATAAGTATAAATAAATATAATTTATTTACATCATCTATATTTAAATCATCCATATTTACATCAATGATGTGAAATGTATTCTCTTTATATTAACATTTTCTTCATTATTTTTATACCCTGTTCCCAAGGGCGTAGCCAGGGGGGGGGGGGGGCAGGGGGGGGGGGGCCGTTGCCCCCCCTTAAATAATTTCAATTGGCTTGTAAAAATTTACGGTTACTTTTTGGAAGTTTTTGGAGTTTTAAGGGCTGGAAAAATTGTTTTGCCGCCCCCTTCGCCGAAAGCTGGCTACGCCCTTGCCTGTTCCCATTGAAAATTGGAAAAGGGGGATCATAAAGTTGTGCGAATGTATGTAACAGGGAGAAGGAAAATTTTCCGACCCCATAAAGTATATATATTCTTGATCAGCATGAACAGCCGAGTCGATATAGCCATGTCCGTCTGTCCGTCTGTCGTCTGTCCGTCTGTCTGTCTGTATGAACGCGTCGATCTCAGAGACTATAAGAGATAGAGCCACAAATTTTTGCACGAAGGTAGATTTATGCTGTACGCAGATCAAGTTTGTTTCAGATTTGAAAAATTCCACCCCGTCCCCCTTTTATCCCAAAAAAACCTAGACCTCCTCTATAAATCCTAGACCTAAAAAGCCGTCAGATCCACAATTTTCAAGTTAGAGCCTCGTGGTTTAGTATACATCAAGCTTGGCTCAATATCTATCTATTCTGAAAAGTACAATCAGATCGGACCAAAAACACCGGAGTTATAAGCGAAACAGTTGAGCTGATAAAAGCAGCCCCCCAGTTGTTGATCAGGACTAGAAAAGTATTGCCTACATTTAGGATGACATCTTCAAAAATTCAAAAACAAATAAATGAAAATAAATAAACAGGGAATTTTGTGGTCGGGAAACTCGACTGCAGCGCCCTTACTTGTTATTATTAGGCTTTGCCCTATTATAGATAATGTAATAAGAATAATGTATACGAATTTTTATTTTTAATTTCAATGAAAGACTGAAAAATATTGTTATTTTTTTTTGTTTATATGTATATATGATTATAATGTAATGTTTAAAAAAAATTGTTCCTTTTTTCGTTTATAATATTAATTTTTAATTAAAAGTTAAAAAACATTGTTATTTTTTGGTTTTATTTCGAATAATAAAATTTTTAAATGAAAATTTAAATAAAAAACAACTACATTACTGGAGCGTTTATTTATTTAATTTTGTAATCCATTATTTATGTTATTACTCTACAAGGAAGTAATCCATATTATATAGCAACAAAATGCGTTACAGGTATATTTAGTTGTAATGTAAGCACATTACCAACCCATGAGCGATTTTGAAATTGTAATCTGCATTTTATTCAGGCTCGAGAATTTCTGCATTACAATATGGTAAAAGAATACGCTTGTGTAATGGGGACCCGAAAGAAACTTCGGCACGTCATTACTTTCTGCATTACAAAATTCAATAAACTCATGTACCGTGCGGAAAATTTGGCCATTTCTTAAAAAAGTAAGTCAGGTTGTATTGGGTTTTTGAATGCATACAGGCGAGAGGTAATGCATTAATAATGGACGTAATAATGAGCATTTGCGCCACTGGGTGCATGCAGCGAGGCCTCAACGAGGCCTCAGTCAGCCGAAGATCACTGTCATTTTAAACCTTGATGCGTGCGGTGGTACATAACAAAATAAGTGTGTGTGAAAAGTGAAAAAATAAAAAATGGACGAGAATGCAGACAAACTTAAAAACCTGCTGAAAGACTTTGAACTGGAGGAAGTGCTGAATTATTTAACCGGTGAGAAAAACTATGCAATTTTTTCCCGTAATTGTCGCCTTGCATTGCATGTGAATTATGTTTTTGTGTTAGTGTCTTAGAGTCTTAGGACCGATTTCTTATCTTCTAAATAGCTTCTATGTGTCACATAAACTCAGATTTTGCTCTGTTATTAGTAGGTTTATGTGACAGATAGTTCTATGTACAGGGTGCGCCATATAAAGTGTCGGTATGGCAACACTGAATAAATATAAAAACAAACAACCGATTGCTATATGTTGATCTTGTTCCTTTAATTTGGTCCTGTACAATTTATTTCGACTACTTTTTGAACACAACATCAATCAAGTGGCCGCCTTTATTGGCCACAACAAAATGTGCCCTTTTTGCGGCATTTTCCATCACTTTTTCGAGCGTCTCAGTCGATAAAGTGGCGATTTCGGCACGAATGTTGGCCTTAAGCTCTTCAATGGTCTGTGGATCGCTGGCGTAAACCTTGCTTTTTAAATAGCCCCACAAAATGAAGTCTGGGGCGGTCAAATCTGGAGATCTGGGTGGACAGTCAATATCGCCTCTTTTTGATACCAGGCGTCCAGGGAATTTCCGCTGTAATAAGTCGATTGTTTGATTTGCAGTGTGGCACGGAGCACCGTCTTGTTGGAACCAGTAACCGTCAAGACCATTTTCGCGCATTTGCGGGCAGACAAAATGTGCCAACATCCACCGATATCGATTTCCATCGACTGTTTCGTTTTCACGAAAAAATATGGCCCAATGTTGGTTTTGGCGCAAAACGCCGGACCAAACAGTCACTTTTTGGTCGTGTAAAGGTATTTCATGGATGCGGTGTGGATTTTCCGTGCCCCATATGCGACAATTTTGCTTATTAACACCACCAGAAAGCGTGAAATGGGCCTCATCGGTCATCAAAATTTGTTTCCAATTGTAAGCACAATTGAACGATTATTTTCGATGAACAGCGTCACTATTTCGGCACGGCAAAACATGTCTAACAAAAGCAATCGGTTGGTAAATGTCAAAGTTATTCAGTGTTGCCATACCGACACTTTAGATGGCGCACCCTGTAGAAGATTAGAAAACGGTCCTTAGAGTTCAAATATTGCTTTTTTTAGAAGAAAAGGAAACAAGCAACCTACTTTTTGTGTTCTTGCATACATGTATACATGATCAGCCGTCGCAATCGTTCAATTTTGTGAATCCCTGTACATGTTTGCACACACAGTCATATTTGTATATGTGAAAGCTTGCGTTTTAAAATGTATTGGGGCCTGACGCCTCCCTTCAGTACTCGTCATTAGTGAATCACCAAGGATTCACCGATGAATCAGTCATGGGTATCGAGGAATCATGGGTGAATTCCCATGCAAATCATACGTGAATTTAACATAGGCATGTCCTAGGCGGTCATGCATGACTACTCATGTGTGAATCACTCATGAATTCTTTCATCGATGATTCACGCATGATTTCTTTGCAAAATTCATTGATGAATCCACCTATAAATTCATATTTGATACACCAATGATTCTTGGATGACTTTTGCAAAGAAATCATAGGTGAATCATCGATGAAATATTTGCAAAATTCCTCAATGAATTCACTTATAAATTCAAATTAGATTCACCTATGATTCTTGAGTGACTTTTGGATGAGTGAATCATGGATGAATCATCAACGAAATTGTTCTCAAATTCATATATGATTCACCAGAGAATTGACCCTAATACATGCTCATTTTATTTAAATTAGTTTAAATTTATTCAATATATGTAAGAATAAAAGAATGCTAATGTTTAGCCGGCTAGAAAGCCGGCTGAAACCAGAAACAAATGTGAGTTTTCATTCTTGACCTCGAGCCGGCTAAACATTAGCATTCTATTATTCTTACATATATTGAATAAATAAACTAATTTAAATAAAATGAGCATGTATTAGGGTCAATTCTCTGGTGAATTATATATGAATTTGAGATCAATTTCAAAGAAGATAAAATAATAATAATTAATAACTGCAAAATTCACGTCTAAATAACAATATTAAATTACAAATATGGGCAAACTTTTGCAGCAGCGAGTACAGAGATATTTTTTAACCTGATGTGCTGGGGCAAAACGGATAGTTTATGAATTCAGCTCCCAAAAATACATTAAAATTGTTTGATTTAATTTATATTTTACTTATTTTTTATTAATTATTTTCTTGTTCTATGTTTTGATGGCGCCTCTTTTTGCATGCGTTATTTTTAACGCAGCACAACGCCTTGCTGCGCTGCTTCTCTGCAGGCTGAGTTGCGTCCATCTGTCGAACTGATTCTAGAATAAAGTTGTATTAGTCGGGAATTATATTATATTATATCTATAAGAAATATAAATTTACCTATGAGGGCCGAGAAAAAGTTCTCATAACACCTTAGACCCTTCTTATTTCGAACTCCATCAAGATTGAAGTCTAATATTATTTCCTCGGCCAACACTTGTTTAATGGACTTGGTCAGTGCGGCGTGGCCGAATAGTGACTTCATCTTATTTATCTGAAAATGTTTTTATTATTATTATTATAAGTTTAAATTTGAAAACATTATAATTAACTTACAAACAAAGCCTTGTTCTCTGGTGTTATGATCAAGTCGATGTGTGCCAGCTCAGATTCCGACTTAATTGGAAAATGAATCTCCAAGTCCTGCTCCTGGGCCTTCTCCTTCTTAGTGAGCTGCTTTAGCATAGCAGCCTGCGCAGCCACGGCCTCCGAGAGGACGATCATCTCCCTTGAGAGAACGGACATCTCTCTAGTGAGATTCGTCAGTCCCTCACGCAGCTCTTTGTTTTCCTCTAAAAAGAAATCAAAAAATAAGTGGGTTTCCTTTGGAAACTTGTAGGAATAAACTTTCAATTATTTGAATTTTTTATTAAATATCTAGTCATTTAAGCGTGTCTCAAATATAAATAAATTCTAAAGATTGGTACGGATCGGAATCCGCTGCTTCTTCAGCATCTATCCAAGACAGCAGACCCCAATGATAATTGGGAAAACACATTCTACGGACAGAACTTTACGACACATACTGAATCTTATAGTCGGCTTACTCAAAGCTAACTCACTCCAATCGGATCTGCTTTCCATTAAAATAAATTACGTAGCTTACCTCGGATGACGGCAATAATTTTTGCCTCAGATCCAGCTGAGTTCTGCTGGTTGCTTGCTGTAAATAGTAACTTATTAGCTTTATATGTTGACAAAACATATATATTTAAAAGGGAAAAATACTTACTGTCGGTCTCATTGTTGAGGCGCATAAATTTTTTGGGCTGCTGTCCTTCCATTCTAATTCAAAAATTTGCTTTGGTTAATTAAATAATACATACATAAATCACGATATGTTTTCATATTTTTAAAAATCATAATCTTAATTTTTTTTTTTTTTGGCTTTCGAACCATGGTTGGTGAATCTTCCAAAGATATCTAAAGCGCCGTCGCAACAGATATGTCCGATTCGTATTTTCAATACGCCTACGGACTAAACACCACCAACTTGCTTCACAGATTTCTTAAGAAGAAGTAGCAGATCATCAAATATAAATAATTAAATCAATAAAAATGTAAAAGTGGAGCTAGAACAATTTCTCCCTTATAGGGCATCGCCACGGCTTTCCTATGAAAGTCCGAAATGTTAATTTTTTCTAATTCTGATTCCTCGTTAAAATTCCCTATACATATCCCTACATCTAATGAACTTATGGGCTCATTATAAAAAGATCTAACCTCGCTAAATCTTCTCCCTACTAAAAAAATCTCTCCTAATTCTTCTATAATGGACTCTATTTTAATTGGGCAATATTCACCGACAAAGCAAAAGTTGTCTGGACTGCTGCTGCTAAGTACACATCCCTGCATATGTAGAATTTTGCCCACTAGTTTTATTTCATTTTCCCCCCCGCCCTCAAAGCTATCTTCAACTATTTTCCTATATATTTGTTGTAAGATCTGAGTGGGCTTTCGGACAAATCTCTTAAGAGTTTGCAAATAATTTTCGAAGGCGTACGACGAGCCTGCAACCGGGTCTCCGACTTGCTTAACTGTGTCGCCTACATGGAGCAAACCGTGAACATTGTAGTAAACACTATTCTCCCCAAAAACAAATGGAAAATTTTCAACAAATAGATTTAACATTTGTTGAGAATTTTCTATGTTAGTTGGCCCTTGTTTTGGGGAGCAGAGCAGTCCTTATGCACAATGCAATAGCAAAAATTCGTAATACTGGTCATCATTCATTGTATCTTTAAGGGCTACAATCCCAGTATGTAATAAAAACTGCCTAAACTCCGTGGCTTTCCAATTTGGAAGCTCTACCAATGTTCTCGGCTTGCGTGCAAACTCTTTGGGGATATAATTTCGCATTGATAGCAATATTTGGGAAATCTGTCCTTTGTCATCCTTTGACAGTTTTAATAGCATTTTATTATTATTAATTCTATCTAAAAATTTACGCCTGACACCCAACTCAACAAGATGCATGCAGTCGAGCGGAACTTGAGTAACCATTAAAACCCCAAGTTTTTCAAAAGCGGACTGAACATTCAAAAAATTAACATTATGATGTTGGCGATATTTTCTATTAAGAAAGTCTTCATCAGTAATTAAATCAGCACATGTTGTACTGTATGTTAAAACAGAATCTACTTTATGAGCTACCTGAATGCATTTGGAACAGCCATGACTGGATGTATGTCCTGGTGTGCCAGTTACAAATGCTCTTGCAGGAGCATCGCAAACAATCGCGCGAAGTTCTAGGTTTATTTTTATACTCTGTACCGAAGGTACATAGAGTATAATAAGTTTGTGCAAAAGTATGTAACATCCAGAAGTAAGCATCTCCGACCCGATAAAGTATATATATTCTTGATCAGCATCAACAGCCGAGTCGATATAGCCATGTCCGTCTGTCCGTCCGTCCGTCTGTCCGTCTGTCTGTCTGTCCGTATGAACGCACAGATCTCAGGGATGGTAAGAGATAGAGGTTTGACATGTATGGGACATATGCTTCTTATGTCTGCAGGCAGATCAAGTTTATTTTCAATTTTGGCCACGCCCCCTCCCGCCCCCGCAATTTAGAAAAAACATCATATCTCCCACAGTTTTGAAGATAGATGGCTTGTTCCTTCTGGACATATTTAGTTATTAGAATAACTTATCGATCCGCCAAAGGAATGAAGAAGATCGGATGAACGGTTTTCGAGTTATGATCAAAAGACAAAATTTCTTGGTACAGAGTATGTTATAGTCGGGCTTGACCGACTTTCTTTCTTGTTTTTGATGCGCTATTAGTGAGTTTTGAAATTCTGTCATGCGCATATTGAAAAAACTTTTGCGAGACCTTGTCGAAGTCCACTTCTTCCATGCTCGGGAACTTCTTTTTAAAAGCACCTGTAATAATAAATAATTAGATTGAGAATTAAGTTCAATTGCATAGTTCTTTCTTCGAATGGCCAAGGTAAGCGAAAATCCTCTTATGCACTGTTTTGTGATCGTTCCTCTCCACGAATACTTCTCAACCAACTCGTCCACAAATATTTTGCGCCAACACAAACGAATGTATTTGTCATATCCTTTTTCGATGAGCTCTTCGAAATTATTCACCTATGAAATAACAAGTAAGGGCGCTGCAGTCGAGTTTCCCGACCACAAAATACCCTGTTCATTTATTTTCATTTATTTGTTTTTGAATTTTTGAAGATGTCATCCTAAATGTAGGCAATACTTTTCTAGTCCTGATCAACAACTGCTCTTATCAGCTCAACTGTTTCGCTTATAACTCCGGTGTTTTTGGTCCGATCTGATTGTACTTTTCAGAATAGATAGATATTGAGCCTAGCTTGATGTATACTAAACCACGAGGCTCTAACTGAAAATTGTGGATCTGACGGCTTTTTAGGTCTTGGATTTATAGAGGAGGTCTAGGTTTTTTGGGGATAAAAGGGGGACGGGGTGGAATTTTTAAAATCTGAAACAAACTTGATCTGCGTACAGCATAAATCTACCTTCGTGCAAAAATTTGTGGCTCTATCTCTTATAGTCTCTGAGATCGACGCGTTCATACAGACAGACAGACGGACAGACGGACAGACGGACGGACGGACAGACGGACATGGCTATATCGACTCGGCTGTTGATGCTGATCAAGAATATATATACTTTATGGGGTCGGAGATGCTTCCTTCTGGATGTTACATACTTTTGCACAAACTTATAATACTCTATGTACCTTCGGTACAGAGTATAAAAAGAGTTGGGTTGTTTTAAATCAAAATAAAACTCTTTGTAATTTATTTTTCCTGAGCCATTATCACTATGATTCAGTAATTGTCGACTGTTCACAACATTTAAGACGCTACGCTCAACAATGTGGTTGTATAGCTGCTCCAAAACGAAGTCTCTTTTTCTGACCATTCGTTTGACTTCGCTTAAATAGTTTTCGAAGGGAAAAGCGCTTATGGTTTCCAAGGAACCATATACCAAAGCTTGGCTACTTAGGTGTGTTAGGCAATGAAAATTAAAAGTTATCACTGTGAAAGAGTAAAGTAATGGAATTTGCTCAACAAAATCGTTTTTATTTGCGTGTGGAAATTATATTTTTCGTTTGACAATAGTCTTTGTGCAAAAGAAGTTTCATTGCTAGGCTTAAAAGCATAAAATGTTTGTACCTTTCATTATCCAAAACAGATTTTAAAACTATTGGTCCAGTGTACAATAAAAATAAGCGGAATCTGTTGCTTTAAATCTTTCTAAGTCATCAAGGGATCTTGGCTTTCGATTAAACTCTTTTGGAACACATTGCCTTAACGAAACTAGCTTTGAACTGAGTAATGCTATTTTATCTTTGGACAACGAAAATGGATGACCTTTCCATCTTGCCCACGATACAAACAGAGTTTTCATAACTCCTAGGCATACGACGTGCATGCAGACAAATGGAAATTGTTCAACCATATCGATAGGTAGATTTTCTAGAGCGATTTGTGGAACCTTCTTCTGAAACCTTCGTTTGTGCGAAGGGCGTTTTCTTCTTTTTTAAATATAATGCGCGTTTGAAAACTTTCTCCCGTTTGAACACATTTGTTGCACAAATAGAAGCCTGAATGATGTTTCACTCGTAATATAAATGTACGGGCAGGGGCATCACAGACGAAGGCTGTTATAAGTATTTTAAATTGATTGTTGTGAAACGACATTCCACTTTCTGATAAGTCTTTTATCTCCATAGCAAACTCATTCAAATATTCATATGGGTCACTCGGCTTGGAACGACCAACATAAAGGCCAACTACCATAACGGGCTTAGTGCCTTCTACGTTTATTAAAATCGGCCAGGTCTGTTTTGTCGAGCTTTTAAATAAAGGCAGTCCGTCTACGTTAATATTTAGGCTTATATCAGATCGATCATATTTGTTTGTTGTCAAAAAGTCAGTGATTGTGTCCTTAATCCCGTAATTCACATATTCTCCTGGAAATCATTTTTTTTTTCAATTCTGCGCGGTGTGCATTTAAGCGTACGAACGTCCTTTGGCAATCCACTAATTCTTTCGGAAAGCAAACCTAGTAACTGATTGGATGCTGCTCTACTGATATTATTTAAAGAAAGCCACTGTGCTAGTCTCGTATTAAATTCTGTTACACCTTGCTCACAACATTTCCCTTCCAACCTATTTTCTTTCACATAAACATTGCTTAAAGCAACCAGCTCATTCCCAACAACAACGTCGCCACAATTATCAGCGTCATCCTCCATTACAACAACGTTCTCTTCGCTCCCGTTGCAGCTGCTTGGACGCATTCTTTTTCTTAAAGCAAAATGCTTTGCTTCAAATAGATAATGCCGGTGTTTCCTTTTGTGCGGCATGTCGTTAACACTAAAACAAATAACACATAGACAAAAACACTTTAGACAACACAATCATGTACAATTAAATCACATAAACTAATAATTTTTTACCGATTAATTGATTGACGATTAGCGGTTTAATAAAACAAAATTGAATGTCGCCGTCTGAATTCCAAGCGCTTCAAATACACACTAAAAGTGCAAAGTCGAAGTCCAACAAACGACGGCGACGCAGCGTCATTTTTCGGTCACTCTCTACCTGCTGCAGAGAGAAGCAAGATAAAAGAAACACACAAAAAGGTTCGCCAAAACTAGATGAAAAACGAATATTAGCGAATATTATTCTTCGCGGAATTTTCGTTCGAAGCGAACCTTCGCTTGGGATTAAGCCAAAAGTGGGAAGCCAAAAGCGCGCGCGCATTAATGCATTGAATATGTATGCAAGCTAACGCGCGCTTTTTGCATTGGTTACGTTTGGCTGTGTATGTATGCTTATTAGGCGTTTGGTGCCAATAACCAGTCGGACTTTTCATCATGAAAACGGTACTTTCTCATGCTTACTTTTCACGTGATAAGGCATGAGAAAACCTGAGCTGGGGGAGAGGCTTCGTTTTGCAATGGAAACGCCGAAAAACTCAGGGGTTTGAAATGAATGAAATTTGAAAATGAAATTTCAGACTTTTAGCCTTACAAATACCTGAGAAAATAACGTGTGAGTTTTTCATGATACATTAAGGGCTAATTTCATGCAAAAAAAATCATGTAGAGACTATTTACGTGAAATATCATGCCACCGGGAGTACTGATTTTTCTCAACACATGACGCAAATCCCGAATGGGTACATTTTAAAACGCAGCTTTCACATATACAAATATGACTGTGTGTGCAACATTAACATGCATTTACAATGCGTTTAAAACTTATTGCTTTTAATAATTTTTTTTTTTTCATAGCTTCTGGAGTGACTTATGAAAGTTTGAAATATATAGAAAGAGACGAACTGAAGGAAGCCAATCCACCAATTGGGCTTCGGGTGCTTTTTCGCCGAAAATTGTTACTTTGGAGAGAGGCTGAGGTAAAGGGAAAATATATTAATTTGTTAATTAATTTTTTTTATAACACAATTTTACAATTTTTTTGATTTAATTATAAAAACAGAAATTTAATCAGAGAAATTTAATTTTTTCGCAATATTTATATTTTGTATATATTACTTTCATTATTTTCTAGTTTGGAGTCGACGACGAAATCCTTTCGGATGCATCGGCACCGTCAAAACTGTTAAAGGTGTCATCCTGGCTGTCGACGGCCTCCGAATGCCACATGCCACATATAAGGGTACCAAACTCAAATATAATTATTCTTTAGGTTTAGTCGTAGCTAAGTTTGATTTATTTGAAATTTATTATGACGAAGGAAAAAGTAAACAAAGTTTATGTATTTTATGGCAAAACGTCGTTAGATTTAAACGTCTATAAAAATGTGTTTGTAATTTTTTTATGAAAATAAACATCTAAAAATCGGAATATTTTTCTTAAATCAAAATAAAATCGATACTACCCATGCTTGTAGCCAATAAGATTTACTCTTCATATCGAGACTATTTATGCTCACATTCAAGAAGATCTATTCTTGGAATCGAGACTATTTATGCTTCAAGCCAAGAAGATCTATTCTTCAAATCTAGACTATTTATGCTTGCAGCCAAGAAGATTTACTCTTCAAATCGAGACTGTTTATGCTTGCATCCAAGAAGATTTTTTCTAGGATCCAAGCCTATTTATGCTTGAAATCAAGAAGACTAATTCTAAAACCAAGAATTTTCGTGCTTGAAAATCCGTGCTTGGTTTCAGTATTTTCTTCTTGGATCCAAGAATTTTCGTTCTTACCGTACTTTTGTCATCAAATCTTCTTGATATCAAAAACGATCTTCTTGATTTTTTCTCTGAGTGTAGCTGTCATACAAAAGTAGTGCCAGAAAATAGTCTTATTTGGGAAAAACTTGTTTGTTATCAGTGGACATGTTCTTCAAATTAGTTAAAAAACGTGCTGCAAGGGTATACAAACTTCGGCCAAGCCGAAGTTAACTTTCCTCTATTTTTATACTCTGTACCGTAGGTACACAGAGTATTATAAGCAGGGATGCAAACCGGTTCTGAACCGAACCGAACCGCTTATTCCAGCTGGTGAACCGAACCACAAACCGAACCGGCTTCCTTTAAGAATTGCTGAACCGAACCCGAAACCACAAATAAAAACGGTTCGGTTCGGTTCAATGATACTTATTATTTTGGGAATTTGAATCGTTTCCCCAAGACAATTTTTCTACATATCGTTCGACTCTCTACCTTCTTACCTATGCCGGAACTTTTAAGGATGACCTAACGAAAATTTAAGAACGAGTAATTCTGCAAGTCTACTGTAATTGCCCTCCGATCTCTTAATATACGTACCATCAATGTACATTCTTTCCTCTAGTGGACAATATTTGGAATTTTCTGTAATACATTCACCTTAATTCAATGCTAACCAGGAGAGTTTTTATACTTTTCTATTCTAATCTTTTCTGGCCGACATTCTCTGTTTTCAAAGATCATTCCTCTAGGATCTTATAGACGAATCCTTTGAATCTGGCACAATAAATTTGCGACATTCTTCTAAGGGTTTTAAAGATATTCAAATGGATTATAGGAATTCAATTTGAAAGTGTGCAAAAGTCACATGACAATAGAAATCATAATGTACCTTTGTGAACCACTGAACCGAACCGGAACCGCGGTTCTGTCAGTTCCAAAAAAAGTGTAATTAACCGAACCGGCGGTTCAGAAACTGTCTGAACCACTGAACCGAACCAGTAATTATATTAGATTGGTTTGCATCCCTGATTATAAGTTTGTGCAAAAGTATGTAACAGGCAGAAGGAAGCATCTCCGACCCCATAAAGTATATATATATTCTTGATCAGCATCAACAGCCGAGTCGATATAGCCATGTCCGTCTGTCCGTCCGTCCGTCTGTCTGTCTGTCTGTCCGTATGAACGCACAGATCTCAGAGATGGTAAGAGATAGAGGTTTGCCGTGTATTTGACATATGCTTCTTATGTCTGCAGGCAGATCAAGTTTATTTTCAATTTTGGCCACGCCCCTTCCCGCCCCCGCAATTTAGAAAAAACGTCATATCTCCCACAGTTTTAAAGATAGATGGTTCGTTCCTTGTGGACATATTTAGTTATTAGGATAACTAATCGATCAGCCAAAGAAATGAAGAAGATCGGATGAGGTTTTTGAGTTATAATCAAAAGACAAATTTTCTTGGTACAGAGTATGTTATAGTCGGGCTTGACCGACTTTCTTTCTTGTTTTTAAAGTGGTTCCCCAAAAGGCCTATTCCACATACTGCTTATCAGGTACATTAAATCAACAGTGTACATTTCAATTGGTTCGTTGTTTTATTGCATCGTTGGAAGAAGTTTGAAGGACACAATATCAAGAAGCCCGCGAAATGACTGTTTCGGGCTGCTTGCAGCACAGATGTTGTCAGTTTCTTACTCAAGTTTCTTACTCTTCAAAGTTTACAGATAAGGTTGTTATCGGCAATTATGTATAATTATACTCTGAATCCTTCTGAAGGTCATGACTTTTCAATACGCATCTATAATCCATCTTACTAATGCCGTTTAAAAGTTTCTTATAGTACCTAATAATCTTTTAAGCAGTCAGCGTCTGCCCAAATTGATCTAGGAACATAAATTGTTTTATGTTATCTATAAATAAGATATAAAAATGATTTTTAAAGCAATGAGGAACAATTAAAACGCTAGAAGAACTATCCAAAGCAGTTTTAATTAATTATTCATTTTCAAAGGGATTTTGATCAAGTTGATATGGTAGACTTTCCAGTCTTGGATCAAATAGAATTGCAGTCTGAAAGCCACTTATGCTCTTGCAATGAACAATAACCAAATCGTCTAATTCTGTATTGAATAAGAAACGATTCATGTTTAAGGAATGTACATGCTCGAAAAGAGTCTTTCAATTTAAACCGTAAAAATGTACATTTTCCATTACGCAACTGCTCAATTTTGAATTATTCAGAAGAATTTATTTTCAATTCTCTTCCATTCGAAATATTTGCAAGTTTGCAGCATAGGAATGATCTGCCAGAACTGAGGATTTCAAATTTGGACTTAAATTCTCAGAAAGAAGAATTATTGTTTTTTGGAAGACTGCGCAAATTCCTTACGAACTTTTTGGGGTCCGGAGAAATCATGACCAAACAGTCCGACCTTAAGTTTTAAAATGCCCTTTTTTCTTTGCAAGCTTTCTTTATAACTAGAAAGCTTTTTATTGGACGTCTCACTTAAGGCCGTTAATTGCTTAAAATAGTTACAAGATGGATCTTTGCAGTAACCATATGCAACGAAAGATTTTTTGTTAACTCTTGTGGACTTAAAGTTCAGACCACAATCATTATTAAAAGAGAAAAATATTTCTCTAACAATGTGTTCTAAAGGTTTCTTTTCTGAAAACAAAGTGGTGCACTTAAGAAATGTATCCTTAAATTCAAACACTTTTATTTCAGTTACAAAATGTTGACAACATTTATTAGATGAACGAATACATTTTGTATTGTCCACCATATTTACATCAACATTTAAATTTCCAAGCCTGCAATTTTTCCGGCAGCACTTGAATGTAGCCTCGACTAAACTTTGGTCAACAGGGTTGGAGGAAATATCTTCAAGTGAAGTAGACACATTGGTCACATAATTTTCAATATGTGTGATTTTATTAACTGCCTCATTAGTTGGTAAAATGACAGAGTATTTATGATCATACTCTTTCAAATTATATTTTAGCAAGTATCGTTTAACACATTTGTCAACTGATAAGCGCCATTTTTTAGAGAAATAATCTTTTTCTTGCAAATGCCCAAGTGTGACTTATTTTAGAATTTTGTGCATTCATGACTCTTTGAAATGATTTTGATTTTACCTCAAAATGTCTTATACTTTTTTCAAAATTTCATTTTAAGCACTTTCGCGCGGAACAGGTCGTACGGGACATATTTTTCCACCTTGATATTGATGTGGTTTCTGTCATCATTAGACATCGGATTTTATGCAACTTTTTAAATGAAGACAGATTGAAGTGAAAATTTATACTTTTATACTAATTAAATATTCCTCTTTCCATTAAAAAATGCATATCCAAAATATGCTTTTTTATGCAAAATATGCAAATATGCAACCAAATATGCAAATATGCAAACAAATTTGCGAATGAATTGGAGTATAAAATGTTGGACTTAAATATTTATTCTTTTAGTTAAGAAGTTGTATTAATTCATTTTACCAAGACAAGTAAATATTTTGGCCGAGTTTCGTAAAGATCGGTAAATTTTTAGAAATAGCTCAAATACAAGGTAACTAACCAAACCAAACAACCAATTAAGATTAGTGACTTTCGTAAAGGTCCAAAGTATTAAAAAATAACAATCTTAGGCCGGAGGTAGCCTAAGCTTTTTTTCCTAGTCCAAAAAAATGAAAATAAGGATTTTTTAGTCCATTTCTTCCAGGTATCGCAACAATGCTCTACTTTGGGTTCTTCGTCTGCGGAACACCGTTCAGGGAACCTTTAAGACTGTACATTTCCAAACTCATGCGTTAGTTGGCCACTGATTAAGCCAATTAATGCACCAGAGTAACAACCTTGCGCGCAGTCGCATAAGTATTGGTGTCAAAAGTTAAAAGTCCCATATTTTTATACCCGTTACTCGTAGAGTAAAAAGGGTATACTCTAAAGTCGTGCAAATGTATGTAACAGGCAGAAGGAAGCATCTCCGATATCATAAAGTATATATATTCTTCATCAGCATCAACAGCCGAGTCGATATAGCCATGTCCGTCTGTCCGTCCGTCCGTCCGTCCGTCCGTCTGTATGAACACCTAGATCTCAGAGACTAGAAGAGCTAGAGCAACCAAATTTTATACGTAAGCTAGTATTGTCTGTAGGCAGATCAAGTTTGTTTCAAATTTAGGCCACGCCCCCTCCCGCCCCCGCAATAAAAAATATTGAATAACTCCCACAATTTTTAAGATATCGAGCTCAGATTTTGCAGTGTAGTCTATGTGACCAATATCTACAATCTCACAAATTTTCAAAAGGATCAGGTAATAAATGGCCGAGTTAAAAAAATGTTGCATACTTATCCGAGCTGAGCTGAGTAACGGGTATTTCGAAGTTGGGCAGGGCCGACTTTAACTTACGCTCTCGTTATTGCTAATGTAGGCTTTATTAAAAATGATAAAAATGTATGTGAAGTGAAGAGGAAGAATTTATCCCCAACCAAAGTCTAGTTCTGGCGGCAGGCAGGATCAGCTGTAAATAGCGGGTGAGTCAGCTCCGGACCAGGATAGGAACAGCAGGCCATAATAGAATTTTGTTTTGGTGTCCTCCTTAGCTGGCCTGACCAGAAGCCCTGACCAGTGACCAGGCCAACCTGTAGCGCCTGGTCAACATTTTTATACCCGTTACTCGTAGAGTAAAAAGGGTATACTAAAGTCGTGCAAATGTATGTAACAGGCAGAAGGAAGCATCTCCGATATCATAAAGATATATATTCTTCATCAGCATCAACAGCCGAGTCGATATAGCCATGTCCGTCTGTCCGTCCGTCCGTCCGTCCGTCCGTCTGTATGAACACCTAGATCTCAGAGACTAGAAGAGCTAGAGCAACCAAATTTTATACGTAAGCTAGTATTGTCTGTAGGCAGATCAAGTTTGTTTCAAATTTTGGCCACGCCCCTTCCCGCCCCCGCCATAAAAAATATTGAATAACTCCCACAATTTTTAAGATAGCGAGCTCAGATTTTGCAGTGTAGTCTATGTGGCCAATATCTACAATCACAAATTTTCAAAAGGATCGGATAATAAATAGCCGAGTTAAAAAAATGTTGCATACTTATCCGAGCTGAGCTGAGTAACGGGTATTTCGAAGTCGGGCAGGGCCGACTTTAACTTACGTTCTCGTTATTTTAGGATACATTACCCCTTTTTTATGAGCCGCACAAAAAGTTTTCTGGCGAAGCACCAAGCTCTGCAGTTGGCAATTTTTTTTTGTGACTGTGAGATGAAATTAATGGCGGCCTAATCGTTGCGTCCCAGTCCCTACTCAATCCATCCAGCTGCTGCAAAAACCCTAAAGCTAGGTACGGAGACGCTGAGAATTTTCTCGCAGCGAGAATTGTTTCATAATTCAGAAATCAGCCAAATGTCACTGAATCTGAAACGGTCACCCTGTGCTGGTCAGCTGTTTGTTTACAAAACGAAGCGCGCTTAAGAAAATTTAATCATTTTGTGAATATGTAAGCTGGTAGACTCTTTGATGAATGAAGACGCTCTGGGGAATGTCTTGGTTGTTTTTATGGGGTCATTTTGGGTGGCGCTGAAGGAAGAGGAGTATTTATGGAGGGTGCAAATTGCACCGAAATGATTTTTGTTACTCAAATCCCATAAAAGGAGTTGCGATTTGACCGCTTCGATTGGCGCCACATGTTCGTCCTCCGTAGAGTTCTAACCCTTTACATGGTGGTGATGCAGATCTGCATCATACCGAATTAATACAATTATTTTCCAGTGTGGATTATAAAATTGTCAAACATGAATTTGATGCAGTTCAGCAACATTCCTTTTTTATATTAAAAGTGTTGGTAACCCTAAATTATGTCGAAAACTCAACAGCTGATCACTTTTCCCGCCAATCTTGTGAATGTGGTAAACTCAATTGGTTGCGCAGTTTCTCATTAATCTACATTTTAATCATTTCTATGAAATCCATTGGTTTGATTTGCAAAAACAAAATTCTGGTAGTTCAGAATAGTTAAAAAAAAAATATAAAAAGCTACTTTACGAGAAAAAATTGATTAGCTGAATTTCAGGAATTTTAGAAAGGTTTTTAGGAATCGTTTTCGTAAGGACGATCTAGGATTCGTGGATCTTTGAAATTCATATCAGTTAACCTTTGTGGCCGTACCACTAAAAATATGAAGTGAAATATTTTTTAGGTCCACACATTTTAAATTGGGGTTTAAAGGGCTAATAATGCCTTTTGTGTTGATTTTATTTGTTTTTGTTGCTTCCATTTTTTTTTTCGTAGGTACCTCTGACAATTATCAAACATATTTGATAATTTCTTTGACCCCCTGCGAGAATTTATCAGCTGTTTGGCCAAAAAACGAGTTGGCAGGCCATGCTCGTTCTCAGAGCGCATTTGTCGTGTCTCCGTACCCGCTCTGAGAATGAGCTCTGTGAATTTTCTGCAGCGCATTCTCTGAGCTATGTAATTCGATGGGCTTAAATAAGATAATTATTTATTCTAATTATTTATTCATTTTATTTGATTATTTATGTGATTTATTTATTTATATATTTATGTCCATTGATATTATTTTTTTTCTTGATTTTATATTGTGGCTTTTGTTGTTTCTCTGCATGTAGGTTTTGTTTCAACTATTTTTTTTGCATTATTTCTCATTTGAATTGTCCTTCTGTCGATGGGAGGAGAGGGAGAAGGTTTTGTTTCAGCTATTTTTTTGCATTATTTCTCATTTGAATTGTCCTTCTGTCTAGGGATGACCTGATCATGGCGTAAGAAGGCTTGCTCGTCGGAAAATATGGGGCAGCACAAAAAAGATTGAATAAATGTCCTGCTGCAAGGATGGGAGGGGTGCGCAAAAAGGGAGGCTCAATCCAGCTAGAGTCCGCCAACTGATGTCTTGTCCAGTTTCTTTTTTTGCTTATCTAGCTTAAGTTTGTACATCAGTCAGATAATTTTTCTTGTTTGTGCTAGTCTTTTTATTTGAATTTAAATTTGAATTCAAATTTGAATTCAAATTTAAATTCACCTCGTCTTGTTATCGTGATTTCAAATTGTGCAGTAGTTAGTGTTGTGTAATGTCTAACTGCTGCGGTTTAATGTTTGTTAGATATTTATTGTTACGTGTGGTGGGCAGGGTTATGTGGACCTATTCCCTGAGGGCTGGAGTTAGCCGGCACGCCCACTTGAACAACACACGCAGGGCCCAGCTTTGGGTCATAACAATAATGGCGCCCAATCAAAAATAAATGGCAGCACTAACGGCTCCATAAAGGCCAAGAAAATAAAAAAGTTCTGACTTTGAGAATCCCAATGGCTGAACCCTGCCGCTCGAGAGGTAGAGGTCGGTTCAGGGGATCCTCCAAGATCAAAATTCGAAAACTTTAAAATAAAAAGAAGCATTTCGGAGCACCATATCCTCTTTGGTGTGAGCATCCGAAAAGAACCCTGACGGCATTACCAAGTGATAACCACCAATGTGATACCCGACCAGGATTTCAAAGAGGCTCAGACCAACTGTGATATGATACTGTGATATAGCTTAAGTAGTGTATAGGTTTATATATAGAATTAGGGAAAGTTGCAATGCGGCGGCAACGGCCAGCCAAGAGGCAAAGGCGTTTTGCGACCGTTATTGAATAGTTCGACGACACCAAATCCGTAGAGGGAGATGGTTGGCGATCGAACAAATAGAGAGGGGGGTTACAAATAAGAATATTGAATATTCTATGTGAAAAAACTTGCAGCTTGTGAAAGGAAAAAGACTGATAGCCTTAGGAAACAGAGTACAAATAGGGTCAGGTTAGAAATTAGGGGCGGTAAAATGTTAGTTTTTAAATAAAACAATTTTTGTTAAAAAAAATACTAATTCCTTCTTTTCTGGGGTGTCTGTGGAAAGCGCATTGGACGACCGGAAGTCATATTTATGTGTTTTGCAGCGTTCCAATGCATTGCCAAACCAGCAATAGCTTTTTAGCAAATGGTTGAAGCATCTGAGTGATGGGAAGTAGGCACCTATAAGAAAAGAATAATTATTAATATTATGTTACGTGTGTTGACTTCTTGACTGTCGGTCATCTATATTCAAGATGACCTGAACAGTCAACAATGTCGATAGATGTATATGTGTACTTATCTTTCATTTATATCCTATTTGTTTATAAAAAGTCAGCACAGGACAATTGGTTGGACAAAGCGCAGAAAGCAGACGAGTGTCTGCTACACGACGAGCAAATTAAGCCATGAGACGGAAGTTCCTTTCCTCCTGTTAAATTTATGAAAAATTATTATTTGAGAGGTTTCCGATAAAATATTATTTATAAATATATATATAGTTGGTAAAAGGTTCAATTCAATTCAATTAGATGGGAGGAGAAAATCATTTAAATTTGCCCGGCGTCAAGCCGTTAGAGGGGGAAACGGAAGGTGCGGTAGGGGGCCAAAGAACTGAACCTGGATAGTACTTCCACACCGTTTGGCACCCACTCTCATATAGTACTCGATCCCATTGAAGAGCAATACAGCCTGGAGAATGCCCATGCTTTTAGTGCCTTTAACAGGAGAGAAATGCAGGAGATGATCCAAAATTCGCAGGAACATCTTAAAATCGACCTGCAGGAGCGGGTCGATAACCGTATAGAGCAGGTTATGCAACAGGGTTTCTCGGAGTTGATGAAAAAGCTAGACATTTGAGATGCCGCATCCATATGCGTATGCATATCTGCTAACGCAGCAGCTAATAGGACGATGGTACCGGAAGATCAAGCTCCAATGAACAGCGGGATTGCGCATGGGGCTATTCCAAAAGTTGACAGACCATCGGGTAATCCCAAAATAGAGTCCCCGAGCGCATAAGGAATTACAACGCTAATAACAGTTAGAGCAATGCTGGACAGCGGAGCAGTATAGGTTCACAGTTCCTGAGAGGCACGACCACAATGGGAGAGACACATTTCCGCAACTCGAGTCGACAAACGATTCCTTTGGACAAGTGGGGATTCCAGTTTTCTGGAAACAAAGGTGGCATGAGCGCCGAGGATTTCATCTTCCGTGTGGAGCACCTCCAGAATCACTATAACATATCCTGGGCGGATCTCTTAAGGGACTTTCATCTACTGCTAACAGAAGGAGCTTCAGAGTGGTACTGGCTGTTAATAAGGTCAAAAACAATTCTGAGCTGGGATGAGCTAAAGCGAGCACTGGAGGGACACAGCGACACTCGAAGCGACTACGACAGAATACAGGACATCGCTGAAAGGAGGCAGTTGCCGGTAGAATCGTTGGACGATTTCTTTACGGCAATGCGACGGTTGATAGCGTCGGTTAAAATGCCTGTTGATGAAAGCTGGATCATCAAAACAGTGAAGCGCAATCTCAAAGAACCGATGAAGCAATTGGTGTACCCAGTGAGAGTATATACCCTTGATCATTTGCGCGACGAGTGTAGGGAGGCGGAGCGTGCGCTTGCAGCAGATAAGGGAAGAACCTACTCGACAATTCCAATGCACTACAGGACTCGACAAGACGCGAGACCACCCCGAGTAGAAGAAGTACGGGAAACAGTGCAGGAAATTTGGGAATCACCAGTCCAAGAAGATCCTCTATACATACGTAGAAACTCAGCTCGAAGCAGTTTCTAGTGGATTGGCAAGAAACCTGCTAGTTTGGTGGAACTGTCAGAAGGAGGGCCATGTGTACATGGACTGTGAATCACCTCAGAGGAGTATCTTCTGCTACAAATGTGGACGCCCCAATGTAGTCACACCGAAATGCCCAAGGTGCAGTGCGGGAAACGTATCGAGGAACGGGATAAGGCCGGTAGAGCCACGTTCCAACAAGGATCCGGTAGCGCACCATCAGAACTTGCCATCTCGCCAAAACTAGCTGATTCCAGTGCGCTGGGAGCCCATAGGGTGTCGGAAAAGGTCGAATCAAGCGCACGACCAACAAGCACAGACGAAGCAAAGGGATTAAACCCGAAAAGTTGGAAGAGAGGTGGAGTCGCTATAAATCGGTGAAAGAAAGGATTTTTGGAACGAACAGGCTAGATGAGATAACGCTGCTAACGAAGCGTGTGAGAAAAGCCAGAAAGCGTTATAGAAATCGTAAGATGGAAAGACAAGCGGTTCAAAAGACAGTCACTGCAATCCGAGATGGTAAGAGTTCACACATAGACCAGACTTCTTCATTAGAGGACATAAACTGCGGGGTTTGCTGGATTCAGGTGCATCGATCAGTGTACTTGGTTCAGGATGTCGAGAGTTAGTGGAGAAATTGGGAATTACTTGGAAACCATTTTATTCTAAGATCCAGGTAGCTAGTGGATCCAGAGTATGGTGGGAAAGGTATCTGTCGAAGTATCCTACAAAGATCAGGTTGCCGAGATCTGCTTCTATCTTTGCCCTTCACTGCAGCAGGAGGTCTACCTCGGAACAGATTTTTGGCAGTCATTTTCGCTAGCACCGGAGTTGTTCGTGGAATCCCTCTCAGAGCAAACTTCAGAAGAAATACTCACTAAGGAACAAGAGCTCAGGTTACAAGCCGTAAAAAGCACGTTTCTCACATTTGAGGAAAAAGGTTTAGGAAGCACCCATCTGATGAAACACACCATTCAGCTGACCGAAAACGCAGTGCCCATTAAAGAACGATGTTATCCTATGTCTCCAGCTAAGCAGAAATGCATATACGATGAAATCGATAACATGCTACAATTGGGCGTTATAGAGGAGAGTGCCAGCGCTTGGAACAACGTCACATTGGTCATGAAGCCAGGCAAGAACCGGCTCTGCCTTGATGCTAGGAAGCTAAACAAGCATACCGTAAAGGACGCCTATCCGCTCCAAAATATTGACGGTATCCTGAGCAGAATAGACTCCACAGTCTATATCAGCAGCGTAGACCTAAAGTATGCGTTCTGGCAAGTCGAACTGGAAGAGGAAAGTCGAAAGCTAACAGCATTCACTGTCCCTGGGCGCCCCTTATACCAATTTGTCGTAATGCCGTTTGGCCTTTGTAATTCGGCACAAAGACTATGTCGCTTAATGGACAAAGTGGTGCCGCAAAAGCTCAGGGAGCTTGTGTTCTTGTACCTAGACGACCTCCAAGTAGTATCATTCGATTTAGATTCCCACCTGGAGGTACTGCAGCAAGTGGCCGACTGTTTACGAAGGTTCATCAAAAACTTTGCGGAGATAGCAGCTCCATTGACCGACACACTGAAGAAGGGATCGAAGTTCAGTATGACTGAGGAAGCAAAAATAGCTGTGGAACGACTCAAGGAATCATTGTCAAGGGCACCCGTTCTCGGTCGCTTCTACATTCAGTGCGATGCTTCAGACACGGGGTTAGGAGCAGTGATATTCCAATTGGAACCTGACGGGAGTGAGCGACCAATATCTTTTTTTTCACAAAAACTCAACAAATGCCAAAGAAACCATAGTGTCACGGAGAAAGAGTGCTTGGCAGCAGTATTAGCGATCAAGAGATTCCGGCCATATGTGGAGATGATGCCCTTCACGGTGATCACTGACCACTGTAGCGTAAAGTGGCTTATGTCTCTTCGGGATCTAGACGGGAGGTTGGCTCGATGATCTTTGAAGCTTCAATCCTTTGACTTCGACATAGAACACCGCAAGGGCGCAGATAATGTGGTATCAGGCACTCTGTCCCGGATGGTGAACGAAATCTACATAGATACCCTTGTTGGATTCGAAACAACAGAATTCGCGTCAAAGGAGTATATGGAATTAAGAGCGGAAGTTGAAGCGAACCAAGAGAGATTGCCAGACCTTAAAGTGAAAGACGGCTATGTATTCAAGCGATCACATTACAAGGATGATAACGAAGAGTTGGAGGAGACCACTTGGAAGTTATATGTGCCACTATCCCTTTCTGCGTAGTTGATAGAGCAGGCGCACGCACCTACAATTTGCTCACATGGAGGAATAGCCAAAACTCTTCATCATTTAAGGCAGCGGTTTCATTGGCCCGGAATGGTCAGCCAGGTTAGGGAATATGTGAAGAATTGCTCAGTCTGCAAAGAGGTAAAGTCATCCAATTGCGGACCAAAGCCCAGTATAGGAAGCGAGACGTCAACATATCGCCCAATCTATATTTATTTTTTGGGAAAATACCTTAGATCCAAGGCGGGCCATGCCTATATATTTGTAGTAGTCGACCATTTCTCAAAATTCGTCTTTTTTAAAAGCGATGAAAGAGGCAACAGCAGCAGCAGTAGTAAAATTTTTGACACTAGAGGTTTTTAATACTTTTGGAGTCCCAGAGTTGTTGCACTCCGACAACGGGAAACAATTTGTGGGCAATCTTTTTAAGGGCATGGTGGAGCAGTACAGCATAAAGCATGTGAGGACGGCGGTATACTCGCCTCAATCAAATGCAGCCAAAAGAGTGAACCAATCGGTGCTCAATGCTATCCGGACGTACTTGGAAGAAGATCATCGAGATTGGGATCTTTAATTGCCCAAAATAGAATGTGCCCTAAGGAATGCCATTCATCAAGCCACTGGAGTCACGCCCTGTTCGGCCAGCACCGATTCACCAGTGGAACAGATTACCAACTGGCCAAGAAGCTGGGAGACTTGGAGGACAACGAGTTGAGATTGTTGGAGCCCGAGGACAAGAGGAAGTTGCTTCGCGAAACAATTGCACGCAATCTACACAGCGCGTATGACACGAGCGCGGTATTTCAACAGGAGGTCCAGGGATGTGCGATTTGTTCCGGGGCAAGAAGTCTACCGAAGAAATTTCGTTTTGAGTGACTTCGGCCAGAATTTCAACGCCAAGTTTGCAAGGAAATTTCTGAAGTGCAGGATTCGTAAGCCTATTGGGAGAAATATGTACGAGGTAGAGAATCTCGATGGAAAACCTGCCGGATTATTTCACGCAAAAGACTTGAAACAATGATACATATGAGGATAACCTAAACAACAACAAAATAAGCTGAAATAAAAAAATTCAACATAAATCCAAAAATGAAATGGTTACAGCACACACTCACTTTAGCTAGTGTAAGCCCATGTGGCTTGTCAAAATCCCAGTGCACATGGCAAGAGATACAGAGAGGTCTGCGAGTCTGTTTTGATGTGGGATACACTTTCCATTTTCAGGGTGCTTGTGGGTGGTCCCCGCGTAGGGCGCTGGATCTTGACATCTGGGCCCTGTCTTCTCCTTACGGGTATCCATTCGTCTAGAATCGACGTTTAGTTGAGGTTCACGTGCAATGTTTATAATATTGTTGGTGGGCCTAGAGATGGAACGATCGGATACGATAGTTCAGGGATGGCCCACATTGCCATTCGTAAGTGTGCACACTAGAGATGTCAATGTGTTGTTGTGGCCTGCTTACTTAAACACGCGGGTCAAAAGTTATCGCTATCGATAACTAGCGGGTAGAACAGTTGTTGGGTAGGATAGGGCTGGGCAATGAGTGTTGAAAAAAAAAGTGTGAGTGTGGTCCATGAAACATGCTGTATGTAGGAGAAGGATTAGGAGGCGGAGGAGGATTGGGAAGAGGCGGATGAGGACTAGGAGGATTTGGAGGAGGAGGAGGATTAGGAGGAGGCGGATGAGGATTTGTCCTCCTCCAAATCATCCTAATCCTCATCCGCCTCCTCCCGATCCTCTTCCGCCTCCTCCCAATCCTCCTCCGCCTCCTAATCCTCCTCCTCCTCCTCCCAATCCTCCTCCGCCTCCTAATCCTCCTGCTCCTCCTCCAAATCCTCATCTGCCTACTCCCAATCCTCCACCGCCTCCTAATCCTCATCCGCCTCCTCCAAATCCTCCTAATCCTCATCCGCCTCCTCCAAATCCTCCCAATCCTCCTCCGCCTCCTAATCCTCCTCCAAATCCTCCTAATCCTCATCCGCATCCTCCAAATCCTCCTAATCCTCATCCGCCTCCTCCCAATCCTCCTCCGCCTCCTAATCCTACTGCTCCTCCTCCAAATCCTCCTAATCCTCATCCGCCTCTCCCAGTCCTCCCAATCCTCCTCCAAATCCTCCTAATCCTCATCCGCCTCCTCCAAATCCTCCCAATCCTCCTTCGCCTCCAAATCCTCCTCCAAATCCTCCTAATCCTCATCCGCATCCTCCAAATCCTCCTAATCCTCATCCGCCTCCTCCCAATCCTCCTCCGCCTCCTAATCCTCCTGCTCCGCCTCCTAATCCTCATCCGCCTCCTCCGAATCCTTCCAATCCTCCTCCGCCTCCCAATCCTCCTGCTCCTCCTCCAAATCCTCCTAATCCTCATCCGCCTCCTCCCAATCCTCCTCCGCCTCCTAATCCGCCTGCTCCTTCTCCAAAGCCTCCTCCTCCTAATCCTCCTCCGCCTCCTAATCCTCCTGCTCCTCCTCCAAATCCTCCTAATCCTCATCCGCCTCCTCCCAATCCTCCTCCGCCTCCTAATCCTCCTGCTCCGCCTCCTAATCCTCATCCGCCTCCTCCGAATCCTTCCAATCCTCCTCCGCCTCCTAATCCTCCTCCAAATCCTCCTAGTCCTCATCCGCCTCCTCCCAATCCTCCTCCGCCTCCTAATCCTCCTGCTCCTCCTCCAAAGCCTCCTCCTAATCCTCCTCCGCCTCCTAATCCTCCTGCTCCTCCTCCAAATCCTCCTAATCCTCATCCGCCTCCTCCCAATCCTCCTCCGCCTCCTAATCCTCATTCGCCTCTTCCCAATCCTCCTCCGCCTCCTAATCCTCCTGCTCCTCCTCCAAAGCCTCCTCCTCCTCCTCCGAATCCTCCTCCGCCTCCTAATCCTCCTCCAAATCCTGCTAATCCTCATCCGCCTCCTCCAAATCCTCCTCCGCCTCCTAATCCTCCTCCTAATCCTCATCCGCATCCTCCAAATCCTCATCCGCCTCCTCCCAATCCTCCTCCGCCTCCTAATCCTCCTGCTCCTCCTCCAAAGCCTCCTCCTCCTCCTCCTAATCCTCCTCCGCCTCCTAATCCTCCTGCTCCTCCTCCAAATTCTCCTAATCCTCATCCGCCTCCTCCCAATCCTCCTCCGCCTCCTAATCCTCCTCCTCCTCCTCCAAATCCTCCTATTCCTCATCCGCCTCCTCCCAATCCTCCTCCTCCTCCTAATCCTCCTCCCCCAAATCCTCCTCATCCTCATCCTCATATTCATCTTCATCTTCATCTTTACCTTAAGTTGTGTGGCCGGCCACCCAACTCCCACTGCACACCACCTGCCGCACATTCAAACCGAAAACAACAACACCACAAAATATGCAAGTCAGCGTGACGCGTGACGCGTGACGCTGAAATCAAATTTTACCCCTACTAAAATCCTCGGTACCGAAATTAAAGATGTTTCACATCAAAAGGTCTGCGTTTGAGGTCGCTGAACCCGGAGGTTTCAAATCTGAAACATGACTTTGAAAAAAAGGGGGAAAGAGAAAGGAGAAAATAGGCCAAGGTTGCGAGCATTAGTTGGCGATTTTGGTTGCTTGCGCGCAGTCGCAGAAGTATTGGTGTCAAAAGTTAAAAGTCCCATATTTTTATTGCTAATGTAGGCTTTATTACAAATGATAAAAATGTATGTGAAGTGATGAGGAAGAATTTACCCCCAACCAAAGTCTAGTTCTGGAGGCAGGATCAGCTATAAATAGCGGGTGAGTCAGCTCCGGACCAGGATAGGGACAGCAGGCCATAATAGAATTTTGTTTTGGTGTCCTCCTTAGCTGGCCTGACCAGAAGCCCTGACCAGTGACCAGGCCAACCTGTAGCGCCTGGTCAACATTTTTATTTTGGGATACATTACCCCTTTTTTATGAGCCGCACAAAAAGTTTTCCTTAGCACAAAGTTTTCAAATATCTTCATTTTTGCGGAGACCGGCAGAGAGGCCGACACGCCTACCAAGAGGCGACAACTTTAGATTTTTTTTATAAATTTTAGTTCAATTCCTATAATTTGTTTGTCTATTTTCCATTTATTTAATTATTATCTCTAATTTTATTTATTTATTTATATATTTCTTGCTTAAAATTCATTTCTTTTTATTTATTTATTCTAATTATTTCATGTTATTCATTTTAATTGATTATTTATGTTATTTATTTATTTATATATTTATGTCCATTGATATTATTTTGTTTCTTGATTTTATATTGTGGCTTTTGTTGTTTCCCTGCATGTAGGTTTTGTTTCAGCAATTTTTTTTGCATTATTTCTCATTTGAATTGTCCATTGTTATCGTGATTTCAAATTGTGCAGTAGTTAGTGTTGTGTAATGTCTAACTGCTGCGGTTTAATGTTTGTTAGATATTTATTGTTACGTGTGGTGGGCAGGGTTATGTGGACCTATTCCCTGAGGGCTGGAGCTAGCTAACACACGCAGGGCCCAGCATTGGGTCATAACAATATAAATGGGACGTCAAAAACTAAGGGGATAAACAAATGTTCAATTCAATCTTAAAACGAGAGCGTAAGTTAAAGTCGGCCCTGCCCGACTTCGAAATACCCGTTACTCAGCTCAGCTCGGATAAGTATGCAACATTTTTTTAACTCGGCCATTTATTACGCGATCCTTTTGAAAATTTGTGAGATTGTAGATATTGGCCACATAGACTACACTGCAAAATCTGAGCTCGATATCTTAAAATTGTGGGAGTTATTCAATATTTTTTTTGCGGGGGCGGGAGGGGGCGTGGCCAAACTTTGAAACAAACTTGATCTGCCTACAGACAATACTAGCTTACGTATAAAATTTGGTTGCTCTAGCTCTTCTAGTCTCTGAGATCTAGGTGTTCATACAGACGGACGGACGGACGGACGGACAGACG
This sequence comes from Lordiphosa fenestrarum, assembly GCA_035044985.1. NCBI lineage: Eukaryota > Metazoa > Arthropoda > Insecta > Diptera > Drosophilidae > Lordiphosa > Lordiphosa fenestrarum. The sequence continues at coordinate 45,646 of JAWNNO010000693.1, forward strand.
GACATGGCTATATCGACTCGGCTGTTGATGCTGATGAAGAATATATATACTTTATGATATCGGAGATGCTTCCTTTTGCCTGTTACATACATTTGCACGACTTTAGTATACCCTTTTTACTCTACGAGTAACGGGTATAATTAGCTTAACCTATCTAAAGAGCTCTTCAAGTAAGCCTGCTGAAAAATTGTTATTGGCACTTTTTATACTCTGTACCAAAGGTACATAGAGTATAATAAGTTTGTGCAAAAGTATGCAACATCCAGAAGAAAGCATCTCCGACCCCATAAAGAATATATATTCTTGATCAGCATCAACAGCCGAGTCGATATAGCCATGTCCGTCTGTCTGTCTGTCTGTCCGTATGAACGCACAGATCTCAGAGATGGTAAGAGATAGAGGTTTGACAAGTATGGGACATATGCTTCTTATACTTGCAGGCAGATCAAGTTTATTTTCATTTTGCGACACGCCCCCTCCCGCCCCCGCAATTTAAGAAAATAACGTCATATCTCCCTTAGTTTTATAGATAGAAGGTTCGAAACTTCTGGACATATTTTCAAATAAAAATTTTTGTTCGATTTGCCAAAGAAATGGTAAAGATCGGATGAACGGTAGTAAAGATATGAGGAAACGAAAATTCAATATATCTGGCCTGCTCCTGCAGCGGCAAAACTCATACATTTGTATGTAGATGTATGTATATATGAGCAACGGCTTTACAGCAAAGTGATAGCCAACAATATTTTAGGACAAATTTTTAGTTAACGATTCATATTGGACGTGATGACCCCGGCCCGCCAAAAATTCCACCTTTTAAATGAATTAAATCTGCAAATATATTGTCTGAGTAATTCCAACAACGAAATCCTATACAAAACCTAACAGCTATGGCTAGCTCATTAGATCCAATTGGATTCTTGCAGCTAACTGGGACGCTCTCATTTTCCCCCTTCCCTTTCCCACATACACAATATTGAGAGAGAGAAATTAGAGATGGTCGCGGGACAAATATATCGCCCGATACCCATCTGACTACTAAGACGAGGATTGTTTAAATTGCAAATAATATAAAAATAGTCCAGTTCATTAATTCTAACATAATATCAAGCAATCACAATGATGTTAAGTCATTCTGGTCACTCCGGAGTCCCGCGTAGTTTTCGATGTGCAAAGGTTTTTTACAGCGAA